>QXEO01001024.1:0-520601 GCA_007115705.1 Dactylis glomerata | reverse complement strand
CAATAGGAACATCAAAATAACATTTTTCAAGCGGTGGTAAATCAAGCATGTCATAAATTTTTCTAGGCATGATAGAAATACTAGCACCTAGATCATATAAAGCATGGCAATCAAAACCATTAACATGCATATCAATGATGGGTTCCCAACCATCTTCTAACTTCTTGGGAACAGAGGCTTTTTGCTTCAACTTTTCATCCCTAATTTTCATGAGAGCATTGGTAATATGCTTAGTAAAAGCAACATTTAAAGAACTAGCATTGGGAGTCAAAGCAAGCTTTTGCAAGAACAAAATAACTTCAGATATATTGCAGACATCAACATCAAAATCATTAAAAGAAATAGAGCTATCATCTCCCACACTCCGAAAAATTTCAGCACTCTTTTGAGAAAAAGTTTTGGTAGTTTTAGGCTTTTTAACACAAGGAGTGGGAGTTTTCTCTACACCAATCAAAGTAGGAGGATTGATAGCATTAGGAGCAACATCATCAGAGGTAGTAATAGTACATACCTTCATTTCTCTAGCCATCTCATCTTCTCTTTCCCACCTGGCATGCAATTACGCTAACAATCTAATATTTTCATCAATTCCAACTTGAATAGCATTTGCAGTAGCAAAAACATTGTTCTCTTTCACATCATTAGGCAACACTTTTAATTTCAGAATTTCAACATCATGGGCAATTGATAGAATAAAGATAAACGTGATATGTCAAGAATATCACTATGAGATTTACTCTGGGCATTACAACAAAATACATAGACCGCCATCCAACTGCATCTATGACTAATAATCCACTCACGGGGATATCGTCTGAACACCCCATGAGTATTAAGTTGCGAATAACAGATAATTGCATTAAGCAAAGTGTGTAATGTAAACAAAGCATATGCCCTTGAGCATATGAATGTTGTTTTCTCCCTAGTAGCAATAGCACATCTACAACCTTAGAGGTTTCTATCACTCCCCCAGGTTAAATAGAGGCATGAACCCACTATCGAGCATAAATACCCCCTCTTGGAGTCACTAGCAACTACTCGGCCAAGATAGCTACTAACAATGGAGAGCATGCAAGATCATAAACAACATAGAGATAACAAAAGATATATTTCAGTATAGCAACTCAATCATAACACCAATATTCATCGGATCCCAACAAACCAAACATGTAGAATTACATAATGGTGATCTCAATCATGTTGGGCAGCTCATGAGATCTAAAAATGAAGCACATGGTGGAGAAGACAACCATCTAGCTACTGCTATGGACCCATAGTCCAAGGTAGACTACTCACTCATCGCTCCGGAGGCAAGCATGGCGATGAAGAAGACCTCCGGTGGCAATTCCCCTCTCTGGCAGGGTGCCGGGAAGAGCTTCTGGACTCTCCCGATCTCGGGTCGACGACGGCGGCGGATCATGATGTGTTCTGGAAAATTGATCGGGTACCTAGGTTTTTCCCGTCAGGGGGTCTTTATAGGCGAAGGGGCAATATCAGAGGTGGCCCCAGGCCTCCTCACACCATGGCGACGCAGCCAGGGCCTGGGCCACGCTAGCCAGGCATGAGACTGGCCTGTGGCCCCTCTCCTACTTCTCTTCAGATCTCTGGAAGCTCCCGGACAAAATAAGACTTCAGGAACTTGTTTCGTCCAATTCCGAGAATATTTCCTGTGTATCACTTCTGAAACACAAAAATAGCAGAAAACAGGGAACTGGCACTGTGGCAACTTGTTAATAGGTTAGTTCCGGAAAATGCATAAAAGTGCCACGAAGTGTAACAAAACATTGGGCAAATGGTGTAAGAACAAGCATGGAGCATCAAAAATTATAGATACGTTGGAGACATATCAGAGTCTATTGATTGATCTGAGTTGTCATCGTGGTGGATTGTGAGATCTTCGAGTTGCACTTCTAAGTCAAAATTCTCCATGGTTTTGTCGCCTCCTGCGATTTTTCCTTCTTTTGCTTCTGCTAAGCTGACCGGCGAGTTTACCTCGCTAGAAGAGCTTTCTGTTGATTCCGACATTGTTACTGTTTCGGGTTCGCTTGCCGACAGACCCATTTTCATCGGATCTGAAAGGCGAATCGAACCTAGTGATCCGATGCGAAAATTTAAGCTTCCGATCGTCAAATCCATATCTTGATCCATACTCTCGAATACTTGTGTGAAGCTTGACTGGTGAGGTTGAAAATCGATGGTTCCGAAGGGTATCTGAATTTCGTCGACTTGCGAGTTGTTGTTGGCTGAAAGCAAAAAAGTCGTTGAATTCATGATCCCAACGCCCAGAGTCCCCACGGTCGGCACCAATTGATGAGGGTTAAACTCGGCAAATGTCCTAGATGAACGACTTAGGATCGGGTAGACAGGGCGTCGGATGAACTCAAAGGTAAACTCAGTCAAACAAGGTGGTTATGAAAGTAAACGTGGGTGTAGAACCTGGCTTGATTTCAATCTGGCCTACACCGTCCCCTCCTGGCCCCTATATATAGGTGGCCAGGTCTCGAGGATCGGGTAGGGTCCGATACAGATTACAATATCGACATACGGTAAGAACTCGTATTTCGACTAGTATTACAATTGGGCCTAGCTTAACGGGCCTCAGGGGTACTCAACTGACAGGCTCTATTATCTATACCCTTGTCAGTCGCGGTATCACATCATTATCTTTTACTCATTTACTTTTCAAGTAGAGTCGTATCATGAATAGAGAAGTTATCTTATAGAATAGTTTGCAGTGTGGAAGTATCCTCCTTAGTTGGTTATCTATGTATCCCTTGGTGTGAGTTGCGGTAATGAAATATTAATGAGAAGTTTATCGTTTACTTTCCGCACACTTTATTTTAGTTTGCAATATTTCTTATATGATTAGTCTTGTTGATTAGTATTGATATCACTTTGGGAGCATGAGTAAATTTAGTTGGTCTTGGCAAACTTAGCTTGGTCAGTAGCAACATTACCTTGAGGTTTGAGTAGAAAAGAAGAAAGAAGTGTTTGTAGTTACATCATTTGAGCTTTCCTTCATGTTTGGCTCATAAGCAATAGTATTCTCAAGTTAAAATCGCTTGTACTTTTAAGGAAGTTTGCATGATTGTTCCTATTATATGTATGTTTGTTTGTTTCATGCAACTCTTATGCTTGCTACCCAGCCTTGCTAGCCAAAAACCTGTACTGAGAGGGAATACTTCTCGTGCATCCAATTCCCAAAAACCAAGTTACTTCCAAGAGTCCACTAAAAATTCCTATGCATGGTATTTCAAGCCATTCCAAGTAAATTTTCATGTGCTACCTTTCAAAAACCTTCAAATACTTCTCATTTTGTGCCACTGTTTTTAGCTCATGAGGACGTAGTGGATGGGTTTGTTATCTTCCATACTAAATCTGATGTTGCTAAGAAGAAACCTTTGGGAAGGATTAATGATGTTCTTATTGTGGTTAACAATAACCTTGTTCCCGTTGATTTTCTTGTTATGGACGTTGAATGTCATGCTTCATGTCCTATTATTTTGGGAAGACCCTTTCTTCGAACTGTAGGTGCCATCATTGATATGAGAGAAGGCACCATCAAATATCAATTCCCACTCAAGAAAGGTATGGAACACTTCCCTAAGAAAATAAAGAAATTAATTTTTGACTCTATCCTTAGAGCAAATTATGAGCTTGATGCTTCATCACTTGATGTTACTTGATTCGCAATTTTCTGCGCCTAGCTCAAAGGCGTTAAAGAAAAGCACTCTTGGGAGATAACCCAATGTTTTATTTTCAGTACTTTTTCTTTTATTTGAGTCTTTTAAGTCATTATTACTGTAATGACCGCTCATTATCTTGTTTATTTTGTTTTTGTGCCAAGAGAAGCCTCTAATTCGAGTGAGGTAAAGATTTGGGGATGTTGCTGTCCTGAAACTGTTTTCGGTGCTGCACCGTAAAAATTCGTATAAATTCTATGTATATATTTTGGACCTGCGATTTCTTGTGCATATGTCCCAGGTTATATCCAAACTTTCGTTAGTTTAACACTTTTTGATTTGAGCAACAGAAAACCCCTCAAAAATTCGGCCTTTGTCAGCTGTTCTGTTTTGACAGATTTCTGCCAATATTTGTGTTTGCCGCTTTATCGCTTTCTTTTGAGTTCTTTTGATCATGGAACTTTGGGGGAAGTTGCTACAGTAGTATTTGCTATATATGTAGTGGTTTTGAGTTTAAACCTGAAGCAAAAATATGTTGATTATATGTTATGCTACACTAATGTTGCTAATAGATTTGTGTTTAGTTTTGTATGAAGGAAGTTTTCAAGTGTAGGGATTGGAGAATGATGAGATGAGTTGAAGAATGGACAAAAGCTCAAGCTTGGGGATGCCCATGCATCACCCCAAGAAATATCCAAGAAGTACAAGCATCAAAGCTTGGGGATGCCATCGAGGCACCCCTTTTTCATCGGCAAAAATCAGGTCACCTTTCAAGACACTATATTTTTATTGCTTCATGCACTATGTGTTTTTCTTGGAGCGTCAGTTGTTTTAGTTTTGTTAGTTAGTTTAGTTTTGTTTGCTGCAATAAATGGTTGAACCCAACAAATTTCCTTTGGAGGAGATGTACTCGTTTTCATTTGCAAAGAACACTCTGTTTTTCATTCTTACAATTTCACCGGGTGTTCTTCTTTTTCTGCTACTGCTTTTGGTTTTCGTTTTTGCCTTGATTTGCGTTCAGACCTTGTCATATCTTTTCATCAAGGTGTATTTTTGCCTCTGATATTTGTTGGTTTTCATCAAAAGAGGTGTTTATAAAAATTTCAAATGGTGTTGGAAAAGAAAAAAAGCTTTATGCAAAATAGTGGTACAAGAAGGAGCTTGTGTAGACTGCGGCTTAGGCTTTTTCATGTCGTGCTTGATGTCTTTTTGATAGTATGCTTAGTGGTTTTCCTGTAGCATGACTTGTCTCAAATAACTGAGTTTGCTTAATGAGCCTTTGAAAAAATCATGCGTTGTTTTTAATTGTATGGAAGCATTATTTTGGTTTTCTCCTTGATGCTTTATTTGGGTTGACTTGGCGCGTGCTCACACATGTTAGACTGTTACAAAGTCGCCAATAGCCTTCATGATCATTTATTTTTTGACTTTTGATGCCATCTTATGCTTCTTTTAATGTTGCTTTGTTGCTTTGCATGATTATGGCCATTATTGCTCTCTTAGTTGGTCGCTCCCAGTCTTTTGCTAGCCCTCGCCTTGTACTGAGTATGAGCTCTACTCGTGCATCCAACTCCTAAAAGCCAAAGTCTTCCAAAGTGTCCACCATACATACCTACTAGCAATTTGCTATTCCAAGTAAATTTGACTTGCTTTTATTTTCTCTTCAAATTAAACTCTTACCAGTGTTATGCGAAATTCGGTCAGTAAAGCTCTCACGAACCGGAAGGCACACTTTACTTTTTCCTGTTCTTAAAAATTTGACATTGTGGTCTCTTATGTTGAGTTGTTATGCTTGCAAGTTGTAAGTTGGATTCTAGCCCATCCATGTTGTCATTGGGCAAGCTTTCAACATTGCACTTCTTATTTGAGTTGATATCGTGATCTTTTGTTTATGGATGCCCGCGGTGTGAAATGAATTGGGAATCTTGTGGGGATCATGGAGTTTGTATATGTGTTAGGGAAACGCCGGGCCGCTAATCTAAGCCATGCATAATTCATGGTGGAAATTTGCAGCATACCCATGGTGAACATTTGACGACGCATCTCACAATAAAAAGCTAAACAAATGGCAAATAAAAGAGATGTCGAGGTGTTCATTGTCTGCTTGTCCTGTCATTTTGATGTGGGCTTGTTCCATGTCATCGGGCACGGAGGTACCCCGTTGGCGGTTCTCAATGATATGCATATACTTACAATGACAAGAGCCTTGCTTGGGACTCTAAGTAAAGTAGCATGAGGTTTGGGTACTCGTATTCACAGGACACGAGGTTTTCAACTTATGATTTGTCAAGCATATGCATCATAATTGTTCTCGCATTAACTTTAACCATTCAAGATGCTTATGATGGGGTTAATGAGAGCTCAAAGCCGGTAAGTACCATAATTTTGGAAGGTTATAAAACTTGCAATCACTGCTTCCCTCTACGAAGGGTCTTTCTTTTACTTTTATGTTGAGTCACCACCTTCTATCTTTATGCACCATTAAGAGAGCAAAGTTGTCATTCTTAGTATAATGTGCATTGTCCCAAAGTTTTCATTGATTGATTCATATTGTTGGTTTCACTTGTTCTCAAATTATTTGTATCTAGTCGCCCTCTTAAACTTGAAGGTGTCCTATGCATTTATGTTTTGCTCTCTTTGAAGGGCAAGCTGAAAACCATTTGTATGTTTTTCCTTATGATTTGAACACGCGTTTGACTTTCATTGTTTCATTTTCATGATCTTTTGTTTGTGTTCATTTGCATGTTTACAACATGGTTGTTAAGTTTCTATTGTCAAGATTATATCTTTCATGCCCATGTTTTAAGTTCTTATGATCCCAGCTCACAAATGCTTACATATATGATCAAGATTGTGTAGGTGCATGTCACCTCAAAAATTATTCTTTTGTTATCACTTACCTACTCGAGGACGAGCAGGAGTTAAGCTTGGGGATGCTTGATACGTCTCCAACGTATCTATAATTTTTGATGCTCCATGCTTGTTCTTACACCATTTGCCCAATATTTCGTTACACTTCGTGGCACTTTTATGCATTTTCCGGAACTAACCTATTAACAAGTTGCCACAGTGCCAGTTCCCTGTTTTCTGCTGTTTTTGTGTTTCAGAAGTGATACATAGGAAATCTTCTCGGAATTGGACGAAACAAGTTCCTGAAGTCTTATTTTGTCCGGGAGCTTCCAGAGATCCGAAGAGAAGTAGGAGAGGGGCCACAGGCCAGTCTCATGCCTGGCTGGCGCGGCCCAGGCCCTAGCCGCGCCGCCATGGTGTGAGGAGGCCTGGGGCCACCTCTGACATCGCCCCTTCGCCTATAAAGACCCCCCGACGGGAAAAACCTAGGTACCCGATCAATTTTCCAGAACACATCGCGATCCGCCGCCGTCGTCGACCCGAGATCGGGAGGGTCCAGAAGCTCTTCCCGGCACCCTGCCGGAGAGGGGAATCGCCACCGGAGGTCTTCTTCATCGCCATGCTTGCCTCCGGAGCGATGAGTGAGTAGTCTACCTTGGACTATGGGTCCATAGCATTAGCTAGATGGTTGTCTTCTCCACCATGTGCTTCATGTTTAGATCTCATGAGCTGCCCTACATGATTGAGATCACCGTTATGTAATTCTACATGTTTGGTTTGTTGGGATCCGATGAATATTGGTGTTATGATTGAGTTGCTATACTGAAATATATCTTTTGTTATCTCTATGTTGTTTATGATCTTGCATGCTCTCCGTTGTTAGTAGCTATCTTGGCCGAGTAGTTGCTAGTGACTCCAAGAGGGGGGTATTTATGCTCGATAGTGGGTTCATGCCTCTATTTAACCTGGGGGAGTGACAGAAACCTCTAAGGTTGTAGATGTGTTGTTGCTACTAGGGAGAAAACAACATTCATATGCTCAAGGGCATATGCTTTGTTTACATTACACACTTTGCTTAATGCAATTATCTGTTGTTCGCAACTTAATACTCATGGGGTGTTCGGACGATATCCCCCTGAGTGGATTATTAGTCATAGATGCAGTTGGATGGCGGTCTATGTATTTTGTTGTAATGCCCAGAGTAAATCTCATAGTGATCTTCTTGACATATCACGTTTATCTTTATTCTATCAATTGCCCAACTGTAATTTGTTTACCCAGCATGTGTTATTTATCTTATGGAGAGACACCACTAGTGAACTGTGGACCCTGGTCCTATTTCCATCATATTGCTATCACATGTTTACTTTACTCGCACTGTTTACTTTACTCGCATACTTCTACTGTTTTCCACTCGATACGCTCATAACCTTTGTTTCAAGCAAACCGGTGAGATTGACAACCTCATCGCAAGTTGGGAACAAAGTACTTGGTTGTGTTGTGTGCAGGTTCCGTGTTGCAGCTAGCAAGCAAAGCTTGGACGAGGCGCCATATATAAATTGTCCGAAGCTGTCGCAAACTAGCAAGCATCACCTTCAGTCGCATAGTCTGCTCTTCTCCTGAACGATTAAACCTTGGTTTCTTAACTGAGGGAAAACAAGCTGCTATACTCATCACACCTTCCTCTTGGGGTTCCCAACTGGCCGGTTATTTACTTCATCAAATCGGTAGCATCAGACTCCTGGAAAATGGGACTAGAACTTTCTGAAGACGACAATTCGATCTTCTCAAGTCACAACAGCAAATTCTACAATCGGTGTCAGATACTCGCCATCACAGAAGATAACTTAGAAGAACTCAACGACAACAACAACCCAGTACTTAATCCAGCAAATATAAACAGAGGGCGGATCATTTAGCAGAGGGAGAAACCGCTGACTCCCTCGCAACGAGGGTAAAAGTTTGACTATCAGAAGAAGAGTGGAGAACAATCAATACAGCCATGGAGCACGGCACGCCAATACCAACAAACTCTAGCCAAAACATGCTCTTGGGGTACCATTACGCCCTAAGGCAACAGGCAAAGCAATTAGCAAAGGAGAGGATTGAAATACAGAAAAGGAAGGACTCAGCCATTGCAGCAAGCGACGCTGCTCGCAGAGCACGTAGCGACGCATCATACACAAACAGAAGGCATCGTCGACATGGTTCAAGGTATGAGAATCTAGAGTACTCAGAAAGACAAAGCATCTCAAAAAACCTCGACTCGTCCTTCCTATCGGTCGACGAGCAAGGAAATATTATCCCAAAAACTCCGGAAGCAGCATTAGTGGCAGCTCAAGCGTACCTGCATACGACACGACCAAATCCAGGAGACCCGAGGGAACATATGCACCGAGCAGCACTAAATGGATTGAAGATGGTAGGCAACAAATTATCAGCACAAGAGGAAGAAGCGTATCGCAGCAAAAGAACCCACAAACCAAGGTCACCACACCGTCACAACAGTCCTCGGCATAGAAGTGGAAGTCGATGATCTAGGACGCCGTCACCAGAATGACACGACAATTTAAAGAACAAAGGAACCCGACGATCCAGAACTCCTAGTAAAATACGTGACTATGAAGACGACGAAAAGGAGATGGGGGCGCCATGCTTTACCCGCAGGGTTCGCATCACGCCAGTACCCAAAGGTTTCAAATTACCTCATGACCAGCAAAAGTACGACAGATCTCAGGAGCCACAGTCATGGCTTTCAGACTACCTGCAAGCAGTAAAAATATTAGGAGGAACCAGGGAAACAACAATGCAAAGTTTACAGTTACACCTCACCGGTGCAGCAAGGTCATGGTTAAGCAAACTAGGAGAAGAAACAATTGGAAGCTGGGAAGAACTCACAAAGCAATTCACGAGTAACTTCAAATCGACGTACAAGCAGCCAGCATCTATAGAAGAAGTCAAAGCCTGCGTACAGCAACGCGGGGAAACATTAAGGGCATACATCCAAAGGTGGAGTGTAATCAAAAACTCGGCAATCGAAGTCTCAGATGAAAGAGCAATAGACGCATTCATAGTTGGGTTGTGACGAGGAGACCTAGTCGAAGAGATGGGAAGGATCAAGCCGAAAACAATATCAGATCTAATGGATGTAGCAAATAGATTTGCAGATGGAGAGGATGCGTGCAACAATAAACGCACGCGATCACCAGAGGATGATAGAGGAAACAGGTATGGAGGGCAACGCAGAAGATCCCGCAACTACGACAACTATGGCTCTCACAACCAAGTAGCCGCAGGATACAAAGATAACAGCTACCAAAGCAACGACCGGAAAAACTCGGGATACCGTAGCTATGGAAAAGAAGATTACAGAAAGTTTCAACCAAGGGAATCTAGAGAGTATAACCCATCACCAGAAGATATGCTCAACGGACCATGCCATATCCACTCTGCATTTGTCGATGGGAAACGTGTATCCAGACACGCAATGAAAGATTGCACCATGTTCTTGAAACTGCAGGAAGCAGCACTCAACAAGCAAGCCGAAGCAAAACGGCAAGGATACGAAGGAAACGCAAGCAACGCACCTACAACCCAACAAGGAAACAATGGAGCTCCCAAGGGCCAAGATCAATCAAACCAGGGACGCGACGACGATGAAGGATATATTCCATCTAAAGGGCACATTGCAGCAATGATACAACCAGAACCTAAGTCAAACAAAGAGGAGAAAAGCATAACTCGACAAGTTAACCTAGCAATAACTTCACCGCCAGCAACAACAGAATATCTACATTAGTCAGAGCAACCCATAGAATTCAGCAGGGACGATCACCCAATAACAGTACCTCGGCCAGGAAACGCGCCCTTGGTACTCAAAGCACAAATAGGGACGTACGATGTCAACAGAATATTCATGGACGCGGGAAGCGGAATAAACCTGATCTACGGAAAAACCCTACGGGCAATGCACATTTCATTAGAGTTCCTGAAGCCAACCGACTGCTCCTTTCACGGAATAGTCCCAGGGAGTGCTAACTATCCACTTGGTCGAATAGCACTCAACGTTTGCTTCAGAAATCGGCAAAACTACAGAAGGGAAAAACTCGACTTCGAAGTCATGGACTGGCCATCACAATATCACGCGATCCTCGGGAGACCCGCGTTTTCGCGATTCATGGCAGTACCTCACTACACCTACCTGGTACTAAAAATGCC
Organism: Dactylis glomerata; assembly: GCA_007115705.1. Classification (NCBI taxonomy): domain Eukaryota; kingdom Viridiplantae; phylum Streptophyta; class Magnoliopsida; order Poales; family Poaceae; genus Dactylis; species Dactylis glomerata. The sequence continues at coordinate 509,850 of QXEO01001024.1, read as the reverse complement.
AGGACCCAAAGGAATTATCACAGTAAAAGGAAGCTTCGAGGTATCAGACCTATGCGACAAGGAGTTCCACAAGATGGCACAAAACTTTGGCATGATAGCCAACTATGGAGAACCCAAAGAGAAAGCGAAAAGCGCGACTACAGAAGTCGACAAGTTACCCGTAGGACGTCCCGCGGAACCAGAGATGAAGAAACCACGAGTAGAAGCATCAGGAGAAGACAAAACTACAAGGGAAGAAGAGAAAGCCACGTGGGCATAAGTGTCGAGAGCACCAAAGTAGGGTAGAAGAAAAAGGCTGTAAAAGCCACAAGTTAACCTAGGGCAATGCCCTCTAGATCCAGAACACAGGTCACAGGCCGGATCTCTTGGGTCACCCCATGTATCTTATATTACAAGTATAATAAAGACAAGTTCCTCATATCTGAGCTTACATGTCTAAACACGGCAAACGCCAAAACAAACCAAACATCTTGAATACCAAAATTTCCCTTGAGGTAACAACTCAGGGAAAAAGCACTCTCGCTGGTACAATAACTATATACATCAAAATCACGGTGCAGGTGGTTCTGAGTCATCGACACCAAAAGGATTCAAGTAATGATACTCCTGGAAAAACCTAGCGTCCTCTTGCAATAGCCTTGAGATAATTCTCCTCGCTGGTTCCAGCATTGCATCCATGTGAATACCAACTGTAATTCGTCCTGGGGGCAAACTCTGAGACATGCGGTCGAAATTAAGTCTTGGATTCCACTTTCGCATCCATCCAACAGCGAAATTAGCACCAGCAATCAAATTTAGCTTTATAAGGAGATGGACTCGCTGGCTCGTCCGGAAAAGTTTCGAGTAGCTGTCTAAAATCCTTCAGCATAGGGTTACGAGGCAACATGACAGAGTACATGGTTGTCAGGGCCTTACGACAACCATCAACAGCTTCGCTGATGTACTGCGCATGATCCTGAAGAAGGACGATAGCGCGACAACGATGGGGATTGGACCATAAGCTTTCGGTTCCTTGAGCAGCATTTTGAAGAGCAGTAATCCGCTCAGTAACTCAACTTGATTCGCCAACAAGATCAAGGCAGGTACCTGCAGTTCAAGCGAAAATTAGCACATAGAAGACAAGAGGAAAAACAAAGAGAAAAGGATCCCCGAAGACTTACACAGTAGCATCTCGCAAACAGATTCGACGATACCAATCAGAAAAAATTCGCATTCCTCAAAATGTGTGATTCTCGCTACTAGACTCGAAACTTCATCTTGAAGATTGGACACTTGCTTCATCAAATCATGGGACTTACTAGCCTTGTCCAGAGCAACTTGTGCCTGGCGTTTCATAAAGGATAGGCGGCTCTCAACTTCCGCAACTCTGAAAGAATATTCCTTCCATCGACAGGGAGGTCGAGGAGGCGAGGAAATCCCGGAAGCGAATATATCATCAGGGGATGGATCTCGATCATAACCCGACGATTCACCAGCAAGCAAGGGCTGAAGTCAATCAGAAGAATAGACATGTCTCAAGAACATCATTCAAGCATTTCATATTAGAAAAGATATCTACGAACGAGTACAAATGCCTTTTGACAAGTTCTCAGGCAAAGCACAAACTAGAAGTTCATTACAACAAAAGAGAATAAAAATACAACAGGAAGACTAAGTCTATGCCACCTCAGCGTCCTGCTCTATGGCAGAAGAATGCGTGGCAGCAGCAGCACCAGTAGTTGGAGGAGGCGCAGATTCATTAGTGGCTAGAATCAAAGGAGCTGGCGCAGGAGAAGCCGCAGAAGCCGCCGAAGGAGAAATCATCGCCACGATGGCGGGCGCAAACTTCTTCGCCTTCTCAAAGAAAGCCTTCAGCTCCGAGCGGGTGCGGCCATGGGAAGAGCCAACCTTCTCCCAGTCAAACTCCGCGCCATGTGCATATGAAAATGCAATGGCCCCCTCGGCACCTCGTTTCAAAGAAAGACCTTTAATTTGAAGGATGGGGTCTTTAGTAGTGTCGAAGGCTTGGGCGAGTTTCTTCACATCATTGTTTGGAACCTCCACCTTCTGCTTGGGCCATAACCCGACAAAAATCCACGTAAGAACGCGGTTAACTAACTCGAAGATTTCCTGGACAGATATCCAGTTCGCCTCAAGTAAGCTAACCGCAGCCATGAGAGGATCATTGTCTGGTTGCAAAGTCGACGAAGACACCTTGGTACATTCTGTAGAACCAAGGGAACAGAAAGCAGCAGAAGAGGAAAATATCAGCGAGTAAAAGAAGGCAAGTAAAACAACAGCAGAAGAAGAAGAAAGGTATAATATATACCTCCAGCAGCAGCAGACATCATGTTCAGACGCTCAGCCACAGCTTGCTCCCGCTGGAGGTGCTCCTTGTTAGCATCAGCCAAGGCTTTCTCCGCTTTCTTCACCTTGGCCAATGCTGATTAATTCGACTTCTCAGCACTGACCTTGGCAGCAGTCGCGGCATCAAAAGCTTTCCGAGAAGCGCTGAGTTCAGCTTCTAGCGATGAAATGCGAGCATTGGCTATCGCTAAAGCAGCTGCAGGACAACAAGGAGGAAAGAAAAGATCAAGCAACAAGCAAAGAAAAGCATACAAGATAAGCAAAGACAGGAAAATTAATTCACCCTCGGAAGCTCTAGCAACCTTCAAGTACTCAGCACATTCACTGCCCAAGGCGGCAAATTTCTTCATTAATGCCTATCAAGGAGGGAACACGTGAGTATGCTGGTAATGCAAGAAACATAAGGAAGGATACACTCACATCATCAGGGGAGTCCGCGGATTCATGGGCTTTGAGGGAAACATCGGCTTCTTTCGATTTTTTGGCTGTTTGGTGCTCCGGGACACGGGAATTTTCTTGATAGGAGCTCTGGAGGCCTTCGGAGCTTTCACGGCCGGCTCAACTTCTGGCATGGGAGGTTCATCAGCATTTATATCCTCAGCAGAAGGAGCAGTGGTAGCATCCCTCTTCGGGTCCTCATCATCACTGCAAAGAAAGCAAAAGGAAACAGGTTTTATACAACCCAAAAAGGAACAAAAAGCAAACACAACAAAATCATAGAGTACAATGAACATTTACGATGCCATGAAGTCGAACAGTTCTACATCATCTTCTTGAACAAGGGCTTCACCGGCCGCAGTTCTCTGGATGGAGGTACTCGAAGAAGCGAGCTCTTCGACACGTTTCCTCTTCTTATCAACAATAAGATCTTCAGAAAGTGCAGGAGGAGGCGACGTCGTCGAGCTCGTCTCATCTCCTGATATTTTGACATCATCTCCATCCTGATTTTCTTCAGCCTCAGGGGCTTCGGAAATAGCAGAAGCCAGATCCGCCAGAAGAGGCCCCTCCTCTGGAAGGGGAGGGCGTGAAACAAGGAACTTATGATCCTGCAAAAGAAGTAAGTCAGTAAAATCATCGAGACATGCCAAATGACAGCAGGAAGATGATGGGAAAAACGAGAATCGAGAACGCAAAGAAAACATACCTCAGGCAAAGGGTGCTCGGAGTCGAAATAATGGTCGGCCAACTCCGCAACTGCGTGATCCTTGGTGAGTTTGGTGAGATTCCTGACTCGCTTATCGACGTCTTGCTTCTCAATTTGATTTCCAGAGACTCGAGAAGAATCTACCAAGCCAGAGTAACTCCAAAGCTTGGAGAGACGGTGCTGCAGGGGTTGAACCCGACGTTGTACGAAAAAAGCCATGAGTTGGATACCCGACAGAGCACCTCCTCTACCTCCTTTCAGAGCTTGGATGCGGTCCAGTAGTGGTGCGATCTCCTTCATCTTAGCATCTGTGGGAGGCGAATCCCACGATGCCAATTTCTTCAATTCTTTGGAGGCATCAAAAGGGGCTAGGCCGTACTCATCTTCGGAGGAGGCTTTACGGTCTTTGATGTAGAACCATTTGGTCCTCCAACCTTGGACTGATGCAGACATGGAAAATTCTAAATATTGAGCTTTGGCACGCACAGAGACAACAGCCCTGCCTAGTTCAGGCTTATGTGATAAAGAAACGTTAGGGCGGAGCCGAAAGATGGACCTCCAAAGCAGAAAATGGGGCTCGACACGTAGAAATGACTCGCAAAAGGTCACAAAACATGCAATGTGGAGGATAGAATTTGGTGTGAGCTGGTGAAGCTGCACACCGTAAACATAAAGAAGCCCACGAAGGAATTCGTGGGCAGGAAGAGAGAGTCCACGAAGAAGGAAAGCGAGGAACATCACCCGGTAGCCGCTCGGGGGCTTGGGGATCCGCTCGGTGATAGGGAAGATAATGGAGTCCTTGTTGGAAACGAGACCGTCTGCCTTGGCCTTGTCCAACTCCTTCTGCGTGAGAGTAGAGGGCACCCAGCTCGTTGCGGAGTTTGCTTTACCCTTGGTCATCTTGTTCTTCGCCGCCAAGTGCTTCACGCGCATCTACGAATCTGCGCTCGTGGGCTATGCAAGAGAAGAACAGGGCGCAGAGATTGACAATGGTGGCGGCGGCGGATACAAAGAGCTGGTAAACAGTACAAATCCCCAATCTCCCCTAATATACCTTCTCGGTGAAGGAACGTGGGCTGACACATGGTGCAAGGAGAGGAAGCGGCATCCTACTAATGGGCAGGGAAAATACAAAATTACCGCGCTACCCACGAAACGGTTCGCGCTCAGTTTATGCGATGTATAGAGAAATTTGGCCACTGACGTCATGAAGAAGATACAAGACCAACGGTATACTCGACAGATGCGTATACTCAACAAATATTGAATATGGCGATTCGTGGATAAAGAATGACAAGAAAGTAGAGAAAAACGATTGGCGCCGACAATACAGGAGTCAATTTTGGAAACTATATCCGAAAAACATTCGACTATAGCCTCGGGGGCTACTACCATCGGGAGCGCTGAGCGCGCCCCCGACGATATTATTATCAAATTATTTTGAGTTGAAGTATAAATATGGAGCACACTATATTTGAGCCTATACTCGAAAAAATGAATTTTCGACTATAGCCTCGGGGGCTACTCCCATCGGGAGCGCTGGGCGCGCACCCGATGATGTTCATTCATGAGTAGGAGCAAGGAAGGTGAAGAAAGAATTCATAAATGACGTTACTCCCATCGGGAGCGAGGTTTTTATAAATCCTGGTTATATAACCCGAATATTTTGTAGGCTGGAATAGTCAAACAAGGCTGCGACGTATGATTCTCGAGTTGTGTCATCGCGACAAAACTTGAATGCCGTGGTTGAAATATATCACGACAGTAAGACCCCAGAATCCGTCATGTGTGGCCCGGTATACGCACATGGATGCGCTCTGCTGGTATGTATCCGTGTCTACGACGCAAAGAAAAATCCTGGTGGACGCACTAGGTACCCTGAGAACCACTGGGACTCATTCTTTGTAAGTCCTAAATGCGGCAAAAGAATGGGTTTGACCGGTTTCCCGAATTCGAGTCCAAGGGGATTGAATTTGAAGTAGGTGGCAAGTGTCTGTTCCGGCAGTTAACTGACCTCTTGATCCGTCAGAGGTGTCAGGCTTGTTCATCAAAGCCCTTTGCGAGATACTATACTATAAATAAAGATAAGTCGAAAGACCAAGTCGAAGATTTAAATACATGAAGAAGTCAAAGAATTGATCAAGTCGAAGAATAGAAGATCTGAGATTCAACCCGAATCTGCAATTCTGGTAGAATCTCCGAGGCTACTGACAAGGGTATAGATAATAGAGCCTGTCAGTTGAGTACCCCTGACGCCCGTTAAGCTAGGCCCAATTGTAATACTAGTCGAAATACGAGTTCTTACCGTATGTCGATATTCTAATCTGTATCGGACCCTACCTGATCCTCGAGACCTGGCCACCTATATATAGGGGCCAGGAGGGGACGGTGTAGGCCAGATTGAAAGCAAGCCAGGTTCTACACCCACATTTACTTTCATAGCCACCTTGTTTGACTGAGTTTACCTTCGAGTTCATCTGACGCCCTGTCTACCCGATCCTAAGTCCTTCATCTAGGACATTTGTCGAGTTTAACCCTCATCAGCGACACTCCCCCAAGCTTGGAACAAACCAAGGGGTTGCCTATACCAATGTAGAATTACTCCTTCGGCGGTGCTGACGAGTCTTTAATAAGCTTCTCAATGAGTTCCTTCAACTCATCAATCTTGTAGGTGAGATTACGAATCATATCCCAATTGTGCTCAATCCGGCTCATGAACATGTCGGTCTGCGAATCCCAACTCTTGGAGTTATTTCCCCAACCTTCTTCGCTTTTGAACTCTCTTTCTCTACACGGTTAGAACGATCTATATCCCAACTAGAGGGTAATTTTGCTTTAGGCACCCTTTGGAATTGATGTTCATGTATGAGAGTATGGAAGGGGTTGTTGCCTGAAGAAGACGTCCTTGAAGCTAAGGAGTGAAGTGGAACACCTCCTCCAGTTCTTATACGCGCACTCTTCTTGAACTTGTCTTGACTTGTCACCACCCCAATGCTCGCAACCATGGTGCTTGGTCATGAACTTTGGTCTTCTTCTGCCTCTTCTTCTTCGGCTTCACTTTCAACTTCTTCCTTCAACTGGAGGTCTTGGTGATCATCTTCTGGAGGCGTCTTCTCCTTATCATTATTTGCAGAAGCCATGTTGCCTCTAAAACTGAGAACAATCTCCTGACAGAAATAGATCGAAACAAAAACATGACAAGAACATGATATACAGACCTCGGGCAATCCGGGGGGGTTATATAGGCGAAAATTAAACATCGAAATGTAATCATAGGAGGAAACCGGGACAGAAACGAGCTCCGGGGTGGTCTCACCACACGGCGGCGTGGCCTAGAGTGGGCCCGCGCCCCCTGGTGGTGAGGACACTCTGGACTCCGTCTCCTGCCCGTTTTCATCTCGTGATTTTTCATATTTAATAAAAACAACAAAAATATTAAAGGAAAAGTTTAATGCGAACCTTTTCTGACTAGAACTATTACCTATTTGAAAACGAACTCTGCAGGTTCCTGCATATTGTCCTGGATGAATTCTTCCGGACTCACCATTTGAATAACATCAACATCTTCATTATAAGAATCTCCAGCAATATAATGTTTGAGTCTTTCCCCATTCACCACTTGTGTAGTGTTATCTTTTAACGAAGCAATCTTTATCGCACCTGAGTGGTACACCTCTTCAATAACATAGGGTCCTTCCCATTTTGAGAGTAATTTTCCTGCAAAAAATCTGAGACGAGACCTATACAATAGAACTTTCTCACCAACATGAAACTCTCTCTTAAGAATTCTCTTATCATGCCATTGCTTGACTTTTTCTTTGAAAAGCCTGGCATTCTCATAAGCTTCATTTCTCTACTCATCTAAGGAACTCAAATCAAGCAACCTTTTCTTACCGGCGAGTTTAAAATCCCTATTAAGCTCTTTCACTGCCTAAAAAGCTTTGTGTTCTAATTCTAAGGGCAAGTGACACGCTTTTCCATAAACCATCTTGTAAGGAGACATGCCCATGGGGTTCTTATAAGCAGTTCTATAAGCCCATAAAGCATCGTTTAACTTGCTAGCCCAGTTTTTCCTAGATCTATTGATAGTCTTCTGCAAGATAGACTTGATCTCTCTATTCGAAAGCTCTACCTGCCCACTAGTTTGGGGATGATAAGCAGAAGCAATTCTATGATTAACGTCATATCTAGCAAGAGTTTTTCTAAAACCACCATGAATAAAATGAGAACCTCCATCAGTCATAAGATACCTAGGTACACCAAACCTAGGAAAAATAACATCCTTAAGCATTTTTAATGAGGTCTCACCATCGGCACTCTTCGTAGGTATGGCTTCTACCCACTTGGTAACATAATCAACAACAACAAGTATATGAGTATAACCTTCTGAAGGAGGAAAAGGACCCATAAAGTCAAATCCCCAACAATCAAATGGTTCAATAACAAGAGTGTAACTCATAGGCATTTCATTACATCTAGAAATATTACCAACTCTTTGGCATTCATCACAAGATAAGACAAACTTTCTAGCATCTTTAAAAAGGGTTGGCCAATAAAAACCTGATTCTAGAACCTTTTGCGCAGTTCTATCTCCAGCATGATGTCCTCCATAAGCACTACCATGACATTTTCTCAATATTTCTTGTTGCTCATATTATGGAACACATCTTAGCATAATACCATCAACTCCTTCTTTATATAAGTGTGGGTCATCCCAAAAATAATGCCTCAAATCATAAAAGAATTTCCTTCTTTGTTGAGCTGTAAAGGTTGGAGGCAAATACTTGGAAACAATAAAGTTAGTATAATCAGCATACCAAGGAAGGTCTCGCGAAGTTACATTTATTGAAGCCAACTGTTCATTTGGAAAACTATCATTAACAGGAATAGGATCAAAAGAAACGTTTTCCAATCTAGACAAATTGTCAGCAACATGATTTTCAGCACCTTTCCTATCTACAATATGCAAATCAAACTCTTGTAAAAGCAACACCCATCTAATAAGCCTAGGCTTAGCATCCTTCTTTGATATAAGATATCTAATAGCAGCTTGATCAATATGAATAGTAACTTTAGAATCAACAATATAAGGTCTAAACTTATCACATGCAAAAACAATAGCAAGAAACTCCTTCTCAGTAGTAGCATAATTCTTCTGAGCAACATCAAGAGTCTTACTAGCATAATGAATAACATTCAACTTCTTATCTACGCGCTGTCCAAGGATAGCACCAACAACAAAATCACTAGCATCGCACATGATTTCAAAGGGTAAATTCCAATCAGGTGGTTGAACAATAGGAGCAGTAGTTAAAGCCTTCTTAAGAGTTTCAAAAGCTTCCGTACAATCATCATCAAAAACAAAAGGTACATCTTTTTGAAGAAGATTAGTAAGAGGCTTCGAAATCTTAGAGAAATCTTTAATAAACCTCCTATAGAAACCAGCATGACCAAGAATACTACGAATACCTTTAATATCCCTAGGACAGGGCATTTTCTCAATTGCTTCAACCTTTGCTCTATCAACTTCGATACCTCTTTTGGAGATTTTATGTCCAAGAACAATTCCTTCATTCACCATAAAGTGGCATTTCTCCCAATTTAGAACAAGATTAGTTTCTTCACACCTCTGCAAAACTTTATCAAGATTGTGCAAACAATTATCAAAAGAAGTTCCATACACGGAGAAATCGTCAATGAAAACCTCCACAATTTCTTCACAAAAACCATGAAAAATAGCAGACATGCATCTTTGAAAAGTAGCAGGAGCATTGCACAAACCAAACGGCATACGTCTATAAGCATAAGTTCCATAAGGACAAGTAAAAGTGGTTTTCTCTTGATCTTGCGGTTTAACAGCAATATGAGAGAAACCGGAATAACCATCAAGAAAACAAAAATGAGTTTTCTTAGATAACCTCTCTAGCATTTGATCTATAAATGGTAAAGGATAATGATCCTTTTTAGTAACTTTGTTAACCTTTCTAAAATCAATGCACATCCTATAACCAACTACTACCCTTTGAGAAATAAGCTCGTTATTCTCATTAGGCACAACAGTGATACCTTCTTTCTTAGGAACACAATGAACAGGACTAACCCATCTACTATCAGCAATAGGATATATAATACCAGCATCAAGGAGCTTCAATACCTCATTTCTTACCACTTCCTTCATCTTGGGAATTAAGCGGCGTTGATGTTCAACAACTGGCTTTGCATCTGGCTCCATGTTAATAGCATGCTGACATATAGTAGGAGAAATCCCTTTTAAATCATCAAGAGTGTATCCCATAGCTCCTCGGTGTTTCCTCAATATTTTCAATAACTTTTCTTCTTCCTTTCCTGAAAGCTTAGAACTAATAATAACAGGATATATTTTCTTATCATCTATATAAGCATACTTAAGATCATCAGGTAAAGGTTTTAATTCAAAAACAGGATCTTCCTTAGGTGGCAAAGTGGTACCAAGATCCTCCATAGGTAAATTGTGCTTAATCAACGGTGGTTGACGAAGAAGAATATCGTCAATCTCTTCTCTTTCTTTCCTAAAGACATCACTTTCATGGTCCTCCAGAAATTGCTGCAAAGCATTATTAGGAGCAAGAGCAATAGAGGCAAGCTGTTCAACTCGAAATTTTCATCAGGCAATTCATTTTCATAAGGAGTTTTAGTGAACTTAAAAAAATTAAACTCATAAGACACTCGTCGAACTTAGTCACAACTTTCTCCTTCTTACAATCTATCACAGCACTACAAGTATTCAAAAAGGGTCTACCAAAAATAATAGGACAAGTTTTACTAGCTTCCTTACCAAGTACTAGAAAATCAGTAGGATATTTAGTCTTACCACACAGAACTTCCACATCTTGAACAATACCATTTGGCAAGACAGTCTCTCTGTTAGCAAGCTGAATAACCACATCAATATCTTCAAGTTCACAAGGGGCAATTTCATGCATGATTTCTCTGTAAAGCTCGTAAGGAATAGCACTTGAACTTGCACCAATATCGCATAAACCATAATAGCAATGATCGCCAATCCTGACAGAAATAACAGGAACACTTGTTTTCCTACGCCTACTAGGATGTGAAACAATGTTGGAAACATTTTCACAAAAGACAATATGTTCATCTCCTACATTTTTAGTAACAAGGTCCTTCACTATAGCCACAGGAGACTTAATAGTAATTTGCTCATCAGGTTCTATAGCTTTCTTGGTACTTTTATTAAGCACGCTTATCAAAGTGGAATGCTCCTTTACCTTGGCAGGGAAAGGCGTTTTCTCAAAATAAGGTTCAGGCAAAATGCGATCAACAGTACAAACTTCAGTAGTTTTAGCAGAAATATGACTAACATAATCTTTATAAGGCGCATGATACTTGTTCTAATCTTTCTTTGGAACATCAAGATAAGAGGCAAAGGCCTTAAAATAGTTAGCAAGTATCTGAGAATCAAGACCATAAACAGTGCTAACATTATGAAAGTCATCGGTTCCCATAAAAGCTTTAATGCATTCATAATCATAATTTATACCTGACTTCCTACCTTTGTCATTTTCCCATCCTTCAATATTTTCTTGAATACGATCAAGAAGATCCCACTTAGCTTCTTCTTTCATGCGCGTAAATGATCCAGAGCAGGAAGCATCCAATATATCCTTATCGTGAAGAGTAAGCCTCGCATAAAAGTTATTAATGACAATGTTGCTGGGAAGCTCATGAGTGGGGCATTTGAGAATTAGTGACTTCATTCTCCCCCACGCTTGGGCAATACTCTCTCCATTATGAGGCCAAAAGTTATATATTCGATTACGATCTTTATGAATTTCACTTGGAGGACAAAATTTGGAATAAAAGAGAGGTACAATTTCCTCCCAAGCAATAGATGGACCATCCTTTAGCAGCCGATACCACTCCTTAGCTCTGCCTTTCAGTGATAAAGAGAATAACTTCCTCTTAACCTGGCTTGATGAAATACCTGCACACTTGAACAACTCGCATAATTCATGTATAAAGAGTAAATGATCACCGGGATGGACAGTTCCATCTCCTGAATAGCAGTTATTCATAACACGTTCAATAATTTTCATAGGTATTTTAAAAGGATCTAATTGAGCAGGTGGTGGTGGTGGTTCATCCACATCCGCAACAGTGGCAGTAGTGTTCCCAAATAGGAAACCAAATGGAGAACTCTCCATAGCAAAACAAAATAAAAATAAAAGACAGAAATAAAAACAATACTCACACCGACGGTTACCTTTACCAATTCCACTCTTCAATAGCGCTTCACTCCCCGGCAACGGTACAAAAAAATAGTCTTGATGACCCACAAGTATAGGGGGTGCATCGTAGTACTTTCGATAAATAAGAGTGTCAAACCCAACGAGGAGCAGAAGGTGTTGGCAAGTGGTTTTGATCAAGGATTCACTGTAAATACTAGCAAACGGGTTTTCAGGGGTATTTGGTAATGCAGGTAAATAAAGTGCGAATAAATAAAAGACAGTAATAATAATTGCAGCGAGTGGCCCAATCCTTTCTAGAGCAAAGGACAAGCCGGTTGTATAACTTATGATGACCAAACGTTCTCGAGGACACACGGGAGTTTCTATCAAGTGATTTTGCTTCATGCTGCTAAATAATCTTTATTGGTTTGATAAGTGTTATGGGGGTGAACCTGTGCTAGCGCACTACCCTTACTAGGATTAGTACACACTTGTGATTATACCCCTTGCAAGCATCCGCAACTATAAGAAAGTAATTAAGATAAATCTAACCAGAGCCTTAAACTCTAAGATCCTACGCTCCCTGGTGCAATGGTTTCCTAACAGAGGTTTAGGTTTATGTCACTCCAGCAACCCCACAATTAGTAGCCAAATACACAATGCATTTCACTAGGCCCATAAATGGTGAAGTATCATATAGTCGACGTTCACATGACACCACTAGTGAAATAGCACCACAACAAATAAATATCAAACTATTAAATATTACTTAACATAATTCCACTACTAACATCTTGACTTCTCCCATGTCATCAAGAACTAAACGAACTACTCACAAGACATCATATGGATCATAATCAGAGGAGAAATAATGGTAAATAACAATCTAAACATAAACCTTAATTCAACAGTTCCACTCAATAGCGTCAACCACAAGAGTAATTAACACCGAGAAAGTTTCCCCTAAGAATTTGACAAGATTCAACTCAAGATGTTACAGCGGGATGGCGTGGTGATGGTGAAGATGAAGGTGCTGGTGATGAGTATGGTGGTGATGATGATCCCGATGAAGTCCAGCGCGATGATGATGACGATGGCGACGATCTTCCCTCTTTGGGAAGGAATTTTCCCGACAGATTTCTGCCTGCCGGAGAGCTTTTCTCTCTCTGGTGTTTTCCGCCCCGCAGAGGCGGCGGTGTCTATCTCTCAGCCCCCCCCCCTTGACTTAGGTTTTCGGGGACGATGAAATACGTGAAGGGGCAATGGTAGTCGTGGGCCAGGGTGGCCTCACCACAGGGCGGCGCGGCCAGGGGTTGGCCCGCGCCCCCTGGTGGTGAGCCCACCCTGTGGCTCCTCTCGCCTCCTCCTTCTGGCTCCTTCAATCTTCTGGCGAAATATAATTTCCTGGTATTTTTCTGGAATTTCCTGATCTTCCGAAACATGGTGTCTTGACGGTCCTTTTTCCAGCAGAATCCTGACTTCGGCAGCAATTCCTCCAATGATCATCAAACATGTAAAAACAGAGGAAACAACATAAGTATCATCTCTAAATGTGAAATATATCAATGAATAACAGTAAATTATGATACAAAATAGTGATGCAAAATGGACGTATCAATAACATGCAAAAGCCTAAGCCTTTTTGTACCACTTTTTTGCACGAAACTTTTTCTCTTTTCCAACACCATTCGAACCTTTTTTAAACAACTCTTTTGATGAATACCAACATGGACCAGAGGTCAAAATACACCTTGATGCAAACATAAAACAAGATCTGAACAAAAATCAAGGTGAAAAACGAAAGCTAAACGCAGTTCTAGAAAAAGAGAACACTCGTTGAACGATAAGAGTGAAAAACAGAGTGTTCCTGGCAAATGAGAACAAGTAAATCTTCTCCAAAAGAAATTTTGTTGGGGTCCAACCATTTATTGCAGCAAACAAAACTAAAAAAAATTGAAAACTAAAGACGCTTCAAGAAAAACGCATAGTGCATGAAGCAATAAAAAATATAGTGTCTTGAAAGGTGACCTGATTTTTGCCGATGAAGAAGGGGTGCCTCGGGGGCATCCCCAAGCTTCGATGCTTGTACCTCTTGGATATTTCTTGGGGTGCGTGGGCATCCCCAAGCTTGAGCTTTTGTTCATTCTTCAACTCATCTCATCATTCTACAATCCCTACACTTGAAAACTTTCTTCATACAAAACTCAACATAATTCTATTAGCAACATTAGTGTAAGCATAATAATGAATCAACCCCTTTTTGGTTCAGGTTTCAACTCAAAAACACCACATACAAAGTATATACTACTGTAGCAACTTCCCTAAAAGTTCCGTGATCAAAAGAACTCAAAAAGAAAGCGATCGAGAGGCAAACACAAATAGTGGCAGAAATCTGTGAAAACAGAACAACTGACAAAGGTTGATTTTTTCGAGGGTTTTCTGTTGCTGAAATCAAAAAGTGTAAAACTATTGAAAGTTTGGATATAACCTGGGGCATGTGCACAAGAAATCGCAGGTCAAAAAGATATTCTGAGAATTTTCACGAATTTTCACGGTGCAGCACCGAAATCTGTTTCAGGACAGCAACTTCCCCAAATCTTACCTCACTCAAAATAGAGGTTTCTCTTGGAACAAAAATGAAATAAAAAGGATAAGGAGCGGTCATTACAGTAGTAATAACTTCCAAGACTCAAATAAAATAAAAATAACTGAAAGTAAAACAATGGGTTATCTCCCAAGAGTGCTTTTCTTTAACGCCTTTGAGCTAGGCGCAGAAAGTGCAAATCAAGTAATATCGAAAGAGGCATTAAGATCAATTGCAGAGGTCTTTTCAACAATAAATTGAATTGTGTCCAAATGAGTTTTTGAAGATCCCTTATGATCACGCTTTGGTACACTACTTTCATCAAAAAGATTTTCAGGACAAATCCAATTGAAATTCTTTTCCAAAGCCTCATGCATTCCTACAAGTTTGCAAGGTATTGATACTTTGAAATCTTCCTTGGTTGTACCAACAACTTTAACAGGCGAGCCAAGAATGTTAAAATGCTCAAAAACTTTCCTAGCTTCAATAGCAACATCTCTAAATTCTCTACGCAAAGTCTCCAAGATAAAATCTTTCTTTTCAGAGTCTTTAATATCATGAAGCTTAAGAAACATGTGTTGCATAAAAGGATTAAGGCTAGCAAACCTAGCTTCAAGCATGTGAACTAAATAAGCAGAAGCAACTTCATAACTAGGAGCAAGTTTGGCTAAAGACTTATCCTCAACACCTTTATGCATACTAATATGATTAAAGAACTCCTCAATGTTACTTTTCCCAATAATAGAACCATTACCTACTGAGAGGTCCTCCAAAACATACTTAGGGAACAACATAATGAACTAAAAGTAAAGAAATAACAACTATAAAGGAAGCTATTTTTTTGTATTTTTGGTAAAACGACGCAAGCAAAAATAAAGTAAAGCAAAACTAAAACAAAGTAAAGATTGTGCGTGCGAGACTCCCCTTGCAGAAATCTTCTTTCTCCCCGGCAACGGCACCAGAAAAAGTGCTTGATGCGGGCAGATAACCACCTAGTTGGAAACCCCAAGAAGAAGGTATGATGAGCACAGTAGCAAGTCTTCCCTCAGTAAGAAACCGAGGTTTATCGAACCAGTAGGAAAAAGCCAAACTTCAGAAGGTGATCCCTGCTAGCTTCGCGATAGCTCCGGACAATTTATAGGGCGCCTCGTCCAGTGCTTTGCTTTGCGCCGGCAGCAACATGAAACCTGCACACAACACAAACAAATACTTTGCTCCCAACTTACGATGAGGTTGTCAATCTCACCGGTTTGCTGTAAACAAAGGAATGAGCGTATCGAGTGGAAAGCAATAGTAATATGCGAGAAAGTAAACAGTGCGAGTAAAAGTAAACAGTAATAGCAATATAAAGGAAATTGGACCGGGGTCCACAGTTCACTAGTGGTGTCTCTCCATAAGATAAATAACGACATGCTGGGTAAACAAATTACAGTTGGGCAATTGATAGAATAAAGATAACGTGCATATGTCAAGAGGGTCACTATGAGATTTACTCTGGGCATTACAACAAGATACATAGACCGCCATCCAACTGCATCTATGACTAATAATCCACTCGCGGGGAATCATCTGAGGATCCCTTGAGTATTAAGTTGCGAACAACAGATAACTGCATTAAGCGAAGTGTGTAATGTAAACAAAGTGAATGTCCTTAGACACAAGAATGTTGTTTTCTCCCTAGTGGTAACAACACATCTACAACCTTAGAGGTTTCTGTCACTCCCCTAGATTAAATAGAGGCATGAACCTAACTATCGAGCATAAATACCCCCTCTTGGAGTCACTAGTATCTACTTGGCCAAGATAGCTACTAACAACAAAGAGCATGCAAGATCATAAACAACATAGATATAACATAAGATAAAATTCAGAACATCAACTTAATCATAACACCAATATTCATCGGATCCCAATAAACACAACATGTAGAATTACATAAAGATGATCTTGATCATATAGGGCAGCTCACAAGATATAAACATGAAGCACATGGTGGAGAAGACAACCATCTAGCTACTGCTATGGACCCATAGTCCAAGGTAGACTACTCACTCATCGCGCCGGAGGCAAGCATGGCGATGAAGAAGACCTCCGGTGGCGATTCCCCTCTCCGGCAGGGTGCCGGGAAGAGCTTCTTGACCCTCCCGATCTCGGGTCGACGATGGCGGCGGATCGCGATGTGTTTCTGGAAAATTGATCGGGTATTTAGGTTTTTCCCGTTGGGGGGTCTTTATAGGCGAAGGGGCAGCGTCAGGAGTGGGCCAGGGCAGCCTCACCACTAGGGGGCATGGGCTAGGGGCTGGCCGCGCCACCCTAGGGTGTGGCTGGCCCATGGGCCCCCTCCATCTCCTCTTCGGTCCTCTAGAAGCTTCGTTAAATATTAGGAGGTTCGGCTTTTGTTTCGTCCAATTCCGAGAATATTTCCTGTGTATCTTTTCTGAAACACAAAAACAGCAGAAAATAGGGAAATGGCACTGTGGCATCTCGTTAAAAGGTTAGTTCCGAAAAATGCATAAAAGTGCCACGAAGTGTAACAAAACACTAAGCAAATGGTGTAAGAACAAGCATGGAGCATCAAAAATTATAGATACGTTTGAGATGTATCAAAACACCATGAAGTATAACAAAACACAAAGCAAATGGTGTATAAACAAGCATGGAGCATCAAAAATTATAGATACGTTTGAGACGTATCAAGCATCCCCAAGTTTAACTCCTGCTCGTCCTCGAGTAGGTAAGTGATAACAAAAGAATAATTTTTGAGGTGATATGCACCATCACAATCTTGATCATCTATGTAAGCATTGAGTGTTGGGATCAAAGAACTTAAAACATGGGCATAAAAGACATAATCTTGACAATAAAAACTTAGAAACCATGTTATAGCATGAAAAGAAACACAAATGAAAGATCATGAATAATGAAACAATGAAAGTCAAATGTGTGTTCAAATCATATGGAAAAACATAGCAAATGGTTTTCATCTTGTCCTTCATGGAATAGCAAAACATAAATGCATAGGACACCTTCAAGTTTAAGAGGGCGACTAGATACAAATAATTTAAGAACAAGTGAAACCATAATTATGAATCAATCAATAATAAATTTTGGGACTATGCACATTAAACTCAGAATGGCAATTGTGCTCTGTTAGACGGTGCATAAAGGTAGAAGGTGGAGACTCAACATAAAAGTAAAAGAAAGGCCCTTCGCAGAGGGAAGCAGTGATTGCAAGTTTTATAAACCTTCAAAAATTATGGTACTTACTAGCTTTGAGCTCTCATTGCCCCCATCATAGGCATCTTGAATGGTTAAAGTTAATGTGAGAACAATTATGAGCATATGCTTAACAAATCATAAGTTGAAAACCTCATGTCCCGTGAAATACGAATATCCAAACCTCATGCTACTCGACTTAGGGTCCCAAGCAAGCTCTTGTCATTGTAAGTATACACGTATCATCGAGAACTGCCAACGGGGTACCTCCTTGCCCAATGACATGGAACAAGCCCACATCAAAATGACAGGACAAACAGACAATAAACACCTCGGCATCTCTTTTATTTACCATTGGTATAGCTTTTTATTGTGAGATGTGTAATCGAATGTCCACTATGGGCATGCTGTAAATTTCCACCATGAATGATGCATGGCTTAGATTAGCGGCCCAGGCATTTCTCTAACAAATATACAAACTCCATGATCCCGCAAGATTCCCAACTTATTTCACATCATGAGTATCCATAAACAAAAGATCACGATATCAACTCAAATAAGATAAAGTGCAATGTTGAAAGCTTACCCCATGACGGCATGGTTTGGCTAATTTCCAAATTACAACTTGCAAGCATAACGTCAACATAAAAGAGGCACAATGTCAAAATTTTAAAAGCGAGAAAAGTAAAGTGTGCCGTCAGGTTCGTGAGAGCTTTACTGACTAATTTTCACATAAAACCAAAAGAGTTTTATTCGAATGATAGATAAAAGCAAGTCAAATGTACTTGGAATAGCAAATTGCTAATAGGTATGTATGGTGGACACATTGGAATAACTTGGTTTTCGGGAGTTGGATGCACGAGTAGAGCTCATACTCAGTACAAAATGAGGGCTAGCAAAAGACTGGGAGCGACCAACTAAGAGAGCAATAACGGCCATAATCATGCATAGCGACAAAACATCATTAAGAGAAGCATAAAATGGCATCGCAAGTCAAAAACCAAATGATCATAGAGTCTTATGGCGACTTTGTAAGAGTCAAACATGTTGTAAGCATGCGCCAAGTCAACCCAAATAAAGCATCAAGGAGAAAACCAAATAAATGCTTCCGTATAATAAAAACAACGCATGATTTTTTTCAAAGGCTCATTAAGCAATCTCAGTCATTTGAGACAAGTCATGCTACAGCAAAAACTACTAAGCATACTATCAAAATGACATCAAGCATGGCATGAAAAAGTCTAAGCCGCAGTCTAAACAAGCTCCTTTTTGTACCACTTTTTGCATGAAACTTTTTTCTCTTTTCCAACACCATTCAAACCTTTTTGAGACAACTCTTTTGATGAAAACCAACATAGACCAGTGGTCTAAATACACCTTGATGCAAAGATAAAACAAGATCTGAACAAAAATCAAGGCGAAAAACGAAAGCTAAACTCAGTTCTAGAAAAAGAGAACACTCGTTGAACGATAAGAGTGAAAACTAGAGTGTTCTTGGCAATGAAAAACAAGTACATCTCCTCCAAAATAAATTTGTTGGGGTTCAACCATTTATTGCAGCAAACAAAACAAAAGAAAACTGAAAGAAAAAGTAAAGACGCTCCAAGAAAAATGCATAGAATATGAAGCAATAAAAATATAGTGTGTTGAAAGGTGACCTGATTTTTGCCGATGAAGAAGGGGTGCCTCGGGGGCATCCCCAAGCTTTGATGCTTGTACCTCTTGGATATTTCTTGGGGTGACATAGGCATTCCCAAGCTTGAGCTTTTGTCCATACTTCATCTTATCATTCTCCAATCCCTACACTTGAAAACTTCCTTCATACAAAACTTCACACAATTCTATTAGCAACGTTAGCATAAGCATAATAGTGAATCAACCCTTTTTGGTTCAGGTTTCAACTCAAAAACACCACATATAAAGCATATACTACTGTAGCAACTTCCTAAAAAGTTCCGTGATCAAAAGAACTCAAAAAGAGAGTGATCGAGAGGCAAACACAAATAGTGGCAGAAATCTGTCAAAACAGAACAGCTGACAAAAGTCGAATTTTTCGAGGACCTTTTGTAGCTCAAATCGAAAAGTTCAAAACTAATTAAAGTTTGGATATAACCTGGGGCATATGCTCAAGAAATTTTAGATCAAAAAAATATTCTGAGAATTTTCACGAATTTTTACGGTGCAGCGCAGAAATCTGTTTCAGGACAGCAACTTCCCCAAATCTTACCTCCCTCAAATTAGAGGTTCTTCTTGGCACAACAACGAAATAAAAATGATAAGGAGAGGTCATTACAGTAGTAATAACTTCCAAGACTCAAATAAAATAAAAAGTACTGAAAAGAAAACATTGGGTTATCTCCCAAGAGTGCTTTTCTTTAACGCCTTTGAGCTAGGCGCAGAAAGGTGGAAATCAAGTAATATCAAGCGATGAAGCATCAAGTTCATAATTTGCTCTAAGAATAGAGTCAAAAAGTAATTTCTTCCTCCTTCTAGGGAAATGTTCCATACCTTTCTTGAGTGGGAATTGATATTTGATGGTGCCTTCCTTCATATCAATGATGGCACCTACAGTTCGAAGAAAAGGCCTTCCCAAAATAATAGGACATGAAGCATTGCATTCAACATCCATAACAAGAAAATCAATGGGAATAAGGTTATTGTTAACCATAATAAGAACATCATTGATCCTTCCCAAAGGTTTCTTCTTAGCAACATCAGCAAGAGGAACATCAAAATAACACTTTTCAAGCGGTGGTAAACCAAGCATATCATAAATCTTTCTAGGCATAACATAAATACTAGCACCTAGATCACATAAAGCATGGCAATCAAAACCATTAACATGCATATCAATGATGGGCTCCCAACCATCTTCAAACTTCTTGGGAATAGAAGCCTTTTGTTTCAACTTTTCCTCCCTAATTTTCATGAGAGCATTTGTAATATGATTTGTAAAAGCAATATTAATGGAACTAGCATTAGGACTCAAAGCAAGCTTTTGAAAGAAAAAAAATAACTTCAGATATATTGTAGCCATCAACATCAAAATCATTAAAATAAATAGAGCTATCATCTCCTATACTCCAAAAAAATTCAGCACTTTTTGTAGAAAAAGTTTTTGCAGTTTTGGGCTTTTTCGCACAAGGAGTAGGAGTTTTCTCTACACCAATCAAAGTAAGAGGATTGCTAGCATTTGGAACAACATCATTAGAGGTGGTAATAGTACATACCTTCATCTTTCTAGCCATCTCATCTTCTCTTTCCCACCTGGCATGCAATTCTGCTAACATCCTAACATTTTCATCAACTCTAACTTGAATGGCATTAGTAGCAGCAAAAGTATTGCTTTCTTTCACATCATTAGGCAACACTTATAGTTTCGGAAGTTCAACATCAAGAGCAAGGCTATCAACTTTAGAAGCAAGAGTATCAATTTTACCCAACTTTTCCTCAATAGACTTGTTAAAAGCAGTTTGCTTACCGATGAAGTCCTTGAGCATGACTTCAAGCTCAGAGGGCGTGCCCCTAGTGTTGTTGGAGGAATTACCATAAGAGTTACCATAACCATTACCATTGGTAGAAGGATACGGCCTATAATTGTTGCTAGCAAAATTGTTCCTATAAGCATTGTTGTTGAAATTATTATTTCTAATGAAGTTTACATCAACATGCTCTTCTTGAGGAACCAAAGAGGCCAAAGGAACATTATTAGGATCAACATTCTATCATTAGAAAGCATTAGCATAATAGCATCAATCTTATCACTCAAGGAAGAGGTTTCCTCAACAGAATTTACCTTCTTACCTTGTGGAGCTCTCTCGGTGTGCCACTTAGAATAATTTACCATCATGTTGTCTAGAAGCTTTCTTGCGGCGCCCAAGGTAAGGGACATAAAAGTGCCTCCAGCAGCTGAATCCAATAGATTTCTTCAAGAAAAATTTAGTCATGCATAGAAAGTTTGGACAATCATCCAAGTAGTCAGTTCATGAGTGGGATAATTCTTTATCATAGATTTCATTCTTTCCCAAGCTTGAGCAACATGTTCATTATTAAACTGTCTAAACTTCATGATATCTCTACGCAAAGCTATAATCTTAGCAGGAGGATAGTATTTTCCAATAAAAGCATCCTTACACTTATCCCAAGAATCAATACTATTTCTAGGCAAAGATAGCAATCAATCCTTAGCTCTTCCTCTTAAAGAGAAAGGAAACAACTTAAGCTTAATAATATTACCATCTACATCCTTATACTTTTGCATCTCACATAGCTCAACAAAATTGTTGAGATGAGCTGCAGCATCATCAGAACTAGCACCAGAAAATTGCTCTTTCATAACAAGATTCAATAAAGCAGGTTTGATCTCATAAAAATTTGCCTCAGGAGCAGGTGGCGCAATAGGAGTGCAGATAAAATCATTGTTTTTGGTGCTAGTAAAATCACACAACTTGGTGTTCTCAGGAGTACCCATTCTAGCAAAACTAAAAGCAAGCAAGTAAAAGAACTATAAAGGAACTATTTTTTTGTATTTTTGATAAAAAGATGCAAGCAAAAATAAAATAAAGCAAAACAAAAACAAAGTAAAAGATTGTGCGTGAGAGACTCCCCTTGCAGAAGTCTTCTTCCTCCCCGGCAAAGGTGCCAGAAAACTTGTTGATGGTGCGGTGCTGATGTAGATGACCGACTAGTTGGGAACCCCAAGAGAAGGTATGATGAGCACAGCAGCAAGTCTTCCCTCAGTTGTGAAACCAAGGTTTATCGAACCAGTAGGAGAAAGAACCAAACTTCAGAAGGTGATGCTTGCTAGCTTCGTGACACTCCAGACAATGGCGCCAGAAATATTGCTGGTGTGTCTTCACCTAGCAGCAATGTGAAACCTGCACACAACACAACCAAGAACTTTGCTCCCAACTGATACGTCTCAAACGTATCTATAATTTTTGATGCTCCATGCTTGTTTTTACACCATTTGCTTAGTGTTTCGTTACACTTCGTGGCGTTTTTATGCATTTTCCGAAACTAACCTATTAACGAGATGCCACAGTGCTAGTTCCCTGTTTTCCGCTGTTTTTGTGTTTCAAAAAAGTTACACAGGAAATATTCTCGGAATTGGACAAAACAAAAGCCAAACATCCAGAAATTCACCGAAGCTTCCAGAGAACCGTAGAGGAGACGGAGTAGGGCCACGAGGGGCCCACATAACAGAGCGGTGCGGCCCAGGGCTAGGCTGCGCCTCCTATGTGTGTGGCCGCCTTGGTCCACTTCTGACGATGCCCCTTCGCCTATAAAGACCCTCCGACGGGAAAAACCTAAAGATCCAATCACTTTTCCAGAAACACATCACGATCCGCTGTCAGTCATCGACCCGAGATCGGGAGGGTCCAGAAGCTCTTCCCGGCACCCTACCAGAGAGGGGAATCGCCACTGGAGGTCTTCTTCATCGCCATGCTTGCCTCCGGCGTGATGAGTGAGTAGTCTATCTTGGACTATGGGTCCATAGCAGTAGCTAGTTGGTTGTCTTCTCCACCATGTGCTTCATGTTTAGATCTCGTGAGCTGCTTTACATGATCGAGACTACCTTTATGTAATTCTACATGTTGTGTTTGTTGGGATCCGATGAATATTGGTGTTATGATTGAGTTGATGTGCTGAATATTATCTTATGTTATCTCTATGTTGTTTATGATCTTGCATGCTCTCCGTTGTTAGTAGCTATCTTGGCCGAGTAGATACTAGTGACTCCAAGAGGGGGTATTTATGCTCGATAGTTGGGTTCATGCCTCTATTTAATCTGGGGGAGTGACAGAAACCTCTAAGGTTGTAGATGTGCTGTTGCCACTAGGGAGAAAACAACATTCATATGCTCAAGGGCATATGCTTTGTTTATATTACACACTTTTCTTAATGCAGTTATCTGTTGTTTGCAACTTAATACTTGTGGAGTTCTCGGATTGATTCGCCACAAGTGGATTATTAGTCATAGATGCAGTTGGATGGCGGTCTATGTATCTTGTTGTAATACCCAGAGTAAATCTCATAGTGATCCTCTCGACATATCACGTTATCTTTATTCTATCAATTGCCCAACTGTAATTTGTTTACCCAGCATGTGTTATTTTATCTTATGGAGAGACACCACTAGTGAACTGTGGACCCTGGTCCTATTTCCATTATATTGCTATCACCCGTTTACTTTACTCGCACTATTTACTTTACTCGCATACTACTATTGCTTTCCACTCGATACGCTCATCCCTTTGTTTTAAGCAAACCGGTGAGATTGACAACCTCATCGTAAGTTGGGAACAAAGTATTTGGTTGTGTTGTGTGTAGGTTCCACATTGCCGCTCGCAAAGCAAAGCTTGGACGAGGCGCCCTATAAATTGTCTAGAGCTGTCGCGAAGCTATCGGGCATCACCTTCTTGAGTTTGGCTTTTTCCTACTGGATTGATAACCTTGGTTTCGTAACTGAGGGAAAACTTGCTGCTATATTCATCAAACCTTCTCTTGGGGTTTCCAACTGGCCGGTCATTTACTTCATCAACTACACGCCAACAAGTTCTCTGGCACTATTCAATACCGCGCCATCAACAAGTTTTTTGGCGCCGTTGCCGGGGAAAAAGAAGACTTCTGCAAGGGGAGTTTCGCACGCACATCCTTTACTTTGTTTTAAGTTTTGCTTTTACTTTATTTTACTTGCATCATTTTATAAAAAACACACAAAAAATTAGTATCCTTTATAGTTGTTACTTTATTACTTCTAGTTCATTATGTTGTTCCCTAAGTACGTTTTGGAGGACCTCTCAGTGGGTAGTGGTTCTATTATTGGGAAAAGTAACATTGAGGAGTTCTTTAATCATATTAGTATGCATAAAGATGTTGAGGAAAAATCTTTGGCTGAGCTTGCCCCTAGTTATGAAGTTGCTTCTGCTTATTTAGTTCACATGTTAGAAGCTAGGTTTGCTAGCCTTAATCCTTTTTTGCAACACATGTTTCTTAAGCTTCATGATATTGAGGATCCCGAAAAGAAAGCTTTTATCTTGGAAACTTTGCGTAGAGAATTTAGAGATGTCGCCATTGAAGCTAGGAAAGTTCTTAAGCGTTTTAATAAGCTTGGCTCACATATAAAGGTTGTTAGTACAAACAATGAGGGAACCAAAATACCAATACCTAGCAAACTCTTGGGATTGCATGAGGCTTTTGAAAACAATTTTGATTGGATCTGTCCTGGAAATCTTTTTAGTGATTTGAGTGAACCAAAGCGTGATCACAAAGGGTCTTCAAAAATTTATGTGGATGAAATACAATGCCTTATTGAAAAGACTTCTGCAGTTGATCTTAATGATTCTCTCGATATTACTTGATTCGCACTTTCTGTGCCTAGCTCAAAGGCGTTAAAGAAAAGCACTCTTGGGAGATAACCCAATGTTTTTACTTTCAGTTCTTTTTCTTTTATTTGAGTCTTGGAAGTTATTACTACTGTAATAACTGAAAGGAATATGCCCGAGAGGCAATAATAAAGTTGTTATTATATTATTCCGTGTTCATAATAGATGTTTATTTTTCATGCTAGAATTGTATTAATCGGAAACATTAATACTTGTGTGATTAATAAACTAAAAGGGTTCCTAGTAAAGCCTCTCTTTTATACTAGCTCGTTGATTAACTGATGATCAAGGTTTCCTGATCATGAACATTGGATGTTGTTAATAACGGGGTCATATCATTAGAGGAATGATGTGATGAACACACACACCCACAGTACGAATAGCAATACGATCAAGTCATCAAGTTCATTGCTATATCAAACTCATGAGAAGTAGTTCTAATCCTTAGACCATGAGATCATGTTAATCACTGATACCGGAAGGGTACTTTGATGATATCAAACGTCACACCGTAATAGGGTGATTATAAAGGTTGATTTGGGTACTCTGAAAGTATTAGTTGAGGCTCATGGATCAAGAGTGGGATTTGTCCATCCGGATGACGGAAAGATATTCTCTGGGCCCTTCTCGGTGATATTGCATTGGAATCGCTTGCAAGCATGTGACTAGGTCACAGGAATGCATTATCACGGAACGAGTAAAGAGACTTGTCGGGAACGAGATCGAACTAGGTATGGTTGATACCAAATGATCGGATCTCGGACAAGTAATAATATCGCGAGACAAAAGGAATTAACTATGTTCGTTACCGGTTCACACGATCACTAGTTCATCGTTGAGTAAGTGGGAGTCATCATGGATTTCCAGATCCCGCTGTTGATTATTGATCGGAGAGGAGTCTCGATCATGTCCACGTTATTCACGAACTGTAGGGTGACACACTTAAGGCTCGTCGTCGTTTTTGAGTGGATACGATACTCCGATTGAATTACAGGACAGCATAAGGGTTGTTTCAGAAAAGTACCGAAACTGTTTTGGGATATCGAAATAACTCAAAGGTGTATTTGTTAATGTTTGTTAATTGAATGAATTAACAAATATTAAAGAAATAAAAATGTTTTATTAAATCAATAAGTGTGAATTTTAATTGGCATGAATGTCATGCATTGAAATGGGGGTTACCTCATGTTGATGAGGGTGTAATCACCATAATGGGAATGAAGAAGGGGAAATGAAGAGGAGGGGGCACCTTGGCCGGCCACCCCTTGGCTGCCCCTCCTCCTCTATATAAACCCCCCCTTCTCTCCTTTGAAACACACTTCTTGATCCTCCCTCCTTTGCATAGTTGCTGCCCACTTTCCGTCTTGGCTTAGCGAAGCTCTGCCGGAATAGTAGTTCGTAGTTCACACACTTGGAGAAGTGTGTGGAGGAGTGTCCGGCGGATCCCTTCTTCCGCTGCCCCGCTGGACCGAGGGCGTGGAGGAGTCGACGTCGAGCTGCACGTGTGTGCGAGTACGGGGGCGCTGCCACTTGTGGCGCCGGCTACACGATCTTGTGATCGTCAAGTGAACCACGACGTCGACTACATCAAGTGAACAACTACGTCGACTACGTGCGTCTTCACCAACTCTCCATCGTCAACGTTTGTGCGGGAACGTAATCCCCGCTCACGGTCGTCGAGGGTGAGTATCCGTTGCTACCATCTTGTAGAGTTTCTTGGCCAGTTTATGCGTTCATGCGTAGGAAAATTTTTGTTTTCTATGCTACGAACCCATCAGTGGTATCAGAGCCATCTCTATGCGTAGTTGGTATGCACGGTTAGAACACATGTGGATGTGGGCGTTGATGATCATGTTATTGCAATTTTTTGGTATTTTGGATCATAGTGGCATAGTGGGATTGAAGCTGCCCGAGACTAACCTTACGTGACCATGTTCACGAGACTTGTCCCACACTTGACATGCTTCGGCATATGTGGCTTTGCGGGTGCACGTTTCTCCCACTATAGTTATGATCTATTTTACAAAGAGTTGTTAATAATATTTTTATCACCGTTGTGGTTCTTGTTCGTAGGTAAGAACGGTTCTTCCTAGAAAGCCCCAAGCCACGTAAAATATGCAAGACAAATTAGAAACGTCTAACTTGTTTTTGCAGGGGCATGTGATGTGATATGGTCAAGTTGTTTATGTTACAAATTGTATGCGATGATCCTTTTTGTAAGATATAAACAACTGGCAGGAGCCATATGGTTGTCTTTACATTTAAATGGCCTGCGTGCCGTATATATATATCCAAGTGATATATTGTAATGGAGGAAGACAACCAAGTTGGCGCACCATGGACCTTGGTGCTACGCCGGTGGAATGATGGAGATCATGCCATGACGCACAAGATGGAGATCGAGTGCGTGAAGGACCATATCATATCACATTATATATGCATGTGATGTTTATCCTTTTATGCATCTTATTCTGCTTAGATTTGATCGCGCGGTAGCATTATAAGATGATCCCTCTCACATAAATATCAAGATAAAATGTGTTCTCCCATAACATGCACCGTCACGAAAGTTTGTCGTTTTGAGACACCTCGTGATGATCGGGTGTGATAGACTCTACGTTCACATATGACGGGTGTAAGACAGTTTTACACACGCAAATGTTATGGTTCTACTTGGCGAGCCTAGCATGTACAGACATGGCCTCGGAACACGAACCGAAAGGTTAAGCATGAGTCATATGGTTGATATGATGAACATGGCGATGTTCGCCTTTGAAACTATACCGTTGCACGTGATGATCGGTTGCGGTATAGTGGATTTGGTTCGTGTAATCACTTAAGAAAACTAGGAGGGATGTTGTTTTTAAGTGGGAGTTCACGTAGAATTTGATTTAACCTGAACTCATTCTATTATGAACTTAGTCTAAGTTAACTTTGCAAATAATTTGTAGATCATGGCACCACCTGCTCTGAATTTCAATGCGTTCATGGAGAAAGAAAAACTAGCCACCAACGGTAGCAACTTCACCAACTGGGCACTTAACTTGAGGATCCTCCTCAATGCCTCTCAAAAGGGCTATGTGCTTGAGGCACCGCTAGGTAACCCGCCTGCAGAAGATCCTCCCGATGAAGAGAAAAATGTTTTTCTGACTCGTAAGGAGGACCACAGTTTAGTTCATTGCGGCATACTGTATGGACTTGAGCCGGAGCTGCGAAAACGTTTCGAGAACAGCAACGCTTATGATACAATGGGAGAGTTGAAACTGATCTTCGACTCCCATACTGCCGTAGAGAGTTATGATGCTTCAGAAAAGTTCTTTAGCTGCATGATGGAAGAGAACAGCTCCGTTAGTGAGCACGTACTCAAAATGTCTGGGTACGCCGATAAGCTCATCTCCTTGGGAATAACGATTCCCAATGAGTTGGGAATACATCGGGTTCTCCAATCTCTCCCACCTAGCTTCAAGAGCTTTGTGATGAACTACAACATGCAGGGCATGAGGAAGTCTCTCCCCGAGCTTCTCTCAATGCTTAAGACTGCAGAAGTGGAGATTAAAAAGGAACATCAAGTGTTGATGGTCAATAAAACCACTAGTTTCAAGAGAGGTAGAAAGGATAATAAGTCCAAGGGTAGAAACAAGAAGGACGGCAAATCTGTTGCCGGTTCTGAGAGGAAACCCAAGGCTGGTCCTAAACCTGAAACTGAGTGTTTCTACTGCAAGGAAACGGGGCACTGGAAGCGCAACTGCCCAAAGTATCTGGCGGATAAGAAGAACGGGAAGATTAACAAAGGTATATATGATATACATGTTATTGATGTGTACCTTACTAGTAGTCGCAATAGCACCTAGGTATTTGATACCGGTTCGGTTGCTCACATATGTAACTCGAAACAGGGGCTAAGGAATAGGCGGCAACTTGCGAAGGATGAGGTCACGATGTGCGTCGGCAATGGATCAAAAGTTGATGTGATCGCCGTCGGGATGCTGCCTCTACATTTACCATCTGGATTAGTTTTAAACCTGAATAAATGTTATTTGGTGCCTGCGTTGAGCATGAACATTATATCCGGATCTTGTTTAATGCGAGACAATTATTCATTTCAGTCTGAGAACAATGGTTGTTCGATTTATATGAATAATATCTTTTATGGACATGCACCTGAGAAGAAAGGTTTATTTCTTTTGAATCTTGATAGTAATGAAACACATATTCATAATGTGAATGCCAAAAGAATTAAGTCAAATGATGATATAGCCGCATACATGTGGCACTGCCGTTTAGGTCATATTGGTGTTAAACGCATGAAGAAACTTCATTCGGATGGACTTCTGGAATCACTTGATTATGAATCATTTGAAACATGCGAGCCATGCCTTATGGGCAAGATGACTAGAACGCCGTTTTCCGGTTCAATGGAACGGGCGACAGACTTATTGGAAATCATACATACCGATGTATGTGGACCTATGAGTGTGCCGGCGCGTGGTGGATATCGTTATTTTGTTACTTTCACTGATGACTTAAGTAGATATGGGTATATTTACTTAATGAAACACAAGTCTGAAACGTTTGAAAAGTTCAAAGAATTTCAGAGTGAAGTAGAAAATCATCGTAACAGAAAGATTAAATTTCTACGATTCGATCGTGGAGGAGAATATCTTAGTTACGAGTTTGGCGCACATATGAGAGAATGTGGAATAGTTTCACAACTCACTCCCGCTGGAACGCCACAACGAAATGGTGTATCCGAATGTCGTAACCGTACTTTATTGGATATGGTTCGGTCTATGATGTCTCTTACCGATCTGCCACTATCTTTTTGGGGTTATGCGCTAGAAACAGCCGCTTTCACTTTAAATAGGGCTCCATCTAAATCCGTTGAAACGACACCGTATGAATTATGGTTTGGAAACAAACCTAAGCTGTCATTTCTAAAAGTTTGGGGATGCGATGTTTATGTGAAGAAACTTCAGCCTGATAAACTCGAACCCAAAGCGGAAAAATGTGTCTTCATAGGATACCCTAAAGAAACAATTGGGTACACCTTCTATCACAGATCCGAAGGCAAAGTGTTTGTTGCTAAGAACGGATCCTTTTTGGAGAAAGAGTTTCTCTCGAAAGGTGTGAATAGTAGGAAGGTAGAACTCGATGAGGTTATTGAACCTCCTCTTCATGAATTGGCGAGTGGCGCAGCGCCGGAAACCGTTCCGGTGGTGACTTCACCAAATGAAGTGGGAGCTAATGATAAAGATCATGAAACTCCAAAAGAGGATACTACCGAACCTCGTAGGTCGACAAGAACACGCGCTGCTCCTGAATGGTACGGTGATCTTGTCGTAAATGCCATTGTTGAGAACGATGACCCTGCGACGTATGATGAAGCGATGATGAGCCCAGATTCCAACAAATGGCATGAAGCCATGAAATCCGAAATGGAATCCATGTATGAAAACCAAGTATGGACTTTGGTGGAACTTCCCAATGACCGAAAGGCCGTTGAGAATAAATGGATTTTCAAGAAGAAAACAGACGCTGATGGTAATGTGACCGTCTATAAAGCACGACTTGTCGCAAAAGGTTTCCGACAAATTCAAGGAATTGACTACGATGAGACTTTCTCACCCGTAGCGATGCTAAAGTCTGTCAGGATTATGTTAGCAATTGCTGCATTTTTCGATTATGAAATTTGGCAGATGGATGTGAAAACCGTGTTCCTTAATGGTAACATTGAGGAAGAGTTGTACATGGTACAGCCCAAGGGTTTTGTTGATCCTAAGGATGCTGACAAGGTATGCAAGCTTCAGCGATCCATTTATGGACTGAAGCAAGCATCCCGGAGTTGGAATTTCCGTTTTGACGAAGTTATCAAAGGGTTTGGATTTGTCAAAACTTATGGAGAAACTTGTATTTACAAGAAAGTGAGTGGGAGCTCTGTAGCATTTCTAATATTATATGTGGATGACATATTGCTGATTGGAAATGATACGGAACTTTTGAAGAGCGTAAAAGATTACTTAAACAGTAAGTTTTCAATGAAAGACCTTGGTGAAGCGGCGTATATTTTAGGCATCAAAATCTATAGAGATAGATCGAGACGCTTAATTGGGCTATTGCAAAGTACATACCTTGATAAGATTCTAAAGAAGTTTAGAATGGAAGATAGTAAGAAAGGGTTCTTACCTATGTTGCAAGGAAAGATCTTGAGTAAGACTCAAGGTCCGGCTACAGCTGAAGATAGAGAAGAAATGAATAAGATTCCCTATGCCTCTGCCATAGGCTCTATCATGTATGCCATGTTATGTACAAGACCAGATGTGGCACATGCTATTAGTTTGACTAGTAGGTACCAATCTGATCCAGGTTTGGAACACTGGACGGCGGTTAAGAATATCCTTAAGTACTTACGAAGGACTAAGGATATGTTTCTCGTATATGGCGGTGAAGAAGAGCTCGTCGCAAGTTGTTACGTCGATGCTAGCTTCGACACTGATCCGGATGACTCTAAGTCTCAATCCGGGTACGTATTTGTTATGAATGGAGGAGCGGTAAGCTGGAGGAGTTCCAAGCAAAGCGTGGTAGCGAGATCGACTATAGAGGCGGAATACATTGCTGCTTCAGAAGCGGCAGAAGAAGCAGTTTGGATGAAGGAGTTCATATCCGAACTGGGTGTGGTTCCGAGTGCATTGGATCCAATGGTTATCTATTGTGACAACAATGGTGCCATAGCCAATACTCAGGAGCCAAGGTCTCACAAGAAATTCAAGCATGTAAAGCGCCGATTTCACTCCATCCGTGAACATGTCGCGGATGGTGATGTAAAGATTTGCAAAGTGCACACGGATCTGAATGTGGCAGACCCGTTGACTAAAGCTCTCCCCAAGGCAAAACATGATCAGCACCAGAACTCAATGGGTGTTAGATTCATCACTATGTAATCTAGATTATTGACTCTAGTGCAAGTGGGAGACTGAAAGGAATATGCCCGAGAGGCAATAATAAAGTTGTTATTATATTATTCCGTGTTCATAATAGATGTTTATTTTTCATGCTAGAATTGTATTAATCGGAAACATTAATACTTGTGTGATTAATAAACTAAAAGGGTTCCTAGTAAAGCCTCTCTTTTATACTAGCTCGTTGATTAACTGATGATCAAGGTTTCCTGATCATGAACATTGGATGTTGTTAATAACGGGGTCATATCATTAGAGGAATGATGTGATGAACACACACACCCACAGTACGAATAGCAATACGATCAAGTCATCAAGTTCATTGCTATATCAAACTCATGCGAAGTAGTTCTAATCCTTAGACCATGAGATCATGTTAATCACTGATACCGGAAGGGTACTTTGATGATATCAAACGTCACACCGTAATAGGGTGATTATAAAGGTTGATTTGGGTACTCTGAAAGTATTAGTTGAGGCTCATGGATCAAGAGTGGGATTTGTCCATCCGGATGACGGAAAGATATTCTCTGGGCCCTTCTCAGTGATATTGCATTGGAATCGCTTGCAAGCATGTGACTAGGTCACAGGAATGCATTATCACGGAACGAGTAAAGAGACTTGTCGGGAACGAGATCGAACTAGGTATGGTTGATACCAAATGATCGGATCTCGGACAAGTAATAATATCGCGAGACAAAAGGAATTAACTATGTTCGTTACCGGTTCACACGATCACTAGTTCATCGTTGAGTAAGTGGGAGTCATCATGGATTTCCAGATCCCGCTGTTGATTATTGATCGGAGAGGAGTCTCGATCATGTCCACGTTATTCACGAACCGTAGGGTGACACACTTAAGGCTCGTCGTCGTTTTTGAGTGGATACGATACTCTGATCGAATTACAGGACAGCATAAGGGTTGTTTCAGAAAAGTACCGAAACTGTTTCGGGATATCGAAATAACTCAAGGGTGTATTTGTTAATGTTTGTTAATTGAATGAATTAACAAATATTAAAGAAATAAAAATGTTTTATTAAATCAATAAGTGTGAATTTTAATTGGCATGAATGTCATGCATTGAAATGGGGGTTACCTCATGTTGATGAGGGTGTAATCACCATAATGGGAATGAAGAAGGGGAAATGAAGAGGAGGGGGCACCTTGGCCGGCCACCCCTTGGCTGCCCCTCCTCCTCTATATAAACCCCCCCTTCTCTCCTTTGAAACACACTTCTTGATCCTCCCTCCTTTGCATAGTTGCTGCCCACTTTCCGTCTTGGCTTAGCGAAGCTCTGCCGGAATAGTAGTTCGTAGTTCACACACTTGGAGAAGTGTGTGGAGGAGTGTCCGGCGGATCCCTTCTTCCGCTGCCCCGCTGGACCGAGGGCGTGGAGGAGTCAACGTCGAGCTGCACGTGTGTGCGAGTACGGGGGCGCTGCCACTTGTGGCGCCGGCTACACGATCTTGTGATCGTCAAGTGAACCACGACGTCGACTACATCAAGTGAACAACTACGTCGACTATGTGCGTCTTCACCAACTCTCCATCGTCAACGTTTGTGCGGGAACGTAATCCCCGCTCACGGTCGTCGAGGGTGAGTATCCGTTGCTACCATCTCGTAGAGTTTCTTGGCCAGTTTATGCGTTCATGCGTAGGAAAATTTTTGTTTTCTATGCTACGAACCCATCAATAACCGCTCCTTATCCTTTTTATTACGTTTTTGTGCCAAGAGAAGCCTCTAATTTGAGTGAGGTAAGATTTGGGGATGTTGCTGTCCTAAAACAGTTTTCGGTGCTGCACCGTAAAAATTTGTGAAAATTATCAGAATAACTTTTGGACCTGCGATTTCTTGTGCATATGCCCCAGGTTATATCCAAACTTTCGTTAGTTGAACACTTTTTGATTTGAGCAACAGAAAACCCTCTAAAAATTCGATCTTTGTGAGCTGTTCTGTTTTGACAGATTTCTGCCATTATTTGTGTTTGCCGCTTGATCGCTTTCTTTTTGAGTTCTTTTGATCACGGAACTTTTAGGGAAGTTGCTACAGTAGTATATGCTTTATATGTGGTGGTTTTTAGTTGAAACCTGAAGCAAAAAGGGTTGATTCAATGTTATGCTTACACTAATATTGCTAATAGAATTGTGTTTAGTTTTGTATGAAGGAAGTTTTCAAGTGTAGGGATTGGAGAATGATAAGATGAGTTGAAGAATGGACAAAAGCTCAAGCTTGGGTATGCCCATGTCACCCCAATAAATATCCAAGAAGTACAAGCGTCAAAGCTTGGGGATGCCCCCGAGGCACCCCTTCTTCATCGGCAAAAATTAGGTCACCTTTCAACACACTATATTTTTATTGCTTCATGCATTATACGTTTTTCTTGGAGCGTCAGTTGTTTTTAGTTTTCAGTTTTGTTTAGTTTTGTTTGCTTCAATAAATGGTTGGACCCCAACAAATTCCTTTTGGAGAAGTTGCCTTGCTTTTCATTTGCCAAGAACACTCAGTTTTTCACTCTTATCGTTTCAACGAGTGTTCTCTTTTTCTATAACTGCGTTTAGTTTTCATTTTTTGCCTTGATTTTTGTTCAGATCTTCTTATATCTTCGCATCAAGGTGTATTTTTACCTCTGGTACATGTTGGTTTTCATCAAAAGAGTTGTTTCAAAAAAAAGTTTGAATGGTGTTGGAAAAGAGAAAAAAAATTATGCAAAAAAGTGGTACAAAAAGGAGCTTGTGTAGACTGCGGCCTAGGCTTTTGCATGTCATGTTTGATGTCTTTTTGATAGTATGCTTAGTGGTTTTGATGTAGCATGACTTGTCTCAAATGACTAAGAATGCTTAATGAGCCTTTGAAAAAAATCATGCGTTGTTTTAGTTATTTGGAAGCATTATTTTGGTTTCTCCTTTGATGCTTTATTTGGGTTGACTTGGTGCATGCTCACACATGTTTGACTCATACAAAGTCGCCATAAGCCTCTATGATCATTTAGTTTTTGACTTTTGATGCCATCTTATGCTTCTTTTAATATCGCTTTGTCGCTCTGCATGATTATGGCCGTTATTGCTCTCTTAGTTGGTCGCTCCCAGTCTTTTGCTAGCCCTCATTTTGTACTGAGTATGAGCTCTACTCGTGCATCCAACTCCTAAAAACCAATTTGTTCCAATGTGTCCACCATACATGCCTATTAGCAATTTGCTATTCCAAAGTACATTTGACTTGCTTTTATCTATCCTTCAAATTAAACTCTTTTTGGTGTTATGCGAAAATTGGTCAGTAAAGCTCTCATGAACCTGATGGCACACTTTACTTTTCTCGTTTTAAAATTTTGACATTGTGGCTCTCTTATGTTGAGTTGTTATGCTTGCAAGTTGTAAGTTGGAAATTAGCCCAGCCATGCCGTCATGGGGCAAGCTTTCAACATTGCACTATTTTTCATTTAAGTTGATATCGTGATATTTTGTGTATGGATACTCGCGATGTGAAATGAATTGGGAATCTTGCAGGATCATGGAGTTTGTATATGTGTTAGAGAAATGCCTAGGCCGCCAATCTAAGCCATGCATAATTCATGGTGGAAATTTATAGCATGCCTATAGTGAACATTCGACGACGCATCTCAAAATAAAAAGCTATACCAATGGTAAATAAAAGAGATGCCGAGGTGTTCATTGTCTATTTGTCATATCATTTTGATGTGGGCTTGTTCCATGTCATCGGGCACGGAGGTACCCTGTTGGCGGTTCTCGATGATACATGTATACTTACAATGACAAGAGCTTGCTTGGGACTCTAAGTCGAGTAGCATGAGGTTTGGGTATTCGTACTTCACGGGACACGAGGTTTTCAACTTATGATTTGTCAAGCATATGCTTCATAATTGTACTCGCATTAACTTTAATCATTCGAGATGCCTATGATGGGGGCAATGAGAGCTCAAAGCTAGTAAGTACCATAATTTTTGAAGGTTTATAAAACTTGCAATCACTTCTTCCCTCCGCGAAGGGCCTTTCTTTTACTTTTATGTTGAGTCACCACCTTCTATCTTTATGCACCATCTAAGAGAGCATAGTTGTCATTCTGAGTATAATATGCATTGTCCCAAAGTTTTCATTGATTGATTCATGATGTTGGTTTCACTTGTTCTTAAATTATTTGTATCTAGTCGCCCTCTTAAACTTGAAGGTGTCCTATGCATTTATGTTTTGCTCTCTCATGAAGGACAAGCTGAAAACCATTTGTATGTTTTTCCATATGATTTGAACACACGTTTGACTTTCATTGTTTCATTTTCATGATCTTTCATTTGTGTTCTTTTTCATGTTATAACATGGTTGCTAAGTTGCTTCTATCAAGATTATGTCTTTCATGCCCATGTTTTAAGTTCTTTTGATCCCAGCGCACAACGCTTACATAGATGATCAAGATTGTGTAGGTGCATGTCACCTCAAAAATTATTTCTTTTGTTATTACTTACCTACTCGAGGACGAGCAGGAGTTAAGCTTGGGGATGCTGATACGTCTCAAACGTATCTATAATTTTTGATGCTCCATGCTTGTTTTTACACCATTTGCTTAGTGTTTCGTTACACTTCGTGGCGTTTTTATGCATTTTCTGGAACTAACCTATTAACGAGATGCCACAGTGCCAGTTCCCTGTTTTCTGCTATTTTTGTGTTTCAAAAAAGTTACACAGGAAATATTCTCAGAATTGGATGAAACAAAAGCCAAACATCCAGAAATTCACCGAAGCTTCCAGAGAACCGAAGAGGAGACGGAGTGGGGCCACGAGGGGCCCACACAACAGGGCGGCGCGGCCCAGGGCTAGGCCGCACCCCCTATGTGTGTGGCCGCCTCGGTCCACTTCTGACGATGCCCCTTCGCCTATAAAGACCCCCCGACGGGAAAAACCTAAAGACCCGATCACTTTTCCAGAAACACATCGCGATCCGCCGCCGTCATCGACCCGAGATCGGGAGGGTGCAGAAGCTCTTCCCGGCACTATGTGGATGCTCTATGCTTATCCTTGTATTAGTCTTATAATATGCTTTGTCATTCATATCACACATTCCTTTGGTTGAGCCTTTTAATATGTTGTCCCTTGCTTGTTGTTCAACCATTTGTTTGATGCAAGTGTTAAGCTTAATTTCTTCTCTATGATCTCTTGCAAATGATTGCGTTTTAAATGTTATTGAGGGAGTGAGGATTCCATGTTGTGCAAATTGTATTCAAATGCAAACATTCCATTTTTTGCACGTACCTTGGGGAGCTTCCTCATTTCATTTAAAGCACCATTTTGCGGTTATCATAGTAATTGACTTCACTTGGTATCATTTTGTTTTGAATAATATTGAGGGAGTGATGATTCCATGTTTATGCACCTCATACTTTAATTCAAATAGAATATTTTGTGCACAAACCTTGGGGAGCTTCCTCATATTATTTAGAGCACCCTTTTGGTCTTATCATAATATCTTTATTCAGTTTGTTCTTTGGATTGATTGATTGCTCTCTTCATTTGTTGAAGTTTATCCACCATGTGATCTTATTTTATTTGCAATCTTTGATCCTCAATATAGGTTGATTTCCTCCGAGTTTTCATATTTGGATATGTGCATATATTTTCAATTATACTTTTGGTTTATGCACACATTATGGAGGAACTCTCACTATATTGGCCTTCTAAGTTTTTCTGCCCATTTCGGCAATTGGTGCCAATGGGGGAGAAGTTTCGAGGGTTTAAAGGGAATTGGGTTTTATGCTTTGGTTTTGTTCTTAAGCATTTGCCTTTCATGCTTTGCATGGTTGAGTATATAGAGGAAACTCCACCAACAACCTTGGTTGGCAATATATGCAATGAAATCAAGATCATTCACACGTGCATAGATTGTGGGGGAGTTTGCTCTATATATGGTGGTTTTACTAACATCACATACTTTTGTAGTATTTGATGTTAGTGCAACCATTTTGGTTCCGTAAATTCATTATATAAACCCTCTCAAAGAGATTGTCATCAATTACCAAAATGGGGGAGATTGAAAGAGCATGGAGCCCCCATGTGTGGTTTTGGTAATTAATGACAATCTCTTTGGACTAATGTTTGTATTGAGTTATATTTGTAGGACATGTCCATAGACAATGCTTGAACCATATGTTGGCTTCAAGGTTGTAAGAAGGATCAAATAAAGAACTTTAAGTGATGACCAATGTGTTATTCAAGGAAATATCGGAAGAATGGTCATATGAGAATTGAGCTTATTGCAACTATGTCTTGAAGAATATAATTGAGTGGACATTTGTGTTTACCTTCAAGACATCATCATCATGATGGAAGAAGGAAGGATACAAGGTTGATCAAGTCAAAGTGCAAAGATGGGATTCAAGTTGATCAACTCTCAAAGCATACATAATGTATCGAGTGGGATCTTGTGATCTCGGGCTAGGATATTATTAAGTGGTGATCGTCTTCATGGATGAGAAGTCAAGTTCAAGATGTGCCATCTCAAGGAGATTATATGCTTGATGCATGTATTCTATTTGGTGGTAATGGCTTTGTGAAGATATTCCTAAGAGAGTCTTTCCCATATTGATTTATGGGGGAGCAATCCACAAGACTTCATCAAGCTAGCGCAATCAAGAAAGGAATTCCATCTTGAGGTGGAAAAGATCGTCTTCATCAAGCTCAAGTGGAATACAAGGCAAAGGTTTTTTCTTGATAGGTTTTCTCTTCTACCGGTCTCGTGTGTTAGTTTGGAGACCGGGTTATAGGATTGGTAGCCGTACTATCAAGAGGGGCTCTCGAGTGAGTAACTTAACCGCATCGTTCGAAGAGAGCTCAAACCTTTGCATATTTGCCATCATCTTTCTTGGTTCTTATTTGGCTTTTATCCATGTGAGGTTTTAGAGCTTGTGGCTAATTCCATGACAAGCTCTAACTCATCAAAAACGGATTTTGGATGAAATTCTTATTGAGTTTTTGATGTTGATGGTTTTGCCGGTTCATCACTTATAGATAGGTTAAAACTTTCATCATTTGGTTTTATCCTCCCTTATTGGACTATGATGTTTCTATGCATATACTTATAGAGCTCGTTGTTGTGATTCCAACGAACTCAAGATCATCAAAAACGGAGTCCGGATGCTCAAGTTATGATCGTTTTGGTTTCAGCTGTTTCTGCCTATTCCACGGCCGGAGACTCCGGCCCAAAATGTGTTTTCGCCATTTTTCGTCCGGAGTTTTGGCCCGGAACCTCCGGGTACTTTTCCAGGCCAAAGTCTCCGGCCCCTAGGGACCGGAGACTCCGGCCCAAGTCTCCGGACCTCGAAAACTCGAGGTGTCGCTCAGCGCAGAGGTGGGGGCGGAGGCTTTTTAGCCCCTGCCCGGAGTCTCCGCCCTCCTAAGGCCGGAGACTCCGGAGAAAGTGGCCTGCAACGGCTATTTTCGTGGGGAGACCTATAAAAGGCCTCCTTCTTCCTCCTTGGGCTGGTGGCTTCTTTTCTCTCTCTCCTCCATTGTTGGACCTTGAAAGCTTGCCCTCCCTCCTTCATTCCTCCCATGATTCTTGCATCTTTTTGAGGGAAAAGAGAGAGGAGATCTAAATCTACATTTCCACCAATCACTTTCTCCTCTTTGTGAGGGAAACCTATTGGATCTAGATCTTGGAGTTCTTTGTGATTTCCTCCTTTGTTCTTCCTCTCATATCTCTCCATAGCATTAGTTGCTTTGGTAGGATTTGAGTGTGAAGGACTTGAGCACTTGTGTTCTTGCCATTGCATCGGTTTGAGTTCTCCTCGGAGATTTCGTGGAAGTGAAAGCAAGAAGATTACTTCCTCTTGGGTTCTTGGAACCCTAGACGGCTTAGTGGCCTTTGTGGCATATACTTGGGGCCTCCAATTAAGTTGTGGAGATTCCCCAACCTTTGTGGTGCCTTTGTGGCGATTCTTGGGAGCCTCCAATTAAGTTGTGGAGATTGCCCCAAGCTTGTACGGGTTCGGTGACCGCCCTCAAGTGTCCCATAGTGGATCGTGGCATCTTGCTTTGTGCGAGGGCACGAGGAGAATAAGGTGAGCCTTTGTGGCGTTCGGTGCGTAGCGTGCCTCCGCATCTTGAGGTGAGCCTTTGTGGCATTTGGTGAGCATTGTGCTACCACATCTCAAGGTGAGGCCTTTGTGGCGTTCGGAGTGCATTAAGCCGCCACACCTCTCCAACGGAGACTAGCTTCCTTTGGAAGTGAACTTAGGGATACATCTTCGTCTCCTTCGTGCCTCGGTAACTCTTATCCGAGCTCCACTACTTATATCTTCGTCTCCTTCGTGCCTCGGTAACTCTTATCCGAGCTCCACTACTTATGCACTTTACATTTGTGATAGCCATCGTGCTTGAAGTTATATATCTTGCTATCACCTTGCTACTTGTCTTGCTTAGCATAAGCTGTTGGTACACATAGGTGAGCCTAGTTTATTAGGTTTTGTAAGCTTGTCAAATTAAACGTTAGTTTATTTCCGCATTTGTACAAGCCTTTCATAAAAGTTTTAATCGCCTATTCACCCCCCCTCTAGGCGACATCTGTGTCCTTTCAATTGGTATCAGAGCTAGGTCTCTCATTTTAGGCTTCACCGCCTTGAGAGCAAAGATGTCGGCTAGGGGATTAGTGCACAATGACACTTTTATATTCGATGGCACAAATTATGATACTTGGAGAATTTGCATGCTTAATCATTTTCGGGTCATGGACCCAAATATAGAGCGAATTGTAGATATGGGTTTTTCGCCTCCTAAGGATCCCACAAATCTATCTTTAGAGGATGAGAAGAACTCTTATCTCAATGCTCAAGCTATTAATGTCTTATCCAATGTTGTGAGCATTGTAGTTGTGATGTCCATTATGCCTTTTCGGAATGCTCATGAGTTATGGACAAAGCTTCAAGAAAAATATGATGTGTCCAAGTTTATTGAGGATAAGTGTATTCCTTCCACTTCCGGCCGTGATGAACTTTCTTCCACTTCACCGATGTGTGGCAAGACACAAGGTAATGACATGGTGAGTGGTGATGGAAATTGCAATGTTGATAGTGAGCTTAGTTTTGATGATCATTCATCTCTATCTCATGGCAATGTTCTATCTTTGGACTTCAACTCTTCTAGCACACCAAATGACTTACATGCTAATGTTGATATTCCTTGCATGTCTTGGAGTAGTGTCTATACTATATATCATGATAAGAATGCTCCCATTTCCTCTAGTACTTTTGTGGCTAACAATGTAGAGGAATCCCAACTTTTGTTGGGACAAGACATGTACCTTAATGGAGCTTCAAGTAATTCATCATCATCATCTCTCGGTTCCCACATATGTCTTGTGGCTAGGGATTCAAAGGTAACTCCTTCTTTGGAACCCACTATATCTAGTGATCATGAAGAAGAGGATGATTATGTTGCCTCTTTAAAAAAGAAGGGAGAAATAGTCTTTCTTGCTATTGGTAAGAAGAACAAAATTGCTTGCTCTAACTTTGTTGATATTTTGGTTGCTGCTATTGAGAGCCAGAAAATTATTGATGAGCTTCAATCTCATGATGAAGAGCAAGAAGAAACTTTTGAGAATCTTCATAGTCTTGCCAATGATTTTAAAAAGACTCTTTTAAAAGAACAAAGCACCAACGAAGCTCTTGAGGAGAATTTTACTCTAGAATTGTCTAGAGTAAAGGAAACCCATGATAGAGCTCTTGAGGTGGCAAATGATTTAAAATTAAAAAATGATAAGCTTGTTTTTGTTAATGCTAAACTTCTTGAGGATGTTGAGCACCTCAAACATGGCTCAAGGGACATTGAGAGTGTGCTCACCAAACTCACCGAGTCACATGAGCAACTAAAAGCTTCTTATTTAAAAGAGTGTTCCAAGTTGCCTTCTCCTCTTTTGGTTAATCATGATGCTTGTGCTACTAACTCTACTTCTTGTGAGGCATCTATCTTGAAGGAGAATGTTGAGCTAAGGGCTCAACTTGAGTTGCTAACTAGCAAGTATGGGATATTGGAAGAAAGTCATGAAAAGCTATCTGTAACGACCCGGAACAAAAAATCCCCAATATTAGATTTGTTTGTTATTTTCTTTTTCGCGTCATCGTGCATCATCATGCATCTTTCACCTTGCATGTTTTTTTTGTTAAACCCAAAATTATTTGGTACAAACTCTATTTTATTTTTGCTCGTATGGTTTTATAAAATGCTCCTTTCTCTCTTCTTATTTTAATACTAAAACTTAAGCTTTAATATTTGCAAACTTTGAATATTGCTTTGAATAAGAAACACTAGTTTTTAAAAATGTTTGCAAAACCCTTCCCTGTCTCGATCATTGTCCCAGTGCAATTTCTGAAATCGCTACTGTATATTCTGAATGGGACAGCGCCTCCCTTCTTTCGGCCCAGTCCAACCCATCCTCCACCGAAGCTCATCACCACCTCTGACCACTTCGTTGTCGTCTTCTTTTCAGGGAAGCACGCAGGGGGCGTGCTCCTTTTTCTCCCCGCGTGAGCCTCTCCTCACTTTCCCATCCTTTTAATCCCCACCCGATTGATCCAGCGCAAACCCTAGCTATATCTTCCCCTCCTTTTCCCTGGCGCCGCTGCTCTTCAAGCTCTCGTCGCCGCTGCTTCGTCCTCGTCGCCTCGTGGGTTCCTTTGGCCGCCTCTTCTCCACGCGTTTCGTTTCAAGATCCTCTCTAAACCATGCGGGTTCAGTTAAAATTCTGGGCGCATCTACGTGTTAAAATCCATTGAGTAGCCTGCTCGATCTGTTCTTTTGACTTCGACCGCTTGATCCGAGCTCGAATTCCAGAGACTCTGGAATTAATCCCCTAATTATTTGCAGATCCCGCTGCCAAGTTCTGTTGCTGTTCACGTTGCTCGTGTGGGCAGCAGCACCTCCCGCAACTCCTACGGGCATGCTCGCCTGCTCAGCGGACGCGCCAGCTCATCGCCAAGGCC
This sequence comes from Dactylis glomerata, assembly GCA_007115705.1. Classification (NCBI taxonomy): domain Eukaryota; kingdom Viridiplantae; phylum Streptophyta; class Magnoliopsida; order Poales; family Poaceae; genus Dactylis; species Dactylis glomerata. Next base: position 467,014 of record QXEO01001024.1, on the reverse strand, counting down.
CGAGTGCACCTTCTCTTCTCCGGCGCTGCTCCACTGTTCCCGTCTAGCACGTCGTCGTCAACCTTCGTCAGCCACGCGAGCACTGCCGGCGCACGCCCGTCGACCATGTCTCCGCCTCCGTGCGTGCACGTCCGTGCGTGCCGCATCCTGCTCGCCCTCGTTCTGCTCCATGTCGTCGTCCTCTGCAGCTTCCCCATCGCCAAGTGCGCAGCTTTGCTACCGGAGCGCCTCCTCTGCTTCGTACCAGACGCGCGGTTACGTACTTCCTTCCTCTTCGTCGTTCGTTTCCGTCTGCAGCACCCAAGGTGCGCACTTGTATGTGTCAAGATCGATGGAACCAATCCATATGCAAAACTCAATCATATCTCAACTGGTCTGTTCCTTCGAAACGTGCAGGAGATCCATAGTTCGATTCCAGGGCTGGACAAAAAGTCCAATCTTTTTGCGTTGTCCCTGAGCGCTGACAGCCGGGCCCCTGCTGCCAGCCTCTACCAGCGCCACCTCTCCAGATCTGCTTCGTCAGCGTCCCAGTCAGCATGGGGCCCCAGGTGTCGGCCTCTCTGCCTAGCGTCCTTTGGGTGAGAAACGTCCCTGTCAGTTTCTCTGTTTTCGAAAAATATTGCTGCAAGTGTGCATATCTTGCAAAATTCGTATCTTTTAATCTATAACTCGAAATACAAAGTATTTTATATGAAAATTTATCAGAAAAATGTGTAGAATCTAAATATGTCATCCAAATGCTTGTTTGCATCTCGCATCATATAGTGACGTGGTAGTTTTGCATCACACCTAATAAGTAACATATGGAGTATATGGGAAATGCTTATAATGTTTTCCCCGCTTCATTTAATTTTGTGTAGCTCACTCATGCCTTGTTTTGCCATGCTAACCAACATTTAATTTGCGCGGTAGAAAAACAACTTGAACCATACATTTGTGTGTCGGAATTTTAATTCCGCTTAATTTTGAATAAGTTGCATTGCATCATAATTGCCATGTCATGCATGCATGCTTCACATGATCATGCCGATTCTTTTACCGTAGTAGTAAGTGTTGCATCCGTTGTTTGTTGTAGCGATTTGCTTCTTCCCGGATAGGACGCTTTGTGGTGATGTGAGCAACGACAAGTTCTTCGGGTGTTCTTCGACCATCTTTTCAGGTGAGCCCTTTTCTCTCTACCCATTTAACTCTTTTGCTCTCGCTAGCTCTATGTTCTAGCCTTGTGTCGCGATGCTTTGTTCGAGTCACATGTCCTATCCACCTGTTTATCCAAAGTTAAGCCATAGAACCTTCCATACATCCTATTATCCATGTGCTTGTTGTTCGAGTTGGCCTTGCGAGTCGTAGGCATGTTCAGGTTGTTTCAAGTGGTTTTATTCTATCGGGTTGGGAAAGTTATCACGTGCTCTACTTTATGAATATATGTTGTTGGAGATACTCATGGCTTACTTTATTGTTAATAATTAAAATTGAATTAAGCAGAGGCATCGGTGAGTCATTTTGCCAGTTTTACGACGGCTCACTTGTGTCCCCTAGGACCCCGAGATCGCATGAACTGTTCTGAGACTGAGCGCTCTAACCAAACGTGGGTACATTTACAGGCCTCCCCTCGATCACTGCCGGAATCTACACACTTGTCCAGTGGCCACAACTAGTTTGAGGTTTTCCATTTGGTTCTTGCGTGCATGCAGCTCTTGTATCTTATGGTCCAATTTACTTTGGGGGAAGCCGTGGGTGCCTTGTAACCCCTTGTTTGCCTCTACATGCACGCATAGGTTATGCGGCACGAGCGTTTATCGCATGCCGAAGAGAGTCGTCTCCCGTGGGTGGAGCCGGGCCTCGGAAGCCGTCTCCGCAACAGCTAGGTCCGTCTCGGAGATTCGGCCGGACTCTCGATTCGGGTTAAACTTAGTTAGGTGGCTTCCTGGACTTGTTTGTAGTCAAGGAGAGTGCGAGTCGTGACTATCCTAACGGCGCACCTGTTTTAATTAAGGGTGCGAGACTTGCCTGAAGGATTGTTCGAGCGTTTGGGTACATTTGGGCACCCCTGCAGGGTTAAATCTTTTCGAAAAGCCGTGTCCGCAGTTATGGACGACTTGGAGCTGTACTACTCGATCATAGAACAACTTGCACCTGCTATTTCAATATTAATAAACTTGTGTAGTAAGCTAGCACAACTACAACAATAAACCTGCAATAAAACTTGGTAACCATGTGAGTGCCTTTGATACTTGCTTCTTTGTTTGGTCACGAGGAGGTGATTCATCGGCTGGGTTATGTTTGGTGTTATTTTCTAGTTGGTTACTTTTATGCGCTCTCTTATCTTATTCTATTTAGACGAAAGTTGTAGTGTCTCTGTAGTAAAGTTCTTTTGTTGCCGCTAAGTCCACCATATATCCTGTAGGCGAGCACAGCTGAATTCCAGTCTCGCGAGTACGTGCCTCGGTACTCACCCTCGTTTTTTGTTCCTTTTTCTCTTTCTCCCTCCTTGTTCGGCAACCATTGGCCCGACGATTTTGACAGGTATGGGAGCGACGACGTTAGCAAGGTTACCCTTCCGGCTTGGCCTGGGCAGGGTTATGGACACCATTGTTTATCTTCAGGCCTCTTAGGCCCATTTGTATTCTTGTCCGTACTCGGACACTGTTTGGCTTTATGTATGATTTGGATCTTTGTATTGTATATTTGGATTCTTGACTCGTGGAGTCTTCGTGGTTATATTATATTCTTTTGTGGGTTCCATCGTGAACTTGTGTAACCGTTGCTACTCGATTCCACCCGCATCACGTGCACGCTCCAACGTGCACGAGGCGCTTGGTGGTGCGTTTCCAAAGCGACATCATGTAGATTGTGGCGTGCTCGCTATAATCTGCAAGGTGCCGATTTTGGGGCGTCACACTATCTAGCTCTAATGAGGATCTTCTAGTGTCCCATGCTCGCCTAAAGTTAGCTTATGAGGATATATCTACAAAGGTAACATCTTGTGAACCTCATGTGGTCACTAGCACTACTTCCCAAAATGCTATATTGCCATGTGCTAGTCCTTGTAATTCATCCACTCATACTATTGCTACATCTTGTGATGAATTACTCTCCCTGCCTTGTTGCTCTAACAATATAGCTTCTACTTCCTCTAGTACTTGTGTTGTAACTAACCATGTAGAGGAAATTAAAGAGCTCGAGGCCCAAGTCACTTTGTTGAAGAAAGACTTGGTAAAAAGTCATGAAGGGAAGTCCAAACTTGACAAGATGTTGAGTGCGCAAAAATCCCCCAATGACAAGAGTGGACTTGGATTTATCTCCAACAACAACAAGAAGTCCAAATTCTTCAACAAGAAGAAGGGCCAAGAGCAAGTCAAGGATCCGGCCAAGATTGTTTGCTTCAAGTGCAAAATTGTAGGGCATCATGTTAGGTCTTGCCCATTGAAGAAGAAGCATCTAAGTGAGAAGCAAAAAGGGAAGCGGCCTCAAGCTCAAACTCAAGTTCTTCCTCAAGATGAAGAAAAGCTACCTCCTAAGAAGAATCAACCCAATGCTCCCATTGTGGAGAAATCAAATGAGAAGAAAGGAAAGATAAGATCTTGCTACATATGCCGTGAGAAGGGTCACCTTTCTTCTACATGCTCTATTGGTAACTCATCCAACCCTATCATAATCGATGATACTTATTCACTTTGTAAGGATAAGGTTGGAAATGTGTTTGCCAAATTTGTTGGTACTCAAAGTGGTGTCAAGAAAAGAACCATTTGGGTTGCCAAACCTATTGTGACTAACCTCTTAGGACCCAACTTGGTTGGGGACCAACAAGCCAAAACTTGATCAATAGGTGTTCAATGGAGGGCATTGGAGACTTGGCTATATCATGAAGAATTAAGGGATCTTCATTAATTATATTGTCTCAAGTCAAGTCAATTGGATTATCTTATTTCTATCATATATCCATTGTTCCTCCTTGCGGTAACATGTATTCAACTTATCTACATTGAAAGTTACTCGCCCCTTTGCATGTGTTTGGTTTTGTATCTTGCATGTGTTTGTATATGTTGTGCTCCCTACTTGCTTTATTTTGAGTAATCAATTATGTGCATGTTGGTTGCACACCATGTACGGTTGTTACTGTTGAGCCTATTGCATCTTGATCTATCTTCTTGGCTCTTGGGAGTGATTAATGGACCATCCCATTTTGGGGGAGTGATATGCTTTGGCACTTCACAATCCTAAAAATGTGTGTACATGAGGAATACCACTTAGTGTTGATATTTAAAGATTATCTAGTCTCTATGTGGTATGTCATTTTCAAGAGAAATTCAAATTCTATAATGTCCATTAATCATCTTGTTGGATTCTATTTGCCTCTTGTTGGTAAAGTTTAATTTTCTAGGTTTGGAGACTCCATTGGTTCTACCCCGGAGACTCCGGTGGTTCTACTCCGGAGACTCCGTGTGACGACCTCAAATTTGATACAAATTCGAAGTGCCCGTTATGTATTCCACCGCAATCCCAGAACCGTTGTTGCGATATACATAACGTAGTTGGTACTCAGTTCCATAGACATTACAATACGATAGTTCAAATACAATGGTCATATAGACCAAGTCATATTACAACACAATATAGCAGCGGAAATAACGTCTTTGGCCCATGCCTTCTCCCTACAGGCAAATGGCGACTCACGGAGACGAGCTTAGTTCTGGTACTCTTCTTCATACCCTTCCTCCTGGTATTCCTCCCCATAGTCTGGCCAAGTTGATAGCCAGGGACACAGCCGTGAGTACATTGGATGCACTCGCAAACCATCTTATAATTGAAAGGATGAAGCAGATATGCAAGGTTTGGTATAGTGGACTAAGCACTAAGTTGGTTTGCAAAAGCTAGTTTTATTTCCCAAGAATGCTCATTGGTAGAAAAGAGGTTTAGTTCTCTAAGTTCATTCTAAGGAACTTCAAGTGTGTCAACATCATGGTCAGGCCAAGTCAATTCAAATTCATGTCCTTCACCAAGTTCACCCTTGTTATTTTTATTCTTGACAAAAGCCAGGTAGAGTTTGCCAACCGTCCATGACCGAGGACTCGGCTATTCGAATAGTTTGAAAACCTCTGCAGAGGGGTACACTTTACCCACAAGATTCGATACATCTGCCGGGAGAAATCCACGGTCCGTCATACAAAAGTATGCGGGATTCAGATAATCAAACAAAACCTTTCACTTGCTCATCCTAGTATAGGATCCTTCCCTAGAGCCCGGGGTACGGAATCTCCGCTCCGGCGCCTCTAGTTCTGCCCATCCCGGGAACCGGGTTAGTGGAATCCACCTGGTCAAGAAGTATCCGCCCGTGGAGTCCTTCCATGAAGATTTGATGCAAGACCTCCCATACTAAGATAAACAAGCTACTGATTAAGCCCCTTCCCATACAGGGGTAAGGTGGTTGTACGGTATAATTGGCACCCATGTACATCACTCGTTGTCAATTGGGAAATACATTTCATAGTTCTTAGTCAAGATTAATTTCTTTCATAAAGCCATCATGTAGGAGCAATCTCCCATTTCAAGTTTCAAGTTCAAGTCACCACCTTTCAAATGGGGTTCCTCCAGAGATAGCATCAACTTTTATTAGCGACTAAGCAACTACATTGAGTGATAGTACTACTAACTAGGGTTGGATAAACTCAGCTTGATGCTCTTGATAACCAAGACATCAATATACTTCTATCATTCTACTCTAGCAATTCAATCATGCAATTTACTTAAAACAAGTAGAATGCAATATTAAAACTAGGTAGTGGGAGTATGAATCAAAAGATGGCTTGCCTTGGTTGGCAAAGTGTCCGGGGTTTTCTTCTTCTTCTTGATAATAATAATCCCCTCCAATATCCTCCTCGGCAACACTAGCGTCTAATAACGAATAAACACAAAGCACACCATCACTTCACCAAGCTAACAACACACCAAGCACACATCTTTGTTTGCTAACCAAAGCATTCATGTGCATTGTTATGGTGTTGGATTGTAAGTTTTTCTTCTAAGTTTTTCTTCAAGTGTGCAAGCTAGTTTCTCTACTAAGTGGCATAAGTGGTTCACTTGTGCAGCATTGGAGGTGATTTAGGGTTACTAAGACAAGTTCAAGTGGGAATGATCCACTAAGTGAATTGCATTGAGGACAAATTAAATCTAAGTGTGCACTAGTGATCTATCATTTCATGCTACCAAATAGGTTTGGGTTAGGGTCTAAATGATCACACTAATATGGTTTGGGGTAGATTGGTGTTGACTAACAGTAAGAGGGGTCATTAGTAAGTTCACATTTTAATTTTCATGATTTTTGATGGCTTAAATAATTTTCTAGAAATCTTTTATTATTCAACAAGCTATGGTCACACTATTCATATCTGATTTTATTCTGATCTTATTTTGAATTCTAACCAGTACTATTGGATAGAGTATTTTATAAGCTTTCCAAAGAATATTTATTTGCTAGATTTGGATTTGTAAAACTCTAGGAATTAAAGTTTGAAAATAGCATCTGAAACCGATTTGAAATAAATAAAAAGGGCGGGAATTTAATTAAAACGAATCGGACCGAAACTGAAACGAGCCGGGCCCAATTCTGAATCAAGCCGAACGGGCCGGCCCATACCGTTTCGCGCGGGGGAAAAAGAATAAAATGGGGGCTGACAGGTGGGGTCGCGATGTCAGCCCACTTAACAACTCCCGAACCGGTAAGTTATCGTCGGATCGAGATCGGACGGCTCACGTGCATCGTCTTCCTCAGCACGGGCGGAAGCTCACCTGCGAGCAGCGACGATCGTTCGACGGCGATGGCGAGGCGTAGGGGAAGCAGAGCTCGTCGGCGACGTGCGGGATCGGCGGCGATGCTCCTCCTCTTCCGATTCCCTGCAGCAGCGAGCTCCCGGGTGGTCGGACGCGTCGACACGCTCCGCGTCCAGTACTGCGCCGGCGAGGCTGGCTACGGCGAAGCAGAGCGAGAGGGAGTGAGCGGCGATGTCTGGGAGGTAGCTGGGGATGGGGTGCGTTGCTTCGTTTGATCGGAGGGGCTTTATATAGCCTCAGGTGGTCGGGAGCAAGGCGACCAGAAGCTTGCCGTCGCGGGGGTCCTGGCGGCGTTTGAAGCTTGCTCCGGTCACGGCGGCCTCGGGGTGGTGCTGGGCTGGTGTCGACTCGGCTGCGGGGTGCTGTGGGTCTCCTCTGGCGCCTCCAAGCTGGTCGGCATCGCTCAGGGCAAAGGGTTACTGGGAGGGGGCCCTGGGTGCGTTTATCCTCCTCCCTCCTCTTCTTACGGCTTGGGTCGGGCCTAGGGGTGCTGGACTCGACCGAGGGGGTGTCAATGCGCATGGCTACAGGCGTGGAGCGAACCAGAACAGTGATCAACACAGTAGATCAAGATTTGGTTGATTCATCTCTGCCAGTGTTCGACGAAATGCCTGCAAGAACTCAAATTTTGAATTTTCAAAATTTTCCACTTTGGGTGCTCATCATATTGGATAAGGTACCCAGGCATATTTTTGTTACTGTGAAAGGTTGAGTTTTGCAGAAATTTATATTTCAAATTTGATATGGTTTCAGTTTCAGATTCAAACTTTGGCTCAAGTTTGAGTGGTGTTCTGGTTTGAAATTTGGGCAAATCTTTGTTGGTTGAGTTAGTCCATAACTTGGTTAAGCTCAACTTACTGGCCAAACATGAAGGTGAGCTGTAGATTGCTTAATCTAAAGGCTCAAAGTGGTGCAGTCAATAACAATTCCTAGATCATATTAACTTTATCTCTTTCTTACCTATTTTTATTTCTGGTTCTTTTGGCTCTTATAATCTTTCTCAAATGATTCTGTTGGTTCACTTAGGATTATCTAACCAATGCTCAAACAAAAATAACACACATAAAATCAAAGAATACACATAAGAGGAAATACATGTATGCATAAAATAATGAATAAAAAGTTTTATCTTAGCCCAAAATTTGGCACTTTATTTAATAAGAGTTGGATTACAATTTCTGAGTTGTTACAATCTTCCCCCCTTAAAAAGAATCTCGTCCCCGAGATTCACTAATTAAGAACTGAAAAGATTGGGAAACTCTTGCTGAAGGTAATCTTCTCGTTCCCAAGTGGCTTCCTCTTCGGTGTGATTACTCCACTGAACTTTCAGAAACTTGATGCTTCGGGTTCGAGTGGTTCTATAGGCTTCCTCGAGGATACGGATGGGCATTTCACGGTAGGTCAAATCCTTGTTGATGTCCACAGAACGGTGATCAATATTCTTGAAGATTTCGGGCTTCTCCGGAACTTCAAGACATTTCCGAAGTAACGACACGTGAAAGACATCGTGTACTTCAGACAATTCAGGGGGCATTTCCAACTGATAAGACACTTCTCCTCTGCGGTCTAGTATCTTGAAGGGTCCAATATATCTTGGGGCAAGCTTTCCTTTTACTTGGAATCTTTGCATTCCCTTGAGGGGTGATACTCTGAGATAAACAAAATCTCCAATTTGGAAGGTCAGTTCTCGACGTCTCTTGTCGGCATAACTCTTTTGTCTTGACTGGGCTGCCTTGAGATATTCACGAATCATGCGAACTTTCTCCTCGGCTTCTTGCAAAATATCTGGTCCAAAAATCTGGCTGTCTCCGGTTTCAGACCAATTCAAAGGGGTTCGACACTTTCTTCCATACAAAGCTTCAAATGGGGCCATTTGCAAACTTGCTTGGTAACTGTTGTTGTAGGAAAACTCCGCAAAAGGCAGACAATCTTCCCACTTAGCTCCATAAGCTAGAACACAGGCTCTCAACATATCTTCAAGTATTTGATTCACTCTTTCAGTCTGTCCATCAGTCTGAGGGTGGTAAGCGGTGCTGAAGGCTAACTTGGTTCCCAAAGCTTGATGCAAACTTTTCCAAAATCTCGAGGTGAATTGGGTTCCTCGATCGGAAACTATGGTTTTAGGAATTCCATGCAAACTAACAATTTTTGATAGATAAAGATCTGCTAACTGATCTGAGCGATAAGTGGTCTTGACAGGAATAAAATGGGCAACTTTGGTCAGTCTATCCACAATGACCCAAATAGAGTCATTTCCACGGCTAGACCTTGGAAATCCAGTGATGAAATCCATTCCAACAGATTCCCACTTCCATTCCGGAATTTGCAAAGGTTGCAGCAAACCAGCAGGACGTTGATGTTCAGCCTTGACTCTTTGGCAAATATCACACTTGGATATAAACGATGCAATCTCACGCTTCATTCCATGCCACCAAAATTGTTCCTTCAAATCTTGGTACATCTTTGTTCCACCGGGGTGGATGGAGTAAGGTGTCTCATGGGCTTCCTTCATAATTACTTCCTTCAATTCTGAATCAGCAGGCACACAAATACGGCCTTTATACCAAAGAACTCCTTGATCATCTTCATCAAAACCTGGCACCTTGCCGGAACTAATTCTGCGCTTGATTCCTTCAATACTCTCATTTCCCTGCTGGGCTTCTTTGATTTGGCTCATCAAGGTGGGTTGAAACTCAAGGTTGGCTAGGAATCCTTGACTGACTAGTTCCAATCCGAATTTTTCAAACTCTTGGTGCAACATAGGTTGCTCTTCCTTGATCCTCATATTCAACGAGCACGGCTTCCTACTCAATGCATCGGCCACTACATTGGCCTTACCGGGGTGGTAATGAATTTCCAGATCATAATCCTTGATCAACTCTATCCATCTCCTTTGCCTCATGTTCAACTCCTTCTGGGTGAAAATATACTTCAAACTCTTGTGATCAGAGTAGATCTCACAACGGTTGCCCATCAGATAATGCCTCCAAGTCTTCAAAGCTAGGACCACGGCTGCTAACTCTAGATCATGGGTTGGATAATTTTCTTCATGAGGTCTAAGCTGTCGAGAGAGGTAAGCTATGACCTTGCCTTCTTGCATCAATACGCAACCAAGTCCAAGTTTGGAAGCGTCGCAATAGACATCAAAGTTTTTGGTGATATCGGGCATGGTTAGGACAGGGGCGGTCACCAATCGCTTCTTGAGCTCTTGAAAACTCTCTTCACACTTAGGGGTCCATTCAAACTTCTTGTCCTTCTTCAACAATTGGGTCATCGGACGGGCAATGCTGGAAAATCCTTCAACAAACTTGCGGTAATATCCCGCTAATCCGAGAAAACCTCTAACTTCCGTCTGAGTGGTAGGGGCTTCCCATTCCATGACGGATTTGATCTTCTTGGGGTCTACCGATATTCCGCCTGCTGATAGCACATGGCCTAAGAATCCAACTTCCTTCAACCAGAACTCACATTTACTGAACTTGGCATACAGCTGATGCTCCCTTAAGGTTTCTAGAATTAATCTCAGATGGGTTGCATGCTCCTCTTAGGACTTGGAGTAGATAAGAATGTCATCAATGAAGACAACAACAAACTTATCCAGGAACTCCATAAAAACCTTATTCATGAGGTTCATGAAATAAGCAGGGGCATTGGTTAATCCAAATGACATCACGGTGTACTCATACAATCCGTATCGGGTAGTGAAGGCTGTCTTGGGGATATCCGTTGCGCGGATTTTCAGTTGGTGGTATCCGGTTCTAAGATCTATCTTTGAGAACACTCTAGCTCCAGTCAGTTGGTCAAACAAATCTTCAATCTTTGGGAGAGGATACTTGTTCTTGATGGTCACATCGTTTAGCTTGCGGTAGTCAGTGCACAGTCGGCTAGAACCGTCACTTTTATCCACAAACAGAACAGGTGATCTCCAAGCAGAAGAACTTGGCTGAATCAATCCTTTGCTCAGAAGGTCATCCAATTGCTTCTTCAACTCAACTAGTTCCGCTGGGTTCATGCGATAGGGTCGTTGGGCTATTGATCCAGTTCCGGGGATAAGCTCAATGATAAACTCGATATCCCGATCCGGTGGCATTCCGGGTAGCTCATCGGGAAAGACGTCCGGGTATTCACAGACGATGGGGACTTGCTCCAAAGTCGGTCCTGAGATACTCTTATGACATCTGGGAATTGGAATGGGTTTGACGGACACATGCTTCACGAAAACTCCATGACTACTCCTCATGGTGATGGTCTTTTTGGCACAGTCTATAATTCCTTGATGTTGGGACATCCAATCCATACCTAAGACTACTTCCAATCCTTTGGTTCCTAACACAATCAAACTGGCTAGGAATGAGATCCCATGGATTTCTATGGGCACTGCCAAACAGGTACAACTGGCCTTGGTTACTGACCCGGGAATTTGCACAGACATGACATCTTTCAAGGGTGTGGGTTGAAGTCCACTTTTATCAACGAATAATTGGGTAACAAATGAGTGTGAAGCTCCAGAATCAAACAGAACTCTTGCAAGAACTGAGTTAACAGGGAACATACCAAGCACGACGTCTGTTGCTTCCTGAGCTTCTTCAACATTCATGTGATTCAGACGGCCTTGAGAGCGAGGCTGGTTCCTTGGTGGATAGTTCTTGCCATATCCCACACGACGCTGTTGCTGAACAGGGGCAGTGGTCTTGGATGCATCATTCAGCTTCTTGGGGCACTCATTGGAGTAATGCCCTTTGAGTCCACACTCATAACAGGTAACACCAGACTTGTCACCAAGCTTGGGTAACACAGGGGCACCATTTGGCCTTGGAGTATTGGTATTGAAGTTGTTGCCACTAGGTCTTGGGGGTGCACGGTTGAAGTTGTTGCCGGGTGGACGGTTAGGATAGTTGGGACGTGGAGCAGGTGCAGACGGCCTCATAGGTCTAGGGGCGAAACCCATTGGTGCATTTCCCCTTGGCTTCTGCGAGTTGCTCGAGTTTCCTTGATACATCATACGGCGCTTGCGGTTCTCGGTAGCTTGCTTGAGTTTGCCTTCCATCTGAATGGCAGAGTCAACCAATGACTCCAGGTCGGCAAAGGGAATACTGACCAGGACACATTGCATCTCATCATGAAGTCCATCCAAAAACCTTTCTTGCTTCTTCTCAGTGGTGTTGGTGTCATCTGGGGCATACCTAGACAAGGTAAGGAACTTGTCACGGTAATCCACCACAGACATGGAACCTTGCTTCAGATTTCTGAACTCATCTCTCATCCTTTTCACCAATCCCATAGGAACATGGGCTTTGCTAAACTTGCTCTTGAACTCCTCCCAAGGCATCACATACCCTGGGGCTTGCATTGCACGGGTGCTGTCCCACCAAGCTCTCGCTGCTCCAGCAAGATAGTGGGTGGTGTATAAGACCTTCTCATTTTCACCAACTTCGGCGACTGCCAAATTGTTCTCCATAGTGCGAAGCCAGTCATCGGCATCTAAGGGCTCTTCAGACTTAGTGAATATAGGAGGGTTGGTGTTTTGGAAACTCCTTAACTTGGATCGGTGCTCTCCATTGCCATGGTTTTCTCCTTCACCATTGCCATTGCCATTGTTGTGGTTCATTGCCATCTGGGTTAGTTGCTGAAGAGTGGCCAAGCTGGCCTGGCGCTCAGCTCGGGCTGCTTCCCGGTCTTCCATGATCAACCTTAGCAATTCGGCCATTTCCGGGTTCGGGGGTGGGGGTGCTCGCGGCATCTGAAGATAAGGTTTGTAAGACAAGAGAGAAAAGCTAATTTGCTAAGATTTAAAGGTAACATGGATGATGAAAATTTTGTTTTACTAAGGCCTTAAAGGCCAAATTCAAATTTCATTCATCACTCATCACACATATCATACACACGAGTTCACACATTACAAATGGTTTACACTAAACCATAGCGACTCGTCTACTAGAGAGGGGGATACAACTCACACCTACACGAAGTGAGAAATAAAGTGGAACTCATAACTAGACAACACGTGGATCCCGAGTCTAAACAGCGGGCTCCTCGGGGTCTTCCTCCTCGTCACTCACAATGAATCCATTGTGTCCACCATCCTCCGGATCATCAAGGTCCTCCATGAAGTCATCCTCATCACTAATGAGGGCATTATCCTCCTTGCGGAGATCAATGCCTTCCTCCTCACCAAGGTGATCCTCCAGACTCTCAATGTACTCAGTCAACTCCGCCACATTGGCCTTCAACTCCTCAAGGTCCTGCTCCTTCTCATCACGCTGGCGACGAAGGCTCTTGCGCTCCTTCGCAAGAATCCTGATAGTGCTCCTCGCCTCCACTAGTGCAACGTGCTCGAGGTTGGCCCTAGTACGGGCACGGTCGGCCTCCTACTGAGTGGAGTAGAGCAAGAAGTCCATGTGATCGATGTAGGTACTCGGCTCATTCTGCCCGGGCATGTTTGCGGGACGCCCGTCCGCATCACGCCGAGCAAAGTCTCTGAAGCGTCCTCCATGAACCTCCTCAACGTGCAGTCCGCACAAGCGGGCGTGCATCTCCTGCATCGCTCGGACCAAACCATCGGCCCAAGTGTTCTCCACAAGCTCAAACTTGACCCTTGGAGAACCCAACATCCCCTTCTTGCCACGGCAACTAGCTCGGATGAGCCACCGTAGCTCTCCATCCGGGTGCTCATTGAGCACGGCTCCCTTGAACTCCGGGTACAAACGGTTCAGGAACAAGGCCAAGGTGGTGAGGTCGCGCTCGAAACAAAGGCTGCCACCATGGCCCAACTGGTACTGCTCAGTGAATACCGGGGCCATCTACAAAATTTTAGATTAGTTCAAGTTAGTGATCAGCTCAAGTGTGCAAAATTTTAAGTAGGCAAAAACTGAAGTATGTATAAATTTTGCAACTAGAGAGGAAAGACTAAGCAATTTTTGCAACCGTTCTTGTATCTTTCTTTTTCCAAGTTTTTAATTACGCCCATTCTAACTAAGGTCTCCTATGGTCAGCCTAGGCTCTGATACCAACTTGTGACGACCTCAAATTTGATACAAATTCGAAGTGCCCGTTATGTATTCCACCGCAATCCCAGAACCGTTGTTGCGATATACATAACGTAGTTGGTACTCAGTTCCATAGACATTACAATACGATAGTTCAAATACAATGGTCATATAGACCAAGTCATATTACAACACAATATAGCAGCGGAAATAACGTCTTCGGCCCATGCCTTCTCCCTACAGGCAAATGGCGACTCACGGAGACGAGCTTAGTTCTGGTACTCTTCTTCATACCCTTCCTCCTGGTATTCCTCCCCATAGTCTGGCCAAGTTGATAGCCAGGGACACAGCCGTGAGTACATTGGATGCACTCGCAAACCATCTTATAATTGAAAGGATGAAGCAGATATGCAAGGTTTGGTATAGTGGACTAAGCACTAAGTTGGTTTGCAAAAGCTAGTTTTATTTCCCAAGAATGCTCATTGGTAGAAAAGAGGTTTAGTTCTCTAAGTTCATTCTAAGGAACTTCAAGTGTGTCAACATCATGGTCAGGCCAAGTCAATTCAAATTCATGTCCTTCACCAAGTTCACCCTTGTTATTTTTATTCTTGACAAAAGCCAGGTAGAGTTTGCCAACCGTCCATGACCGAGGACTCGGCTATTCGAATAGTTTGAAAACCTCTGCAGAGGGGTACACTTTACCCACAAGATTCGATACATCTGCCGGGAGAAATCCACGGTCCGTCATACAAAAGTATGCGGGATTCAGATAATCAAACAAAACCTTTCACTTGCTCATCCTAGTATAGGATCCTTCCCTAGAGCCCGGGGTACGGAATCTCCGCTCCGGCGCCTCTAGTTCTGCCCATCCCGGGAACCGGGTTAGTGGAATCCACCTGGTCAAGAAGTATCCGCCCGTGGAGTCCTTCCATGAAGATTTGATGCAAGACCTCCCATACTAAGATAAACAAGCTACTGATTAAGCCCCTTCCCATACAGGGGTAAGGTGGTTGTACGGTATAATTGGCACCCATGTACATCACTCGTTGTCAATTGGGAAATACATTTCATAGTTCTTAGTCAAGATTAATTTCTTTCATAAAGCCATCATGTAGGAGCAATCTCCCATTTCAAGTTTCAAGTTCAAGTCACCACCTTTCAAATGGGGTTCCTCCAGAGATAGCATCAACTTTTATTAGCGACTAAGCAACTACATTGAGTGATAGTACTACTAACTAGGGTTGGATAAACTCAGCTTGATGCTCTTGATAACCAAGACATCAATATACTTCTATCATTCTACTCTAGCAATTCAATCATGCAATTTACTTAAAACAAGTAGAATGCAATATTAAAACTAGGTAGTGGGAGTATGAATCAAAAGATGGCTTGCCTTGGTTGGCAAAGTGTCCGGGGTTTTCTTCTTCTTCTTGATAATAATAATCCCCTCCAATATCCTCCTCGGCAACACTAGCGTCTAATAACGAATAAACACAAAGCACACCATCACTTCACCAAGCTAACAACACACCAAGCACACATCTTTGTTTGCTAACCAAAGCATTCATGTGCATTGTTATGGTGTTGGATTGTAAGTTTTTCTTCTAAGTTTTTCTTCAAGTGTGCAAGCTAGTTTCTCTACTAAGTGGCATAAGTGGTTCACTTGTGCAGCATTGGAGGTGATTTAGGGTTACTAAGACAAGTTCAAGTGGGAATGATCCACTAAGTGAATTACATTGAGGACAAATTAAATCTAAGTGTGCACTAGTGATCTATCATTTCATGCTACCAAATAGGTTTGGGTTAGGGTCTAAATGATCACACTAATATGGTTTGGGGTAGATTGGTGTTGACTAACAGTAAGAGGGGTCATTAGTAAGTTCACATTTTAATTTTCATGATTTTTGATGGCTTAAATAATTTTCTAGAAATCTTTTATTATTCAACAAGCTATGGTCACACTATTCATATCTGATTTTATTCTGATCTTATTTTGAATTCTAACCAGTACTATTGGATAGAGTATTTTATAAGCTTTCCAAAGAATATTTATTTGCTAGATTTGGATTTGTAAAACTCTAGGAATTAAAGTTTGAAAATAGCATCTGAAACCGATTTGAAATAAATAAAAAGGGCGGGAATTTAATTAAAACGAATCGGACCGAAACTGAAACGAGCCGGGCCCAATTCTGAATCAAGCCGAACGGGCCGGCCCATACCGTTTCGCGCGGGGGAAAAAGAATAAAATGGGGGCTGACAGGTGGGGTCGCGATGTCAGCCCACTTAACAACTCCCGAACCGGTAAGTTATCGTCGGATCGAGATCGGACGGCTCACGTGCATCGTCTTCCTCAGCACGGGCGGAAGCTCACCTGCGAGCAGCGACGATCGTTCGACGGCGATGGCGAGGCGTAGGGGAAGCAGAGCTCGTCGGCGACGTGCGGGATCGGCGGCGATGCTCCTCCTCTTCCGATTCCCTGCAGCAGCGAGCTCCCGGGTGGTCGGACGCGTCGACACGCTCCGCGTCCAGTACTGCGCCGGCGAGGCTGGCTACGGCGAAGCAGAGCGAGAGGGAGTGAGCGGCGATGTCTGGGAGGTAGCTGGGGATGGGGTGCGTTGCTTCGTTTGATCGGAGGGGCTTTATATAGCCTCAGGTGGTCGGGAGCAAGGCGACCAGAAGCTTGCCGTCGCGGGGGTCCTGGCGGCGTTTGAAGCTTGCTCCGGTCACGGCGGCCTCGGGGTGGTGCTGGGCTGGTGTCGACTCGGCTGCGGGGTGCTGTGGGTCTCCTCTGGCGCCTCCAAGCTGGTCGGCATCGCTCAGGGCAAAGGGTTACTGGGAGGGGGCCCTGGGTGCGTTTCTCCTCCTCCCTCCTCTTCTTACGGCTTGGGTCGGGCCTAGGGGTGCTGGACTCGACCGAGGGGGTGTCAATGCGCATGGCTACAGGCGTGGAGCGAACCAGAACAGTGATCAACACAGTAGATCAAGATTTGGTTGATTCATCTCTGCCAGTGTTCGACGAAATGCCTGCAAGAACTCAAAATTTGAATTTTCAAAATTTTCCACTTTGGGTGCTCATCATATTGGATAAGGTACCCAGGCATATTTTTGTTACTGTGAAAGGTTGAGTTTTGCAGAAATTTATATTTCAAATTTGATATGGTTTCAGTTTCAGATTCAAACTTTGGCTCAAGTTTGAGTGGTGTTCTGGTTTGAAATTTGGGCAAATCTTTGTTGGTTGAGTTAGTCCATAACTTGGTTAAGCTCAACTTACTGGCCAAACATGAAGGTGAGCTGTAGATTGCTTAATCTAAAGGCTCAAAGTGGTGCAGTCAATAACAATTCCTAGATCATATTAACTTTATCTCTTTCTTACCTATTTTTATTTCTGGTTCTTTTGGCTCTTATAATCTTTCTCAAATGATTCTGTTGGTTCACTTAGGATTATCTAACCAATGCTCAAACAAAAATAACACACATAAAATCATAGAATACACATAAGAGGAAATACATGTATGCATAAAATAATGAATAAAAAGTTTTATCTTAGCCCAAAATTTGGCACTTTATTTAATAAGAGTTGGATTGCAATTTCTGAGTTGTTACACTCCGGTGGTTCAACCCCGGAGACTCCGGTCCCCCTCGGAATTTCCGAGCCCTATGGAAATTAACTTTAACAACTTATTTGAAAATTGGTTTTATCACATTATGGGGGAGTATTGTGCTTTGTGCATATTACAAATCCATGAAATGTGTATATTTGAGGTTGTGTCACATAGTGTTGATATTGTAAATTATCTTGCTTCTATGTGGCATGTTTTCTCGAACAAGTTCCAATTTGCCAAATTGTTTATTGCTCTTGTTTTGGATCTTGTTTGTGAGATACTTTCTTGATAGGGTTTTCCTAAAATGTGGAATACTACATCAAAGTTGGAAAACCATTTGCTTCAAGCTATCCTAATCATTGCTTTGCGTGATTGTTTAACTATTTGAGTCTATCAAGAATATCTTTGTTTGGCATGGTGCTTATTTCTTATCCTTTTCATATGCTCATTTGTTGTGAAGATGATCTTGGATTTATGTGTAAACTACCACCGGAAATAACTCCATATACCTCTTCTCCTTGGAAAATTGGTAATCTATCATGTGGTATTTTTTATATTGATCATCTTCACTTTGGCTATTGCTTTTAATTGCCTTATCTCTCGCCAAGAAATGTATTTGCTTTAACTCCCATTGTCTTTCTTGACTCTTGTGATTCCATTTGATTTGGTTGAACTTATTTTGTGTTATTTCTATGTAGGTAGATGTGATGATCCCATTTGTGTGCATTTTGTATTCAAATGCAAAATCATAAATAATGCACTAATCTTGGGGGAGCTCTCCTATATTTGTTATAACACACTCTTGTGCTTATTTCAATTGGTTTTGATTATTGTTGGAAGTCAAATCTTTTCTTTTTGGTACTTAGTGTGCCATCATAAAAAGTGTGGAGAGTTTGGTTTGTTGTTGGAACCTTGCTCTCTTTGGGAGTTGCTTATCTCATTCCTTGTAATTTGTTTTTCACTCTTAAAATGAGATATGCCTTTGAGCATGTGTGTTTTAGTTATCCTTTATGCTCATTGGCTTTTGCTTAGTTCACTAGTTGAACTTTGGAGTCAATCTTGTGTTGATTTGATTCTTTGATATAATTTGGACAACCTTTTGTAGCTTCACAATTTCGTGTGCTCGCTTGTCCTTCTTGGTGTTTTGTCCAAATTGTATCTCCTTTGGCTCTTGAAAGTCTTGTGCATGCATCTTTACTAAATGTATATTGTATGGCATGCTTTTGCTTTCTTTGATCTAATATATAGGAGAAGCTTCATCAAATCCTAAATCGGCTAAGATGTGCATGAAATTCAATTTCATTTATATATGCACATATTTATGTGGAGTTTGTCCTATATGTTGTAGTTCCTAACTACTTTGGACCCAATGAGTTTGGGGACCATCTTGTACTTGAACTTTGTTTTAGGTACATGAAGATAGATTGGTGCTTGTCTCAATAATAAGGATGAAGTGGTGACTAAATGATAATTTGAGGCAAGCTAGGATTATTGAAGAACTCCTATCTACTACATCCTACCTTTAATATCTCGGTAACAAGTATCTTATCATGCATACTTTTCTAGTATCCAACCTTGTGTAGGTTGTTTCATGGCATGGAAAATCATTATTTGCAAATGTTGTGCTTCTTGCAAAGGTCTTAATGAAACCTCTTTATTGCAATTGTGAGTAATTTGAGATGAGTGCATATTATTGGGAACATATAAAATCATGCTCATGATTCTCCTATCCCATATATGTCAATTTAGCAATTTTATTGCATATCAATTCCTCAAGTTCTCACATGTGCAATATGGTTGAAAGTGTAAATTTATTACTTTCTTTTGGTATTCATCTTTGTGATACTTGTTGCTTTTCTCAAAGCATCCCAACTATCTTCTTTCCCTTGTTGATATTTGTGATGTCTTTGACTTGTTTGTGGTTGAAGTTCATCAATATACAATAAGAAAATTTGAGCCTTTGGCCGTGCTTTAAAAGCAAAAAATCTCATTGGTATATTGCATGACTTCATTTTGGATATCATGTTCTATTCTTAGTATCTATTTTGTGTGTACATGTTTCTTTGTGATAATTATCTTTGTGATGTTGTCTACTTAGAAACTTATACACATGAGAGATGATATCTCCTTATTTGATATCTTATTTGAACCTTATGTGTTGGGATGGAATGCTAAGCAATTTCATTCATTGAAGACTATGTGGATGCTCTATGCTTATCCTTGTATTAGTCTTATAATATGCTTTGTCATTCATATCACACATTCCTTTGGTTGAGCCTTTTAATATGTTGTCCCTTGCTTGTTGCTCAACCATTTGTTTGATGCAAGTGTTAAGCTTAATTTCTTCTCTATGATCTCTTGCAAATGGTTGCGTTTTAAATGTTATTGAGGGAGTGAGGATTCCATGTTGTGCAAATTGTATTCAAATGCAAACATTCCATTTTTTGCACGTACCTTGGGGAGCTTCCTCATTTCATTTAAAGCACCATTTTGCGGTTATCATAGTAATTGACTTCACTTGGTATCATTTTGTTTTGAATAATATTGAGGGAGTGATGATTCCATGTTTATGCACCTCATACTTTAATTCAAATAGAATATTTTGTGCACAAACCTTGGGGAGCTTCCTCATATTATTTAGAGCACCCTTTTGGTCTTATCATAATATCTTTATTCAATTTGTTCTTTGGATCGATTGATTGCTCTCTTCATTTGTTGAAGTTTATCCACCATGTGATCTTATTTTATTTGCAATCTTTGATCCTCAATATAGGTTGATTTCCTCCGAGTTTTCATATTTGGATATGTGCATATATTTTCAATTATACTTTTGGTTTATGCACACATTATGGAGGAACTCTCACTATATTGGCCTTCTAAGTTTTTCTGCCCATTTCGGCAATTGGTGCCAATGGGGGAGAAGTTTCGAGGGTTTAAAGGGAATTGGGTTTTATGCTTTGGTTTTGTTCTTAAGCATTTGCCTTTCATGCTTTGCATGGTTGAGTATATAGAGGAAACTCCACCAACAACCTTGGTTGGCAATATATGCAATGAAATCAAGATCATTCACACGTGCATAGATTGTGGGGGAGTTTGCTCTATATATGGTGGTTTTACTAACATCACATACTTTTGTAGTATTTGATGTTAGTGCAACCATTTTGGTTCCTTAAATTCATTATATAAACCCTCTCAAAGAGATTGTCATCAATTACCAAAATGGGGGAGATTGAAAGAGCATGGAGCCCCCATGTGTGGTTTTGGTAATTAATGACAATCTCTTTGGACTAATGTTTGTATTGAGTTATATTTGTAGGACATGTCCATAGACAATGCTTGAACCATATGTTGGCTTCAAGGTTGTAAGAAGGATCAAATAAAGAACTTTAAGTGATGACCAATGTGTTATTCAAGGAAATATCGGAAGAATGGTCATATGAGAATTGAGCTTATTGCAACTATGTCTTGAAGAATATAATTGAGTGGACATTTGTGTTTACCTTCAAGACATCATCATCATGATGGAAGAAGGAAGGATACAAGGTTGATCAAGTCAAAGTGCAAAGATGGGATTCAAGTTGATCAACTCTCAAAGCATACATAATGTATCGAGTGGGATCTTGTGATCTCGGGCTAGGATATTATTAAGTGGTGATCGTCTTCATGGATGAGAAGTCAAGTTCAAGATGTGCCATCTCAAGGAGATTATATGCTTGATGCATGTATTCTATTTGGTGGTAATGGTTTTGTGAAGATATTCCTAAGAGAGTCTTTCCCATATTGATTTATGGGGGAGCAATCCACAAGACTTCATCAAGCTAGCGCAATCAAGAAAGGAATTCCATCTTGAGGTGGAAAAGATCGTCTTCATCAAGCTCAAGTGGAATACAAGGCAAAGGTTTGTTCTTGATAGGTTTTCTCTTCTACCGGTCTCGTGTGTTAGTTTGGAGACCGGGTTATAGGATTGGTAGCCGTACTATCAAGAGGGGCTCTCGAGTGAGTAACTTAACCGCATCGTTCGAAGAGAGCTCAAACCTTTGCATATTTGCCATCATCTTTCTTGGTTCTTATTTGGATTTTATCCATGTGAGGTTTTATAGCTTGTGGCTAATTCCATGACAAGCTCTAACTCATCAAAAACGGATTTTGGATGAAATTCTTATTGAGTTTTTGATGTTGATGGTTTTGTCGGTTCATCACTTATAGATAGGTTAAAACTTTCATCATTTGGTTTTATCCTCCCTTATTGGACTATGATGTTTCTATGCATATACTTATAGAGCTCGTTGTTGTGATTCCAACGAGCTCAAGATCATCAAAAACGGAGTCCGGATGCTCAAGTTATGATCGTTTTGGTTTCAGCTGTTTCTGCCTATTCCACGGCCGGAGACTCCGGCCCAAAATGTGTTTTCGCCGTTTTTCGTCCGGAGTTTTGGCCCGGAACCTCCGGGTACTTTTCCAGGCCAAAGTCTCCGGCCCCTAGGGACCAGGAGACTCCGGCCCAAGTCTCCGGACCTCGAAAACTCGAGGTGTCGCTCAGCGCAGAGGTGGGGGCGGAGGCTTTTTAGCCCCTGCCCGGAGTCTCCGCCCTCCTAAGGCCGGAGACTCCGGAGAAAGTGGCCTGCAACGGCTATTTTCGTGGGGAGACCTATAAAAGGCCCCCTTCTTCCTCCTTGGGCTGGTGGCTTCTTTTCTCTCTCTCCTCCATTGTTGGACCTTGAAAGCTTGCCCTCCCTCCTTCATTCCTCCCATGATTCTTGCATCTTTTTGAGGGAAAAGAGAGAGGAGATCTAGATCTACATTTCCACCAATCACTTTCTCCTCTTTGTGAGGGAAACCTATTGGATCTAGATCTTGGAGTTCTTTGTGATTTCCTCCTTTGTTCTTCCTCTCATATCTCTCCATAGCATTAGTTGCTTTGGTAGGATTTGAGTGTGAAGGACTTGAGCACTTGTGTTCTTGCCATTGCATCGGTTTGAGTTCTCCTCGGAGATTTCGTGGAAGTGAAAGCAAGAAGATTACTTCCTCTTGGGTTCTTGGAACCCTAGACGGCTTAGTGGCCTTTGTGGCATATACTTGGGGCCTCCAATTAAGTTGTGGAGATTCCCCAACCTTTGTGGTGCCTTTGTGGCGATTCTTGGGAGCCTCCAATTAAGTTGTGGAGATTGCCCCAAGCTTGTACGGGTTCGGTGACCGCCCTCAAGTGTCCCATAGTGGATCGTGGCATCTTGCTTTGTGCGAGGGCACGAGGAGAATAAGGTGAGCCTTTGTGGCGTTCGGTGCGTAGCGTGCCTCCGCATCTTGAGGTGAGCCTTTGTGGCATTTGGTGAGCATTGTGCTACCACATCTCAAGGTGAGGCCTTTGTGGCGTTCGGAGTGCATTAATCCGCCACACCTCTCCAACGGAGACTAGCTTCCTTTGGAAGTGAACTTAGGGATACATCTTTGTCTCCTTCGTGCCTCGGTAACTCTTATCCGAGCTCCACTACTTATGCACTTTACATTTGTGATAGCCATCGTGCTTGAAGTTATATATCTTGCTATCACCTTGCTACTTGTCTTGCTTAGCATAAGCTGTTGGTACACATAGGTGAGCCTAGTTTATTAGGTTTTGTAAGCTTGTCAAATTAAACGTTAGTTTATTTCCGCATTTGTACAAGCCTTTCGTAAAAAAATTAATCGCCTATTCACCCCCCCCTCTAGGCGACATCTGTGTCCTTTCAGCTTTGTTTACATTACACACTTTGCTTAATGCAGTTATCTGTTGTTCGCAACTTAATACTTGTGGAGTTCTCGGATTGATTCACCACAAGTGGATTATTAGTCATAGATGCAGTTGGATGGCGGTCTATGTATCTTGTTGTAATGCCCAGAGTAAATCTCATAGTGATCCTCTCAACATATCACGTTATCTTTATTCTATCAATTGCCCAACTGTAACTTGTTTACCCAGCATGTGTTATTTTATCTTATGGAGAGACACCACTAGTGAACTGTGGACCCCGGTCCTATTTCTATTATATTGCTATCACCTGTTTACTTTACTCGCACTGTTTACTTTACTCGCATACTACTATTGCTTTCCACTCGATATGCTCATCCCTTTGTTTCAAGCAAACCGGTGAGATTGACAACCTCATCATAAGTAGGGAACAAAGTATTTGGTTGTGTTGTGTGCAGGTTCCACATTGCCGCTTGCAAAGCAAAGCTTGGATGAGGTGCCCTATAAATTGTCTGGAGCTGTCGCGAAGCTAGCGGGTATCACTCTTCTTGAGTTTGGCTTTTTCTACTGGATTGATAACCTTGGTTTCGTAACTGAGGGAAAACTTGCTACTATATTCATCAAACCTTCCCTTGGGGTTCCAACTGGCCGGTCATTTACTTCATCAACTACACGCCAACAAGTTTTCTGGCACTATTCAATACCGCGCCATCACCAACTTACGACGAGGTTGTCAATCTCACCGGTTTGCTGTAAACAAAGGATTGAGTGTATCGAGTGGTAAAAGGATAATAGTATGCAAGAAAGTAAACGGTGCTAGTAAAAGTAAAATAGTATAGCAATGTAAAAGAAATTGGACCGGGGTCCACAGTTCACTAGTGGTGTCTCTCTATAAGATAAATAACAACATGCTGGGTAAACAAATTACAGTTGGGCAATTGATAGAATAAAGATAACGTACATATGTCATGAGGATCACTATGAGATTCACTTTGGCATTACAACAAAATACATAGACCGTAATCCAACTGCATCTATGACTAATAATCCACTCGCGGGGAGTCGTCCGAGTACCCCTTGAGTATTAAGTTGCGAACAACGGATAACTGCATTAAGCAAAGTGCATAAAGTAAACAAAGCAAATGTCCTTGGACACAAGAATGTTGTTTTCTCCCTAGTGGCAACAACACATCTACAACCTTAGAGGTTTCTATCACTCCCCCAGATTAAATAGAGGCATGAACCCAACTATCGAGCATAAATACTCCCTCTTGGAGTCACTAGCATCTACTCGGCCAAGATATCTACTAGCAACGGAAAGCATGCAAGATCATAAATAACATAGAGATAACATAAAGATATATATTCAGCACATCAACTTGACATAGTACCAATACTCAT
The DNA here is from genome assembly GCA_007115705.1 of Dactylis glomerata. NCBI lineage: Eukaryota > Viridiplantae > Streptophyta > Magnoliopsida > Poales > Poaceae > Dactylis > Dactylis glomerata. The sequence goes on along the minus strand of QXEO01001024.1, from coordinate 442,475 downwards.
CGGATCCCAACAAACACAACATGTATGATTACATAAAGATGATCTTGATCATGTAGGGCAGCTCACAAGATCTAAACATGAAGCACATGGTGGAGGAGACAACCATCTAGCTATTGCTATGGACCCATAGTCCAAGGTAGACTACTCACACATCACTCCGGAGGCGACCATGGTGGTGGAGAAGGCCTCCGGCAGGGATTCCCCTCTCCGGCAGGATGCCGGGAAGAGCTCCTGGATCCTCCCGATCTCGCTTCGACGATGACGGCGGCTTGCAGTATGTTTCGAGGAAAAGCGATCCGTCCTTTAGGTTTTTCCCATCAAGGGGACTTCATAGGCGAAAGGGCATCATCGGAGGTGGGGCCAGCTGGCCTCACCATGGGGTGGCGCGGCTAGGGGCTAGGCCGCGCCCCCCTATGGTGAGCCTGGCTCCTGGCCCCCCTCCGTCTCATCTTCGGTCTTCGCGAAGCTTCGGTAAAAATAGGAGGTTCGGCTTTTGTTTCGTCCAATTCTGAGAATATTTCCTGTGTAGCTTTTCTGAAATACAAAAATAGCAGAAAACAGGGAACTGGCACTGTGGCATCTTGTTAATAGGTTAGTTCCAGAAAATGCATAAAAATGCCACGAAGTGTAACAAAACACAAAGCAAATGGTGTATAAACAAGCATGGAACATCAAAAATTATAGATAATTTTGAGACGTATCAAGGACGCCAATGCCAACCCCACTGCTGATGCTGTAGACGTAGCCCCGCCGCACCCACTGCCCCCATGGCCACCATGGCCATTGATGTCTACGCACGCGTCTGTTCTTGTAGACAATGTTGGGCCTCCAAGTGCAGAGGTTTGTAGAGCAGCAGCAAGTTTCCCTTAAGTGGATCACCCAAGGTTTATTGAACTCAGGGAGGAAGAGGTCAAAGCTATCCCTCTCAAGCAACCCTGCAATTATGATACAGAAAGTCTCTTGTGTCCCCAACACACCCAATACACTTGTCAGATGTATAGGTGCACTAGTTCGGCGAAGATATAGTGAAATACAAGTGGTATAGATGATTATAAGTAGTAAATGCAATCTGGAATAAAAATGGCAGCAAGCAAACAAGTAACAAAACAGCAAGTAAACGATGTGCAAAGCTTGGAAACAAGGCCTAGGGATCATACTTTCACTAGTGGACACACTCCCAACAAATATAACATAATTGAACAAATAAATAACTTCTCTTCACTATGCTACTCTGAATTACTCTCCTATTGAATAACACTAATCATTGCGTAGTGGCTACAGAAGCACCCCTTAAAGTTCATCAAGTACTTGACAAACACTGCTCATAGAGATATCCAAATCAAATCACAACTCAAGATAAATATTATTGCAACTTAGACCAAGTACTAACACGGTGCACACACTGTCAACATTACACCATGAAAGGAGGAATAGATCACTTCAATACTATCATAGTGATAATTATTCTCATAATCCATAAGAGATCACAATCGTAGCCTAGACCAAGTACCACCATGATGCACACACTGTCACCGTTACACCATGGCAGGAGGAATAGATTACTTTAATAACACCACTAGAGTACACATAATGATGAAGAGTAGCATCTACTTATTCAACATGATACAAAGCTCATGATCACATAGAGATCACATCATGGGAGAGAGAGGTGAACCACATAGCTACCGGTAGAGCCCTCAGCCCCGGGGATGAACTACTCCCTCCTCATCATAGGAGACAGCAAGGTTGATGGAGATGGCGGTGAGGTCGATGGAGACGGCGGAGACGGCGATGGAGACCGATGGAGATGGCTCCGGGGGCACTTCCCCATCCCGGCAGGGTGCCGGAACAGAGACTTCTATCCCCCGAAATTTGTCTTCGACGGCGGCGGCGCTGCGGAACTGTTCTGGAAATTTCGCCGACTCCCCTAGGGTTTTCCGTCCCGAGGCTTTATATAGGCGAAGGGGCGTCATCAGGGGGCTGCCAGGGCACCCTCACACATAGGGGGCGCAGCCCGGGCCTGGGTCGCGCCGCCCTGGAGTGTGGGGCCCTCGTGGCCCCACTCCGCCTCCTCTTCGGTTCTCTGGAAGCTTCGGTGAAATTCTGGGCGACTGGCTTTGGTTTCATCCAATTCCGAGAATATTTCCTGTGTAACTTTTCTGAAACACAAAAATAGCAGAAAACAGGGAACTGACACTGTGGCGACTTGTTAATAGGTTAGTTTCGGTAAATGCATAAAAGTGCCACAAAGTGTAACAAAACGCTAAGCAAATGGTGTAAAAACAAGCATGGAGCATAAAAAATTATGGATACGTTGGAGACGTATCAGCATCCCCAAGCTTAACTCCTGCTCGTCCTCGAGTAGGTAAGTGATAACAAAAGAAATAATTTTTGAGGTGACATGCACCATCACAATCTTGATCATATAGGTAAAGCATTGAGTGCTGAGATCAAAGAACTTAAAACATGGGTATGAAAGACATAATCTTGATAATAGAAACTTAGAAACCACATTATAACATGAAAATGAATACAAACAAAAGATCATGAAAATGAAACAATGAAAGTCAAACGTGTGTTCAAATCATAAGGTAAAACATACAAATGGTTTTCAGCTTGTCCTTCATGGAGAGCAAAACATAAATGCATAGGACACGTTCAAGTTTAAGAGGGCGACTAGATACAAATAATTTAAGACCAAGTGAAACCATGATCAAGAATCAATCAATGAAAACTTTGGGATAATGCACATTATACTCAGAATGACAACTATGCTCTCTTAATGGTGCATAAAGATAGAAGGTGGTGACTCAATATAAAAGTAAAAGAAAGGCCCTTCGCGGAGGGAAGCAGTGATTGCAAGTTTTATAACCTTCAAAAATTATGGTACTTACCGGCTTTGAGCTCTCATTGCCCCCATCATAAGCATCTTGAATGGTGAAAGTTAATGCGAGAACAATTATGATGCATATGCTTGACAAATCATAAGTCGAAAACCTCATGCCCCGTGAATACGAGTACCCAAACCTCATGCTACTTTACTTAGAGTCCCAAGCAAGGCTCTTGTCATTGTAAGTATATATGTATCATTGAGAACCGCCAATGGGGTACCTCCATTCCCGATGACATGGAACAAACCCACATCAAAATGATAGGACAAGCAGACAATGAACATCTCGACATCTCTTTTATTTGCCATTTGTTTAGCTTTTTATTTTGAGATTCGTCGTCGAATGTACACCATGGATATGCTGCAAATTTCCACCATGAATTATGCATGACTTAGATTGGCGGCCCAGGCGTTTCCCTAATACATATACAAACTCCATGATCCCCGCAAGATTCCCAATTCATTTCACACCGCAGGCATCCATAAACAAAAGATCACGATATCAACTCAAATAAGAAGTGCAATGTTGAAAGCTTGCCCCATGACATCATGGTTGGGCTAGTATCCAACTTACAACTTGCAAGCATAACAACTCAACATAAGAGACCACAATGTCAAAATTTTAAGAATAAGAAAAAGTAAAGTGTGCCTTCCGGTTCGTGAGAGCTTTACTGACCAATTTTCGCATAACACTGGTAAGAGTTTAATTTGAAGAGTAAATAAAAGCAAGTCAAATTTACTTGGAATAGCAAATTGCTAGTAGGTATGTATGGTGGACACTTTGGAAAACTTGGTTTTTAGGAGTTGGATGCACGAGTAGAGCTTATACTCAGTACAAGGCGAGGGCTAGCAAAAGACTGGGAGCGACCAACTAAGAGAGCAATAATGGCCATAATCATGCAAAGCGACAAAGCGACATTAAAAGAAGCATAAGATGGCATCAAAAATCAAAAACTAAATGATCAAAGAGGCAATGAGCGACTTTGTAAGAGTCTAACATGTGTGAGCATGCGCCAAGTCAACCCAAATAAAGCATCAAGGAGAAAACCAAAATAATGCTTCCAAACGAAAAAAACAACGCATAATTTTTTGAAAGGCTCATTAGGCAATCTCAGTTATTTGAGACAAGTCATGCTACAGCAAAACCACTAAGCATACTATCAAAAAGACATCAAGCAAGACATGCAAAAGCCTAGGCCGCAGTCTACACAAGCTCCTTCTTGTACCACTTTTTTTTTGCATAAAACTTTTTCTCTTTTCCAACACCATTCAAACCTTTTTGAGGAAACTCTTTTGAGGAAAACCAACATATACCAGAGGTCCAAATACACCTTGATGCAAAGATAAAACAAGATCTGAACAAAAATCAAGGCAAAAAATGCAACCTAAACGCAGTAGCAGAAAAAGAGAACACTCATTGAACGATAAGAGTGAAAACTAGAGTGTTCTTGGCAAATGAAAAGCGAGTTTATCTCCTCCAAAAGAAACATGTTGTGATCTAACCATTTATTGCAGAAAACAAAGAAAAATAAAACTGAAAACAAAAACAACTGACGCTCCAAGAAAAACGCATAGTGCATGAAGCAATAAAAATATAGTGTTTTGAAAGGTGACCTGATTTTTGCCGATGAAGAAAAGGGGTGCCTCGGGGGCATCCCCAAGCTTTGATGCTTGTACTTCTTGGATATTTCTTGGGGTGACATGGGCATCCCCAAGCTTGAGCTTTTGTCCATTCTTCATCTCATCTCATCATTCTCCAATCCCTACACTTGAAAACTTCCTTCATACAAAACTAAACACAATTCTATTAGCAACATTAGTGTAAACATAATAATGAATCAACCATTTTTGCTTCAGGTTTCAACCTAAAACCACCATATATTAAGAATATACTACTGTAGCAACTTCCCCAAAAGTTCCGTGATCAAAAGAACTCAAAAAGAAAGCGATAAAGCGGCAACACAAATATTGGCAGAAATCTGTCAAAACAGAACAGCTGACAAAGGTAGAATTTTTGAGGGGTTTTCTGTTGCTCAAATCAAAAAGTGTTCAACTAATGAAAGTTTGGATATAACCTGGGGCATATGCACAAGAAATTTCAGGTCCAAAAGATATACAGAGAATTTTTACGAATTTTTACGGTGCAGCACCGAAAACTGTTTCAGGACAGCAGCATCCCCAAATCTTACCTCACTCAAATTAGAGGCTTCTCTTGGTACAACAACGAAATAAAAAGGATAAGGAGCGGTTATTACAGTAGTAATAACTTCCAAGACTCAAATAAAAGAAAAAGTACTGAAAATAAAACAATGGGTTATCTCCCAAGAGTGCTTTTCTTTAACGCCTTTGAGCTAGGCGCAGTAATTTGCAAAGATGCTCATGTGGGCGCCATATAAGAGCTTGAGGCCAAGGCGCCATATAGGAAATTAAAGCAATAGAGAGCATCAAAAAGCAAATGTGAAAGACATTTAAATCTAAACCACTTCCTATGAAAAATAGTCTTGTAAAGAGACAAGTCATAAAAGCGCAAAGCAAAAAGCATAGGAAGGCAAAACAAGTACAACTTTAAGAATTGCAACATAAAGAGGGGAAACTCAATATTGTTGAGATCAATCAAACCATGTTTCCCTCTCTCATAATAACTTTCAGTAGCATAATGAATAGAATTAATAATATAACTATCACATAAAGCTTCCCTATCATGAGCCACATGCATAAAAGAATTAATACTCCCCACATGAACAATCGTAATAGGAGCAGATTCAACAGAATAATTATTCTCATCACCATAATCATCAAAAATAGGAGGCATATTGTAATCATAACTAATTTTCTCCTCAAAAGTAGGTGAACTGAAAATATTATACTCATCATCATAACCATCATAAACTAGAGGCTTAGTATCATCACAAGCTAGAGAACAGCTATTTCGCAAAGCATACTCATCAAACATATCATCATAAGAAGGAACATGGATAGTACTAATGGTACAACAATTATTAACCTTAGAATCGGTACCAAAAAGATTTTCAATATTAAAAGTAGAGTGCTTTTCCCAATCATGATCACTAACATAGGTAACAGGCATAGAAACATCACATAGGGGAGATAAAATATCCTCAGAGCAAACTTTCTCCACTAGAGCTGGGGAACTAAAAATATCATGCTTAACAAAACCAGCTTCCCCAAGCTTAGACTTTTCTATAGCATTAGCAATAATGGTGTTCAAAGCATTCATACTAACAACACTATTAGCATGCAAATTAAGCTCCAAAGGTTTTTCAACTTTCTCTTCAAATCTAAACTCAGGAAAAAGACTAAAGAACTCGTTACTTTCCATTAAGCCTAACTAGTGAAAATATAAACAAGAAAGAAAAAGATATAATTGCAGAATCTAAAGGAAATAACTTCGAGCACTCACACAGGAGGAGGCGAGTACCTTTTACCTTACCTCCCCGGCAACGGCGCCAGAAAAGAGCTTGATGTCTACGCACGCGTCTGTTCTTGTAGACAATGTTGGGCCTCCAAGTGCAGAGGTTTGTAGAGCAGCAGCAAGTTTCCCTTAAGTGGATCACCCAAGGTTTATCGAACTCAGGGAGGAAGAGGTCAAAGCTATCCCTCTCAAGCAACCCTGCAATTACGATACAGAAAGTCTCTTGTGTCCCCAACACACCCAATACACTTGTCAGATGTATAGGTGCACTAGTTCGGCGAAGAGATAGTGAAATACAAGTGGTATAGATGATTATAAGTAGTAAATGCAATCTGGAATAAAAATGGCAGCAAGCAAACAAGTAACAAAACAGCAAGTAAACGGTGTGCAAAGCTTGGAAACAAGGCCTAGGGATCATACTTTCACTAGTGGACACACTCCCAACAAATATAACATAATTGAACAAATAAATAACTTCTCTTCACTATGCTACTCTGAATTACTCTCCTATTGAATAACACTAATTATTGCGTAGTGGCTACAGAAGCACCCCTTAAAGTTCATCAAGTACTTGACAAACACTGCTCATAGAGATATCCAAATCAAATCACAACTCAAGATAAATATTATTGCAACTTAGACCAAGTACTAACATGGTGCACACACTGTCAACATTACACCATGAAAGGAGGAATAGATCACTTCAATACTATCATAGTGATAATTATTCTCATAATCCATAAGAGATCACAATCGTAGCCTAGACCAAGTACCACCATGATGCACACACTGTCACCGTTACACCATGGTAGGAGGAATAGATTACTTTAATAACACCACTAGAGTACACATAATGATGAAGAGTAGCATCTACTTATTCAACATGATACAAAGCTCACGATCACATAGAGATCACATCATGGGAGAGAGAGGTGAACCACATAGCTACCGGTAGAGCCCTCAGCCCCGGGGATGAACTACTCCCTCCTCATCATAGGAGACAGCAAGGTTGATGGAGATGGCGGTGAGGTCGATGGAGACGGCAGAGACGGCGATGGAGACCGATGAAGATGGCTCCGGGGGCACTTCCCCGTCCCGGCAGGGTGCCAGAACAGAGACTTCTATCCCCCGAAATTTGTCTTCGACGGCGGCGGCGCTGCGGAACTGTTCTGGAAATTTCGCCGACTCCCCTAGGGTTTCCCGTCCCGAGGCTTTATATAGGTGAAGGGGCGTCGTCAGGGGGCTGTCAGGGCACCCTCACACATAGGGGCGCGGCCAGGGCCTGGGCCATGACGCCCTGGTGTGTGGGGCCCTTGTGGCCCCACTCTGCCTCCTCTTCGGTTCTCTGGAAGCTTCGGTGAAATTCTGGGCGACTGGCTTTGGTTTCGTCCAATTCCGAGAATATTTCCTGTGTAACTTTTCTGAAACACAAAAACAGCAGAAAACAGGGAACTGGCACTGTGGCGACTTGTTAATAGGTTAGTTTCGGAAAATGCATAAAAGTGCCACGAAGTGTAACGAAACACTAAGCAAATGGTGTAAAAACAAGCATGGAGCATCAAAAATTATGGATACGTTGGAGACGTATCAGCCATCACCGATGATATCGCCAAACCCAAGGCTAAGGTGAAGAAGAAGCTGACCGCGACGGAGAGTGAGGTCCAAAACCAAAAGCGGGAGGCCCTCTGGGTTGCCAAGCAGGCAAGGAAGGTCGAGACGCTCGCCATCGCCCTCGAGGAGGAGAAGCGGGAGCGCCTCATCCTCCTACATTCCAAGGCTCGGGCCCAGGAGGCCTCGAAGATGCGTGAGCTGTCCGCAAGGGCAGAACCAACGCCACCACTGGCACAACCTCGCGCAGCTCGATCACTTTTCAGGCCCTACAGCCACAGATGTTGCAACGGTCACTAATGACACCAGGGACGACAACGGTCCCTGGTCTACATGTCCACGCGCCATCCTGGTTTGGCAGGACGCGATCGACGTTGCTAGAGCACACATTGTTGTAGGGTGGCCCCACGCCACCGGCCATCGACCTCACCTGTACCCCTACACCTGTGGACTTAGCCCAGGCGACGCGGCATCCTTAGGCAACACCGCTGGTAGCTACCTTTCCGATCATGTCCGCGTCCTGTTCGACAAAATTCCCACCCTGACATTGGCCTACTCGGTATGATCCAATTCACCAATACATACGTGGGTTTGCAATCTATAACGTGTCATCAACTTCAATTTTGGCATAGGAGTTCTATGCCGAGGATGGTGAGGCCTACGTATATGACATAGCAGGCGTCCATGCAGGCTGTGGTATTTGGACCGAAGAAGGCACCCAAATCGAGGCCTATGACATCGATGTGCACCCCTTGTTCGACGTGCCCTTGGCCAATGCCACAGACTTCTATGTTGGTGTGCATGAGGATAGAGAAACCAAGGACGAGGACGACACCGAGGCTGATCCGAACGCTAAAGTTGAGGGCATTGTCATGGGTGGAACAGCCACCACGACCAAAAAGAGGATCTCCAATAGGACCACTGGCTACACCCCCAAGGAGAATGTGTGTCTTTGCCGGTCTTGGCTTAGAATTAGCCAAGACTCCATTTTTAGTGTCGAGCAAAAGGGGAGGGCCTATTGGAGCAGGGTCAATGTCATTCCCACGAGCGCCAGCAACTTAAACCCTTCAAGATTCATAGTGACAGTGGACAATTTTCCATTCAAAAGAGATGGTCCCTCATCCAACTTGAGACCAACAAGTTTTGTGGCACCATAGAGAATGTCCAAGGCCGCCAAGAGCGACACCAGAGTGATCGACTTGGTATGCCCTCGGCCCTATGTGACATGTGCATGTGCTAAGCCAATTGAATTGCTTGTTGTATGTGTGTGAGTGCCCTCCATTTGATAATGTTTGTAGGTGCCCTATGACATGGACTTCTTCAAAACCGCCAATGAAGGGAAATCCTAGAACTTGGTCCATTGTTAGAGAGTTCTCAAGGACTACGAGAAATCGAAGCAAACCTATGCCTCCTACAAGAAGAGATTCAAGAATGGCAATGCACTGGCCACCTTTGATCTAGAAGAGGAAGATGGAAACAAGGGCACCCTCCCCGTAGGAAAGGTTTGGATCAAGCGGTGGGTTAGGGTTAGCTTTTATAGAGGTAGACAGTGACGGGGGTTGGAGATGTAAGCAGGATCCTGTTGAAATCCCACTTCTATTTTGTTTGGAGATTTCTAGGTTAAAATTTGGTTATAATATCTAAACTTGAAAGCTCCAAGTGAATTATAAGTGGGATTTTGGTGGGATCACATGACACATTAGACCAGGTGGAGCAACGTACTTCTGATAGGTCCTGGTATCTACTTTTCTTTTCAGGGAAAGCCACGCCGACAACTTTGTTAATATTACACAAAAATTACATCATCTAGAATTTGGCTCACCACATAACTTGGGGTCTCATTGACCTAACTACATGAAATATTTGAATCAAAACAGAACCTAGCTAGTGTATGAGCCAGTTTATGTGCCTCTCTACGACAAAGTGAAAATTTGACTTTCCATATTACATTAATAGATAAAACACAATATTCATAAATGGCGGCCGGCGGACTCCACATATCATTTTCATTTACCGGCGTTGATCAATACAAATCATCAGATTCATCTTGAAGCACATTACATCCCACATTCAGAGCCAGTTCCAGTCTCATGGCCATCGCTTCTTTCATTGCCGCAGACTCAACATGCTCCAATTACCTGCATGAACCAGCTAGAAACCTCCCTTTATTATCACGATAACATCCCCAGTTGCCCATCTCTTTGATTCATCAAAGGAAGCTGCATCGACATTTAGTTTGACCCGCTTTTCGATAATCGACACTTCCACTTCTTCGATTCTGGGACTACATTGGTAGAGTTAGATTTTATTAAATTAGTCGTTAAACCATATTTGCATATTGTGCTCTCTAAAGGAGTACATGGCACCCGCGGTTACCATACTTTTCCTATGTATACGCTAAGTCACACATCTTGCAAAGAGGACTAACCAATCCCAAAACTTGTAAATCATGTGCACATGAGGTCACAAAATGATTGATGTCCATTTTTTGACAAAAACCGGTCATGCGCGGGGCAAGTGAGGTAAATGGTATTTTGTCCATGGTTTATGTACGTTTGGTGAACTCATCTACCCTTCATGTACATATGTATAGTTGGATGTCTTAAAAATCTCATACAGAAGGATTTTTTTTGGAAAGACAAATGGTGGCGGTGTGGTCTGCGAGAAGCATGTGAAAAAAATAGATTGTCAAAAATTGTGAAATACGCATAGCAAGATAGATTGGTGTTTTGCAATACAGACAAACCAAACTAAGGCGTCAACCACTTCTAAGACATTGCATCTGCTAGGCCCCGATTTGGAGTGCGACGGAAAATTGTTCCCTAGTAGCGAGTCAAACTGCACTAGCAATCAAACTGCTAAACAAACACGACCTTGTGCAAGTGCACTTAGAATAGTTTGATTGCCATATGCTTTAGAATTAAGAGGGTTGGGAGTTGATCGCATGCAATAGTAGTGGTCTAAGGGAGGACAACCCTCAAACCTCATCGCCCCTTGGCAAGAAGAGAGGGAGGACGATATGACACATAGGGTCACACGAGATGAGATTTTCCTTTTTTGATTCGTTTCTCCACTCGATGGGGCGGGAGGCGACAACATAACAAATCCAATTATTGAAGACTGTTAACAAAATAGGAAAAACTTTTAGTGTCTGGACATCCTTCTTGTCGTGGTCCTTATTAATATGGCGTTGTTGTTGAGTGATTGTTTCTCATACTCTAATCATGATATTCTTGATGGTAGTGTTTTTATACTAAACTTTTGTACGTTTTTATCCTTCATTTTGTCAAAATATGACATTCACTATGTCTTCTCTATTGTGCCCTTAACCACATAATTTTGCTCTGATACGTAACTAGTAGAATGCTCGTGCGTTGCCACAACATATTATTATTCCTTGTAGCTTATATGAATATAATGCAGGTGGATGTTCTCACGCTTCTAGAAAAAGATATCAAAAATATTATAAAACATTTAGAAGCCATATTGTTGAAGTGTATTTTGATGTAAGATATGATGTCGTATGAATGTAAAATAATGACATAGATATGCTATTTTCATACAATTGCTCTTATCTAGGAAGATGTTTATAATTGTATATATATTGAAAGTTATGTTACTTTTCCCTTGATATTTGTCTTATGAAAAATTCCATTAGAAAACTTTTCTAAAGCCAAAATAAAAGACAGAGATCTTCCACATAAATTGTTTGGTCCAATTTACACATATTATAGAGTACATCGATATGCTCGCTTGTGTTTTAGTAGCCTTAAATATTTTGGCAGAAAGATCTAGAGCATTAATGTGTAACATTTCTTATGCACTTAGTAGTTCTTTTGTTAAAAAAATGCAACTATAGGCCGTATGCATCTCCTAGAAGCCCTCTCCACTAGCAGATACATCCCCAACTCAAGCCTATCCATGGCATATGTCAGTTCACCACGACGACAGAGAGTATAAAGTTTGCCCATCGACATTTCAACAAGATTTGATATAACTGGTTATACCCCCTATATATATATACATGCATAGATTGGGGGAACACCCTTCCAGTTCGTTGGAAGAAATTCAGTGCAGTAGTGGCACCCCCCCCCCCCACACACACACAAAACACACACACCCACCTTCACGTCTCCCTCTGTGGAGTGTGGGCGGGACGACTGTGACAGTTTAGAGGAGAGTATGGCTAGGTGTGGATCAAGCGGTGGTTTAGAGTTAGCTTTTATAGAGGTAGGCAGTGACGGGGTTGGAGATGTAAGTGGGATCCTATTTAAACCCCACCTCTAATTTGTTTGGAGATTTATAGTTTAAAATTTGAACCTAATATCTAAAATTGAAATCTCCAAGTGAATTATAAGTGGAATTTTGGTGGGATCACATGAAATGTTAGACCAGTAGACCCAACACATTATTGATAGGTCCTGATATCCTGGGTTTTTTCAGGGAAAGCCACGACGACAACTTTGTTAATATTAAACAAAAATTACATTGTCTAGAATTTGTCCCAGCACGCAACTGGAGGCTCATTGACCTAATTACCTGAAATATTGAATCAAAACAAAACTGAGCTAGTGTGTGAGACAATTTAGTTGCCTTGCTATGACAATGCAAAAATCAACTTTCCCTATTACATTAATAGATAAAACACAATCTCTATAGACGGCGGCCATCGGACTCCACCACATATCACTTCCATAATTTCCACTACAGGCGTTGATCAATCCAGAGCATCGGATTCAGCTTGAAGCAAATTACATCCCAGATTCACAGCCAATTCCAGTCCATTTTTCATGGCCATTGCTTCTTACATTGCCGCAAACTCGACATGCTCCAATTAACTGCATGAACCAGCTAGAAATCTCCCTTTATTATCATGATTACGGGCCCAGTTTCCCCTCTATTCATCAAAGAAAGCTACATCAACATTTCGCTGCACCCACTCCGATAATGGGCACTTCCACTTATTCGATTCTAGGACTACATTGGTAGAGTAAGATTTTATGAAATTACTCGTTAAACCATATTTGCATATTGTCCTTTCTAAAGGAGTAAATGGCACCCGCGGTCACTAAAATTTTCATGTATATCCACATAAGTCACACATCTTGCAAAACAAATTGTGTGCATCCGAGGTCAAAAAAAGGTTGATGTCTAGTTTTTTACAAAAACCAATAATGCGCGGGGCAGGTGATGTTAATGGTGTTTTTCCATGGTTTATGTGCACTTTCATTAACATATGTATAAATGGATGCCTTACAAATCTCATACGGAAGTATATTTTTCTCTTGAAAGATAAATGATGGTGTGGTCTGCGAGAAGCATATGAAAAGAGTATGAAAGAATAGGTTGCCAAAAATTTGTGAAATGCGCATATCAAGATGGATTAGTGTTTTGTAGTACAGACAAACCAAACTAAGGCATCAACCACTTATGAGACATTGCATCTGCTACGCCGCGATTTCAAGTGCGACAAGAAATTTGTCCCCTGGTAGCGAGCCAAACCACATTAGTCAATCAAACTGCTAAACAAACACGAGCTTGTGCAAGTGCACTTAAAATAGTTTGCAAGTCTGATGCTTGGAATTAGGAGGGTTGGTAGTTCATCGTAGGCATAGTAGTGGTCTAAGGGAGGACAACCCTTAAACCTCATCACCCCTTGGAGGGAAGGACGCATAGGGTCACACGAGATTAGAGTTTTCCTTTTTGTTTCGTTTCTCCACTCGATGTGGCGGGAGGGGCTAACATACGTAATCCAGTTGTTGAAGGTTCTTAACAAAATAGGAAACTTTCTATTTCAGGACCTGCATCTTATCGTGGTCCTTACTAATATGTTGTTGTTGTTGAGTGATTGTTTCTCATACTCTAATCATAGAATTCCTGTTGGTAGTGTTTTTATGCTAAACTTTTGTACTTCTTTATCTTTCATTTTGTCAAAATACGACATTCACTATAAATTCTCTGTTGTGCCCTTAGCCACATTATTTTGCTCATATGCATAGCATGTGATATTATTTCTGTACAATTTTGTGTTTATAATTGTATGCATATTGAAAGCTATGTTTGTTTCCCCTTGATATTTGTCATATGAGAATTTCCATTAGAAAACTTTTGTTCAAGTCAAAAGAAAAAGACGGATGCAACACATAATTTCTTTGTTCTATTCAAATATATTTTAGAGTATTTATACGTTCACTTATGGTTTAGTTGCCTTAAATATTCCGGCGGAGAGATCTAGAGCATTAATGTGTAACATTTTATTATGTATATTCTTACTTAAATAAAATGCAATTAGATGCCTTATGCATCTCGTCGACGTCCTCTCCACCGGCAGTCGGCAGATACATCCTCAACCTCTACCTCGATAACCTCCTCTACAAGTCATAGCTCTGTCTCTTAGTGTATAATTTACACTCGGTGTAATGCGGTGTACCTGTGCATGTATTACGCCAGGAATTGGCTATTTCTGCGACGGGATGCAACGTATTTCGCGCTTGTCTTCTTACTGTATCATCATCGACACGCCTCTGTCAGCTGCGTAGATGATGACAGACACACAGTCATCAAGATAAGCACATCACCCGCAAACACACAAAAAAGAACATCAAGATAAGGAAACCGCTTACAGGGTGTAAAGACGGAGCAGGACGTCGCATTATCATGCTGAAGTCCATGTGATCGATGGCGACCGACTAAAGCTACAGCTGCGATGAGTTTTCCGTCTCAGAAACAAACCGAAGCTGCACTGCAGCCGGCTTCGCGAGGGCATCGCCGCAGCAAAGCAAGCGAGCGCCGCTTCAGCCTCGCCGCCGGTGGCTCCGAAAGCGACGGGGCCCCACGTGGCCATGACGTGGCAGCCCCAGACCACCACACACGTGACACGTCCATCCCCATCCATCCGCTGCTCCCCGCAAGCCATCCACCCATCTGGGTCCACCGCGTCCATGCACCGGCCGCTCCCCAGCCACCCGTCGCGGACGCCGCAGCACACACCGGCCCATACGCCCGTTCCACGGAGCGAGCCCAACTCGCCATGCCACACCACGACAACAACGCACCGCGATCTACTAACAACGTAGCTGACATTCTCAAAAAAAAAAAAACGTAGCTGACAGGTGGTCCCTCTTCAATGGCGCACAGGATCTAGTACGTGTCCCGTGCGCGCAGCGGTTCCTGTACGACAGCGCGACCAAACTCACATTTTTTCCCCTCTCCCATCGGTGTCGCGGTGACGGTGGCACTGCTAGAGCTAGACTACTTGGGAAGTAAGAAAAGAAGAGCTGTTTTTAGCACTAAAATAATGCTACTAATTAAATTAAACCCGAGAAATTAACTTGAGCCGCCCGGGATAAATGTGGTTAGCGGGCGGCCCATCCACCGGCACGGGATAGCCCGAGAAAGAAGTAAATAAAACTCCCCCTTCCCTTCCGTCTCGTCTCGCCTCGCCTCGCCTCCAACTCACCGCGCCCGTGATCCGCATCCGCCCTTCCACCGCCGCCCTCGATCTCCACAGGTATCCATCCACACCTCCCCCGCTCCTCCCGATCGGGCCCTGCTCTCGCTCGATCCGGGCGCTGATTGATTCGGTTGCGTCTGGTGCAGGGAGGGCGCGCGGAGGAGGCAGAGGGAGATGGCGGCGGAGGACGGGGCGAGGTCGCCGACCAGGATGCTGGCGGAGGGCCATCTGAGGGTCGCCACGGGAGGGGGCGCGCCGGCAGACGGCGGGATCGCAGTCCGCCACCTTCCGCACCACCACGCCGCCCCTAAGAAAGGTGACTGTCTGTTCTGTGCTTAGCCCCCTCTATCTATGGCTATCTATGTACCCATCTATTGATGATGTATAAATATAGCGCTGGATTGCCTGTTTTATTTTATGATGTGAGAATCGGCCTGCGAATCGGGACTAGAATCGTAGGGAGTTTCAGTGTGCACCTCTGCTAGTGCTGGGTGGCTACGGCCTCTAGTCTAGTGGGCGCTTTTTTTGTTGATGGTGCCTAGGGTTGTGAGGTGATAGATTTAGCTGCTCTTAGGGTTTACCGCTCGCTACGCATGCCTTGATGGAGCAGCATGGCTTTTGGGAGTACAGCGGTTACTTAGTTACAAGTATGATGACGGTATGATGCGTGCGAGTTTCGTCAGTGCATCGTAAGCGATAGAAGGCCATGATTTAGTTAGAGCTGTTTAATATGGCACTGGCCTTATGTTGTAGTTCAGAGTGGCGGGAAAAAGAAATGCCTGTATGGTTCGATGTCGGTGGAGTCCTGATTTAGTACGGAGGCGACGGTTTCCGGTAGTTCTAGGTTGTTTTTTCTTGTCCGGAAGGAGTTGGAAGTTCAAGCCTAGAATTTCAACCGAAGATATGTCATTAGGGTTTGCTGACAAAGTTGAAACGTAGACAACACGGTGTCGCTTGTTTATATTGGACTTCAGTGGTTGCTGCCCATTTTGGATATGCCATCGGTAGCGGATTTGTCGGTTTCGACGTGTTGCTCTGAGTATCGTCTTTGCGTTCCGTGGTTGGTCGGTAGTACGGCTACGTGTTTGGAGGGTTATGAGTTTGCGCTTACAAACCCTAAAAGGATCCTTCGACTGTTTTTGGTAGTTTGTGATGTTTAGTATGTTACTGCCTTTATGTTGCAGTTCAGAGTGTCGGGAAAAAGAAACGCCGTTTGATTCTCGTTCGGTCGGATGTCGGTGGAGTCCTGATTTTAGTACGGGGGCGACGGTTACTGGTAGTTCTAGGTTGCTTTTTCTTGTCCAAAAGGTGCTGAAAGTTCAAACCTAGGATTTCAGTAACATTTGTCGCTGGGGGTCGCCGACAAAGTTGAAATGTCCAAAACGTAGACTTCAACTATACACGGCGTCGCTTGTTTATGTTGGACTTCAGTGGTTCCTCCCCAGTTTGGGTATGCAATTGGTAGCGGATTTGTCGGTTTCGATATGTTTCCGTGGTTGGTCGGTAGTATGGATAGTGTTTGGAGGGTTATGAGCTTGCGCTTACAAATCCTAAAAGAAGTATGCGACAGTTTCTGGTAGTTTTTGGTTGCCTGTTATTGACCAAAAGGCCCTAATTCTTTAGTGTGCAACTATGACTTTGACTGAAAAATCATGTCGGTTTCGATATAATCCAGTGTGATTAATGCCCATTGTTTCCATTATTGGTTCATTATCTTGCTTATGCGTTTAAAGTCTGTTGCCAAAGCATAATCTCCAATTAAGATCTGATTACTATTTTTTCCATAAATGCCAACTGAATATTGGAAAGCTCAAACTGTACCACCCCTACTTTATAGGCTTAGGTAGCATAATCTGAACCCTTAGATCCAGAAGGGGGCCTATTAGAGGTGTGAGACCATGCACATCCAGTATGTTTGGCCCGTTCCTCCAATTATTGTTATGTGCAAGTGCAATAAATTCATTTGTGGCGAGTCATGCCCGTCCTTCCATTAGCACATGTATCATTTACCATTTCTGTACAATACGATCCCTGTGACTAAAACTGCTGCTATGATATTAACTGTGAACATCACCAGAGAAGTTTATCGCACATCTAATACATCATTTTTCTGAAGGGAGGTAGTAATACGCAAGTGTCAGTATCTTGACCCTTTGACATGCTGGCCTTATTGGAATTAGATTAATTATTATTCAAAATGAGAGACAATGTGCTGTTTTCTTCTAGTGTTATTCCTGTGTGGATTTAGCATTGGGTTATCTTTGTTATTGCTAATAGTTCCTACGTGTATTGATGTAACTCTGTGGATGCTGCTTTCAGAAGGTGTTGGTGCAAAAAGTGAAGAAAACAACCATGGAGATGCAGATTTTTCACCATCCCAAGAGTTGGACAAATTAGTTAATGGGAGTAATAAGGTTTGACTTCTCTACTTTATATGGTATTACCAACATTTGTTGTCTGTTGATACGGACATATTATAATCTAGCAATGCTTTGCTGCAAAATGCAGGTTCCTGCTACCTTAGATGACTATAGGAAGCTTATAGTTCCAGTAATTGAGGAGTATTTTAGTACAGGAGACGTGGAACTGGCAGCTTCTGAGCTAAGGAGTCTTGGATCCGATCAGTTTCACAATTACTTCGTGAAGAAGCTCATATCCATGGCAATGGACCGACATGATAAAGAAAAAGAAATGGCGTCAATTCTTTTGTCTGCCTTGTATGCTGATCTATTGGACTCCTCCAAGATGAGTGAAGGTTTCATGATGCTTCTAGAGTCAACAGAAGATCTTTCTGTGGATATACCAGATGCTATTGATGTCCTGGCTGTTTTCGTTGCACGTGCTGTTGTTGATGAAATATTGGCTCCTATTTTTATCACTCGAGCCAGAGCATTGCTTCCAGAATCTTCAAAAGGTGTTGAAGTTCTGCAAGTTGCTGAGAAGAGTTACCTGTCAGCTCCTCACCATGCAGAATTAGTTGAACGCAAGTGGGGCGGGAGCACATACTTTACAGTCGAAGAGGCGAAAAAGAGGATCCAGAATATTCTGAGGGAGTATATTGAGAGTGGAGACACGGATGAAGCCTTTAGGTGCATAAGGGAGCTTGGCCTTCCATTCTTCCATCATGAGGTTGTGAAGCGTGCTCTCATCCTTGGCATGGAGAATCCATCCTCACAACCATTAATCCTGAAGTTGCTAAAGGACTCAACAGCGGGGGGTTTGATCAGTTCTAATCAAGTGTCAAAGGGTTTTTCTCGGGTAGCTGAGAGTGTTGATGACCTGAGCCTTGATGTTCCTTCTGCTAAGACACTTTTTGACAAGCTGCTTTCAGCTGCTATATCCGAAGGATGGCTTGATGCTTCATTCAGTAAATCTGCTGCTTCTGATGAAGATATGTTGAATGCAAGCGGTGAAAAGGTCAAGCGTTTTAAAGAAGAATCTGGTCACATAATTCAGGAGTATTTTCTCTCAGATGACGTCCCAGAACTCCTAAGAAGCCTTCAAGAGCTGTCTGCCCCTGAATACAATGCCGTTTTTCTGAAGAAGCTTATTACGGTTGCTATGGACAGAAAGAACAGGGAGAAGGAGATGGCTTCTGTACTCCTTTCTTCACTCAGCTTGGAACTATTTTCCACAGATGATATCATGAAGGGGTTCATAATGCTTCTGCAGTCAGCAGAAGACACTGCCCTTGACATTGTGGATGCTCCCAGTGAACTCGCCCTCTTCCTGGCCAGGGCAGTGATTGATGAAGTCCTGGTTCCACTGAATTTGGATGACATCAGCAGCAAGCTACGCCCAAACAGCAGTGGCAGTCAGACCGTCCAGATGGCCAGCTCTCTGCTTGCGGCCCGCCACTCTGGCGAGAGGATACTGCGCTGCTGGGGCGGGGGCACCGGCTGGGCAGTGGAAGACGCAAAGGACAAGATCTCAAAGCTCCTCGAGGAATACAACACCGGCGGTGACCTGGGTGAAGCCTGCCAGTGCATCCGCGACCTTGGGATGCCCTTCTTCAACCATGAGGTGGTGAAGAAAGCGCTGGTGCTGGCGATGGACAAGCAGAACGAGGCTAGCATCCTGGCTCTGCTGCAGGAGTGCTTCGGTGAGGGCCTGATAACCATCAACCAGATGACTAAAGGCTTCGCCCGCGTGAAGGAAGGCCTCGACGACCTGGTCCTCGACATCCCGAACGCGCAGGAGAAGTTTGGAGCCTACGTGGAGCTTGCCACGGAACGCGGCTGGCTGCTGCCGTCCTTCGCCTCCGCGCCTTGAGAGCTTCCTTTCCCGGGCTGCTGGCTAGACTTGAAGAAACATGTTTCTCTTGTATATCTTTACACCCGTGCTGTCGTTACCACCATACCAAAATTTTCCTGTTCCTAGCCTTTGTTAAGCTGATATGTTATCGTATACCGGAGTTTGCATAGGATGGCCGTGTTGGTACTTGTTGAGACATCTTATTAGTTTGGTCTTGGAGGTGAGACTTGGAGAGCTGAGAAATAACACCATTTCGTGTCCTGTTATGCTATATCATTAGCAGTTGATGTCTTCAAGATAATGCAGTTTGTGCATATCGTTGTGTTGCATATGTTTTTTCGCCACCTTCGCGTAGGATACCATCAAAGATGGTGACGGGCGCTGCCTGCCATTGATTACGTCGAAGACGAAAAGCGGCGTCGGTACTCATGACATAGATTGCTGGTAGCAACTCCTTAACTCGGTTCAAAGCTACACAAAAATAGTGGCACTGCGCATGTACACAAGATGCATCTAGAGTCGCTTCAAACGTTTGTACTATTTTGCTTTGCGTGTGTCTACTCCTAAAACAAAAGCCGTTAAGAAAAAACTCCTAAAACAAAAGAGGTTGGTTAGGATCGACACCAACTACTGCATAGAATCCGTGGCGACGAGGAGGAGGCCCGCAATGCTGATGTGGCCCCTTGTTTCCTGCATATATATAGGCGGATGGTGGTTTCTCTCTCCCCTATTCCCCGGTAACTTTCACCCCGCGACATTGCCAGGATCAGATAGGACCTGCGGCAGTTCGATCACAATCCATCCTCGGACCGAAATCCATGTGATCCCAGCATCCATATTCAGGTTCTTCTTCTCCGTCTCTGCTGGCTGCCTGTTCCTGTGTAGGGGGGGATCGATCGGGATGGTCTGCGAGGTTGGTAGTTTTAGGAGTCTATGGTATGGGCATGTAGGGGGCGGTCGGTTATCTGATCGGTTTCGGTTTAGATCCTCTCAGGAAGAAGGAAGCATCTTAATTTCGCTTCTCTTCTCCACGAAATCCTCTGCTAGTTTCTTCTCCTTCTGGCGACTGCGCAGTGTGTACTAGTAGTGGTAGGGGTTTTAGCAATTTAGATGATGGAAACTGGATCGGAACTTGCGATGGTGGGTTGGATGCCTTGATTTCATGATGCTGGAACTCTGATCGGATAGCGGTGGTTTCTATCTTTACGGCCGGATCGGTTTCCTACTTTAGTCCACTCTGTTGACGTTGACTGATCGGCGATGATCATGTGCGGGCACTGATATATAAATCAGTTTCAGTTTCAGTTCATCCTGTTAAAATCTGCGGAATCTCCTTTCTTTTGTTAGAACTTGTGTACAGGAGCTGTAATCTTTGCTTGCACTTTCTTGTGCGTTGGAGCCTGGAGGGATGCTTCGATTATACACCTTACGGTTTCAGATTGCTGAATCTGGGAACACATCTTACATACACTATCATGCTCTATGTTTTTATGTACTTCTATCTTCACAGTGAAGTGTAATATGAGTTGCATAACTTTACAATCGGTTGCTGTTTGGCATCCTTACAAAGTAGTACAATGCATGATTTGACCACTAATTGCCTTCTCTACGAAAACGCTTCTGTTTTGCAGTAATAAACACAATGCATGACTTGACAGAGTTACTTTCTTTACAAAAAAATGCAGCTGCACTGTCCCCAACCCTCCTGAGTTCATACATTTGTAACCATGAGTATGCATGTTTACTAAAAGCTACACTTTTTTTTCTCAATGGCTGCTAGATCATGGAGTGCCCAATGGATGCCACAGCAAGCGAAGCCGCACTGGTTATACAGTTCCACAACATAGTGCATGATGACACCTCACTTTCTCCTCCGCGTGATCCGGAAGCAGAGCCCTCAAAACGACATGTCTCCGGAGAAGAAGCCATAGGGCAGTTTCCCCTAGCTGCTAACCCATCTATTCTCCTCCATTTGCTCTCATCCTGTGAGCTGGATCCTAAAGATCTTGCTGCTTTGGAGGCAAGTTGTACAATCGCCTTCTTCATGCTTTCAGTCCACACCTGAGTCTTGAAATGCTGGTTATGAATTATGAGGATGACAAAAATGATGTGGAGATCTTCTGCTGTTTCAGGCTACATGTACATTCTTCAGGAATCCCGCAAAGTTCCCGCCTGACTTGGAACTATCACTTCCGGAACTTGCCGCATTTGATATGTGCCAGGAAAGGGCCATGTTTAAGCCTATGAAGGCAGAAGAGAAGGAGTGGCTGAAGCAAAGGTGTGGTGGCTCTTGGAAGCTTGTTCTTGGGTACATTTTAGTCGGCGAGAAGAATTACCGCCGCGGGAAAACTCAAGTTATTGCTGGACCTGGCCATAGCATTGCCGTGACAACAAAGGGAGACGTGTACTCATTTGGCAAGAATTGCTGGGGCCAGCTCGGCCTTGGGGATACAGAAGACAAGTTCAAGCCGTGCCTTATCAGGTAGTATGTTGATTTGAATGAATTTAGAAACTGTGCCAATGTATCAAACTGTTCTCTGCACTGTAGGTCTCTCCAGGGCATCAGAATCACGCATGCCGCAGTTGGATCGAGGCGGACAATGCTTGTGACCGACACGGGAAGTGTTTACAAGTTTGGACTCAATACCTTTGGGCCGTTTGATTACTACGGAACAGGTGCTACTAACTTCGTTAGCTGTCCCAGTCCGCAGTTGGTGGAATCACTGAAGGACATCTTTGTAGTGCAAGCATCTATAGGAGGGTTGTTCTCCGCGGTTCTGTCTAGAGAGGGTCGGGTTTATACTTTCTCTTGGGGTCATTCCAAGTGTCTTGGTCATGGTATAGATAACGCCGATGTCGAGCCTCGTCTTCTCTCCGGACCCCTTGAGGATGTCCTAGTCGCGCAGATTGCTGCTGGGAATTGTTACCTCCTTATGTTAGCATATCAGCCCACGGGAATGTAAGCATTTGCTCCTATGCGCATTATCCATGACTACTCTCTCTGATTGTTTTATCTAATAAGAACAACCATTCTTTTGACGAATTCAGGATTATATCCTTTTGATTGAATATGCAGGTCAGTGTACTCTGTCGGGTGTGGTTTAGGAGGCAAGCTTGGGCATGGGAACACTGAAAACGCGGGCACCCCACTGCAGATCGAACATTTTCAGACATTCAACATAAGACCAATGTCAATTTCAGCTGGTGCTTGGCACGCAGCAGTCCTGAGCAGCGATGGGCGCGTGTTCACCTGGGGTTGGGGTAAGCATGGCTGTCTGGGACGTGGAGAGGAAGAATACGTGACCCTCCCGACGGCCGTTGAAAACTTGAAGGCCGTCCACGTTTCAGCTGGCTACTACACCACCTTTGTCATCACCGATAATGGTGATGTCTACACCTTTGGGCAGAAGGGATTAGGCATCCAGGTTTGATGAATCGTTCTCTCTTAAAATGCTTTGAATCTTGACCAAACTTGATAAAATTGTAGTCAACTACTGATCTTGTCAAGTTGATGAATTTGGCCGCTCTCAATTTCAGGACGGCGAAGGCGATGAGAGCGGAGATATCCTGGCTCCCAAACTACTCACCTCGCTAGCCGGGCTAGAGGAAACCTTTGTGCAGATTAGCCCAACAAATGCTTGGGATTTGGAGGATACCCAGTTGGTCTTGTCTCACGCGGTTGCCCTCACCAACACCGGTAAGCTGTACGCCTTTGGAGGAGGTAGCAAGGGCCAGCTTGGGGTCAAGCTTGCCGAGGGCAAAGAAGTCGTGCCCCCGATCAAGGTTGCGGTTGATCTCCTATAGTTCCTCCAGCATCTGCATGGAATGTCTCTTCCCATGGTTAATTCTGACCGTGTGGGAAAGCACCTTCGTACTGTGCAGGGAGAAAAAAGAAAAACCATCTTTAGGCTGTAAAAGTTTGAGAACATTTAGGTCATTCTAGGGTTGGACTCTGGTTACTATGATACCGATACTTTTGGTTTTTAAACTGAAGCTAAATCTGAACTGCTGCTTGTTAAAATAGTTCATTCATCACGTTCTCTTCCTAAGAATAGGTTTGATATGTGCCTCACGTGGTATAATGATTTTTCGAGAATAGGCATGTTCGTATGTTGCAGAAAATTCAATTAAATTGGAACTACAATGCACTAACATTTCAGGAATTGATTTTCCGGTTCTACCACAGAAGGTTTTATAATTTAGAGATAGCAGGTCTATTTACTTGGATTTATCATCGGCATGCTGTACAAATGATCACTGGCATTATTTGATTCTTTACTGGAAGAACTGGAACAACCTCTTCAAATGTCTTGTGAAATCAGCATAGCAAAAAGTCTGACTAAATCTAGCCTACAGACAAAAAGTTTACTAAGTTGTTTTACAACTAATAAGAACTCGCTCTTGCAAATGCCTTGGTTATCTAGACCGAATCCTGTCCGCTGACTTCCCCAAAAACTACTGCCAAATGGTGACCATGTCTCCAGCTTCGGGCAAATTTTTGACTTTTTGCAAAGTTTATGTGATTGAGGTCCATCTAGATTGATCATCCATTTCTGCATTCCAAAGGCAACACATTAAAAAATGCAAACTACAAACAGCACATTGTTTCAGGATTTATGTTGTGCTATCATTCCTCTACCCAAAAAAAAAAGACTGCTTCCATGTGTAGTTTGGCGCCCTATGTAAGAACAATTTAATGCTTACATTTTTTTGCTTTTTTAGAGCACAGAAATTTGCTTTTATTTTTGTCTCAGGGCATAATAAGATCTTTCTTTTTCATATAATTCATTCATGCACACTTTTCAAGAATCAAACGTGTACACGAACAATCTGCAGTAGTATTTTTTATATATTACGGAACCATTTCTCACCCCTCTTGTGCTATCATCCTTCACAATTTTCAAGCAGCAATATTTGTGCTGGCAGTTGCAGTGGCTGTATGCAACAAAACACTAGCAAATGGGGTCAAGAAAGTGCATGGCCACTAGTAAGATAACGGCAGAGAGCTCTGTCCACGTGACCTCCTGCTGAAATGATGCGTAAATACAGGGCAATGTACCTGTTAGATTGACTGCTTAGGCCCCCTCCAGCAGAGCAGATTTGAGGTAAATCGCGAAGTCTTGATGGACCTGCAGGAGAAACAATGAGTATGGCACTGCATTACAGAATTCACACATAGTAATATAATTGAGTATGGAGTTCTCTGACTACAATGTTCCCTGCTGAATGTGTATGTTTTTTTGAAGAATAAGCCAAAACACTGTAAAGTAATAATATCAAGGGCATTCGGATCACTTACAAGTCCTCATCTCTTGAACCGTAAGTAGCTCGTGAATTTGATCTTGGGCACTGCTCATAGGGCTCGTATGCACAGAAATAAGTATCGAATTCTTTCTTAGGTAGGAAAGCCATTTTGTTGTGTGGCTGGATCCTGAAACAGATTGTGTGAGCTGCATCTGATGAGAAGAACCTCTTCTGAAGCTTCAATGTTCGTGAGAAGCAATTTGGCTGAAGGTCAGGCTCATGGATGCTATCGAAACGACCCTGCTCACTAGCGCCCTTGGA
The DNA here is from genome assembly GCA_007115705.1 of Dactylis glomerata. Taxonomy (NCBI): domain Eukaryota; kingdom Viridiplantae; phylum Streptophyta; class Magnoliopsida; order Poales; family Poaceae; genus Dactylis; species Dactylis glomerata. The sequence continues at coordinate 417,272 of QXEO01001024.1, read as the reverse complement.
GCAGTTAGTCTCAGACCTGCATGTCCTCGTCAGGTCATCAGTCATTGATCTGTTTGATGTTAAGGTACTCCGGGCATCATCCTCACTGCCATGAACTTTTGGTTTAGAATCAACGCGTTGCACAATGAATGGTGATCGCTGCTGACTAGAGGAGTAGCCTTTGAGCGGTGTTTCTCTTGCTCCATATCTCACAGCTTCATCTTCATCGGTCATAGTTGAATCTGACAGCTCTTGCTTTCGTCCTGAGCAGCCGAGCAGACTGAATGAATGCCTCTTCAGCCTTGGATCTTTCCTCGCCGTGCATGGTACAAGTTTGTATCTGATCTCTACATTGAACCCAAGAACATGCTGTAATACTCCTTCTATCAGGCTTTGCATTTTCTCTGCCCTTGATAGGTGATCCGGGTGACTGAATCCAACTTCCGCTATAGCCACCTCTGAAAATTTCACATTTAGTGTGTCATAATCAGAACAAACCTATGAAAAGGCTAAAATCAATAAAATATGGTATATGTAAGTTACCTTCAGTAACATGGACTGATAATAGGATTCCTTCTTTCTTGAGAAAACTTTTGGCTGACCTGGATTGACACTTCCCAATAGCTCTCCTCCAGATGTTTTCAAGCTTAAGCCGTCTACAGTGTCTTTCAGAACAGTTGGACTTGTTGCTGTTACACGCATCACAGAAATTGGAGCTTGAATTTACCTTGGAAACCCAGTCATCTGCACATAATATCAGAAATGTTATACCATTCTGTTGGGGACCAGTACAAATAATATATTTGATTGTACTGACCTGTATATCCTGTTGCTGAATGTGCATGGATATCATTTGTTTCTGCTACCAGGTCAGATTCATTGGTGCCAAACTGCAAAAGTGCAACAGTAACCCAAGTAGCCTTATTTCTTGATGTCCTCAATTGCTTTTCAGTTTCTGACAGTACTTTGAGTGCATGTCTTAGTTTCCTTATACCAACTTCTGCCACTGCAAGATCATCAGAAATAGTAAGGGTAAAAGAACTGGTGGAACAAACAGGTATATGGAATTGTGGATAGCAAACTTTCATAGTTCAAAATGCACCTGTATCAGAAAATATTAGTGATTTGACTATATAGACTTCAAGAAATGAGAACACAAAATTTTCCGTTTTATCATTGATGCGGTGAATTCTAATGCACAATGATAACATGTGTAAATAGAGAAAATCATCATAGGAAAGCATACATACACGCATATCTTCCCAAGAAACTTTTAGTGACTTCAGTGACTGCAGATTGACATCGTCCTGAGAGGATGTCCATAATAAGGTTTGCCAACTGAGAGACCAGCTGCAGAGGGTCAATTGACGATGCCATAAGTTCCCGAGCTCGCCTGACAGTATTGGTTGTGTCCGATGACAATGCTAGGTCAAGCAACTCAATCAACTCATCATCAGACACCAATCCTACCTGCAAATAACAAAGGTGGAAACATGATTATACTGTGTGACTGCCTATTATTCCCTACTGAAAATCATGGCAACACTACTCACAAGTTCATGCACAAGAGAAATCGTGACCCTCTTCCCGAGCAAACTAAGTTGATCCAACATTATCTCAGCATCTCTAAGAGAACCATTGGACTTTGCAGCAATGAAGTACAACCCATCATGGTCAAATTCTAATCCTTCGTCTATGCATATTTTCTCCAACCTGTAGACAATATCTGCAACCTTTATCTTTGGAAAATGAAACTTCTGGCAATGTGTTACGGAAGTGCGAGGCAGGCTATCTAGATCAGAAGTAATCATAATGTACACAGTATGCCGGTATGGCTCATCAAGACTCTTCACTATTGCGGACCAGGCATCTTCTTGCAACAGATGGCATTCATCAACTATGAAAACCTTGAAGCGTGAAGAATATGGGACAAGAGATGCGCTCTTGAGAAGTGCCTTTACTCGACCCAAACGATCCATTTTTGCTGCATCAAGTTCTTTTACATCTCTACTCTTCCCAGAGAAGAGAATGACACACTCTTTACAGAACCCACATGGCCTTTGCTCTTCAAGGGAGAGGCAATTTAGAGCAGCAGCAAAAATCCGTGCAGTTGATGTCTTGCCTGTACCACGGGGGCCATGGAACAAGTACATTGGAGCAACCTTTCCTTTGCAAGAGGAATATAAGAGAGACTGAGCAACCACATTGAGGCCAATCAGTTCACTGAAGGATCGAGGACGAAACTTTTGGCTTAGACACCTCGGTGTCTCAGTGTATGGTACATTGTCTTGGAATGCTGCCTCAGTCCCCTCCGGGGATAAGAGAGGTTGCTCTGGACCATCACTATCTGAGTAAAGATCACGGTACTTAGATGCTCCTGACCAGCAGTAGCTTATACCGCATCCACTGAAATTTGATCCAACAACATCATTCGACCTCACTCGTGTGTCCTCGGTTCCATGCCCTAATGTGCTTCTTCTCGACCCAACTGAGCGTGCTTCACTGGCAGACATACAGGGGCTGCCGACGCGGCTCATTGCCGCAGAAGACCTGTTCCTGAATTTGGAATGTATTTCTGCTTCTTCGTCAGTCTTCTCGGGCAACGCAAGATCTGCCTGTTCATAAGAATTCACTTCCTCCTCTTCCGTCTCCTCAGGCACGTTTGTTACTATATTGTTTGCTAACTGTCGGAGAGAGCTATGATTAGAGTGGTTGGAATCCACCGATTTGCGGTGACCATCTACGCGGGCACGATGTACTTGCTTGTTTCTTGTCGGGTTCAAGCCTCTGATCTTGACAACGGAAGATTTCCTGTAAGATGCAGCTCTTGCAGTGGGTGCCCGAAAGCTTCGCTCTGACCCCAGAGTAGCTTCAGCTTCCAAATCTATGTCTTCTTCGATTAACTGATGGTGTGCTGACCTGCTTAACCCCATTGTGGCTCCATTGCTTGAAGCAGTCTCCCAGATCATATTGTCAGAAGGAGACGCATACTTGCTCAAAGAATTTGTTGATGGATCTCGCAACGACCTCACTCGCTTCAGCTGCACCAAGGTTCTTGACAGTGGCACATCCACAGAGTGGCGCCTCATGTCCGTCATTTTAAGTCTGCCTTATGCAGCAAGAGTAAATGATTATGATTCAATATTGGCTATTTCCTTGGACATGGCTGCTCCCATTATAACCAAGTCACTGGAACCTGAAATAAATCAGAAATAACAGCCATCAGAAGAGAACGCTGGAATTAGTGCATAGCAAATGATGAGATGCCTTAATCATTTTGCTCAGGGGCACTTAATAAACACAGCTTCAAATGGGTCATCCTTTGTGTTTCAGATAAACTCAGAAGGCATATAATACAGCTAAATCCAGGAGCCCAAGATAGGATCATGACACAGACATAAAAAAAGTATGTCCACTTAAGATAATTTTAACAGTAACCTCGAAGCATGTATATACACAAGAACAAGGACATGGCAAAATTTAATTCTCGCCCAATTATAGATATATAACAATTACTGAGCATGAAAGATAAAAGATTATGATGGTTAAAGAAGAGCATGCATACGAATAAGTAAAATGGAGCCGAAGAATCGACGGTCACTTCTCCTATTCAATGAAAGAACATAAAGTAGAAAAAAAGTACTTGGTACGAATAATCCACACTCTGCTTTTCTAACAAACGCGACCCCGCAAAAAGGGTGACAAAAACAAAACGAAAAAAGAGCAAATCTTGGCCGAGTTCGCCACCCTGTTCAAGTATCAAACTACCAATCACCAATCAGCAGAGGATATCTCAATCAAAAATAGCTCCAAAATCAATCCAAAACCCCTATCTGAAAACCAAAAGGAGCCATCTGGGAGCACAAAAACGGGCCAAATCTTGGTCCCATAGGACCCATTCCCCATCCAACTAACACCTGATTTATTCCGCATAAATACAACGAAGCAAGTACACAGTCCTTCTCCTCACCTCTTAAACAGGAAACTGCACAAGATGTATGCAGGCGGAGCTCAAGACCACGACAAACCTCTGCTGCGGTTTACCCATAGCCACATTGCGAGAAGAAGCACGAGATCCAGAAGGGGAATGAAGAACAAAAGAAAAGGAGGCGGCCAGCAGGAAGAAGCTAGGAGCTGGGAGGCGCCGCGGAGCAAGAAAGGGATGGCAATGGCTTCTCACCACGGGGTCGAAGCCTCGGCGCGTGCAATAGAGATCACGGACGCGGCGGCGGCGGCGGTGACCGCACCCGCACGGCAAGTTGAAGAAAGAATCAGGCAGGGCTCGATGCGGGTTGAGTGAGTGAGCTCCTCTGGTACCACAGGGGGCAGTGTGGAGAGCTGAGCGTACAATCGCTTTGGCTCAGCTGAGTGAGAGAGAGGAGAGCATGGTCACGTGGGTACGAAAAGCGCAGGTTAAAGAAATGCTCCGTCGCAGTGGTCACTGTGATGGTGTCCGTGGCCATGGGTGTGATGTGGGACACTGGGCTGGGTTCTGCCTCGGTGCTGCTGCCGAGGTGATGGCGTTTCTGCGTGGTTGGCTCCACGGCGGAGGGTGGTGTCGCAGGCTTCGCAGCCTTTGCAGGGGAGAAGATCACAAAGGCCGATAGACTTTTTGTTTCGTTTCTCTTTAATGCAAGGACCTCACCGCTTCTTTTCTCTTTTTTTTTTAACACGGGGAGGGGTCTAGAAGACCCCGGATTACCTTCCATTATTGTGGCATGTACAATTTTTTTACATAAAGCCCCTTATAAAACACTCGCTCTAAGAACCTAGTATTTGAAGAAAGAGGCTTGCACTTTTCAAAGAACACCCTACATCTAATTTGCACAACGCAATCAAGGACCTGGGTGTCTCTGCCACCGGACGCCGGCGTCCTCCAGGCGTCGCCGCCGAGGAACAAGAGCAGGCAGCTCGTGGGCTCCCTTCCGGCGTGGATCTTCTGCCAACGGCCGTCGTCAAGCCACCGGGGACGAGACCACTTGGTGGCAAGGCGCCGTCGAGCTTCCGCAGCAGAAGAGAAAGAGGCCTCCTCGTCGGAGGTTTCAGTATTGCCGCCATACCGGCAGGAGATAGCTGAGGCAAAGCTGCCTCGAGCTTGGATGAGCACAATCTTGTGAGGATCTCCCCAAACTCCTCCAATCTTGCAGGAATACACCGCCGGCTTCCAATCCCCTTCCGAACCACCAAGGCCAGAAAGAGAGAGAAGCAGCAACAGCACACCACCACCGAATCGGAGAAGGAGCCGCTTATTGAGAGAGGCCTCGCCAACAGGGTCAAGTCCACCAGACCACCACCACGGTGGCGTGAACGAGAGCCTTGCCAGCAGCCGCCTGACGCCGCGGAAAAACGCCAGATTGAGCAGCCTCAAAGGAGAGAAGAGAGGGGCCTTATTGGAGAAGAAGCCTGGCACCCTTCCCCGTCTCCGCCACACCTCCTGGCACCCTTCCCCGTCTCCGCCACACCTCCTGCCACCAGAGGCGAACGGCGATGAAAAGAAGAACCAGGAGCACCCAGACCTCTCTATCGCGTGAAATTGCAAATGCCGCCCCGTTGCCACCTGCCCTACCACCCCAAGCAAAACTTAAATGTGCTCATCTCTTAGAGCATCTACAACGATGTAAAAAATGCAAAAGCAGTTTAGGACACTTGTTTTTGGTTTCTAGGACACAAAATATGGGGCACACATTCCAGATGGTGTAAAATAGGGCTACATTCGGTTTTTTTTTTTTGCAAAATAGGGTATCGACCACCATATTCTTTTTTTGCAAAATAGGACATCGACCAACATATTCAACAATTCAAACTTCAAAACTTTAACATATTTCAAACATAAACTTCAACATTTGGATACATAGACATTTCAATACTTTGATACATTGACCTTTTGACACTACATAGACTTCGATACTGACACTACTCAGACTCTAGATAGACCTCTACTCCGAGCCAAGCTTCTCCCAAAAGGCATTGTCTCCTCATGTGACGCTCCGGCTCGTGTTGGTGGGTGACAATGTGAAACTCCGGAGCGAGAGACTCGGCCTTCTGTCGTCTATGCACCTTCAAAAAGTTGAGCTCAGCGCGCGGGCTGCTGAACTTCCACACAGCCGCGTTGTACGTGTGGGCGGCGACGAGAACAGCGTATCATGTTCTCTTTTTTCAGGCCACCTGAGTTGGCTACTTGGGTTTAGTCATTCTCTGCAGCGATAAAACGACTGGCTAAATCGAACAAACATACTTTCGATCAAAAACCCAAACGCGGGGGTGCATTATAGAACCCTTAGCCGAGGCTCTTAAAGCATCTCTAGCAGTGACTGAAAAAGCGAAACCAAAAAAACACGTATATAGGTGCCCATAAAAGTGTTTACAGGCCGATATTTCGCTCGCGCAGATTTGTGTCCGTAAAACAAACCGTAAAATGGCATCTAATATGGGGCCCACGAATATGCCTTTTTTTATTCCTTCTTCTAGCTCCAACCCTGCCCGCCCCTAGCCGCATGACCTGCCGCCCGGCCAGCACGCCTTCCCCTGGCCGGCAGCCCGCCAGCACGCCTTCCCTTGGCCGCACGCCCGCCCCTAGCCGCGCGATGCCCTGCCCAGCTGCCGGCTCGCCGCGTGAGGCTCTTCCCGGCCGCTAGCTTGTTGCGCCACCATGTCTAAAAATTGGACCTTTAGAACACTGGAACAGCCGCATGTTGAGCATGGCGAGCATGAATTTTCAATCGGCAATATCAAATTTTACCGGAGTAGTGAGAAATCGATGGCTGGAGCGGACGATGGCGAGTGAAGAAAGAGAAAAATTCCGACCAGTTCCGATCAGTTTCCTAAACTGTCCCTCAAACCATATATGTAAGGGTCGGAGGCTCGTGGATATGGGGGCCTTTAAACCGTTTATGGTTTGGGTCATGTTTACGATGCTGATCGACTTATTTTTTTAACCAAAACCATATAGTCGCCGGATATTTATGGTTTTTGGGCCTTTTAGGTAGCTGCGAGATGCTCTTACTCCATATATGTCAAACAGCAGGGTCCAGACAGCAAATTTCCACGAGTCAACGTATTGGTAACAGCTGCCATGAGAAGACAGGAGCGACGGGACATGAGAAAACCTACTGTAGTCGTTTGCGTCTGGTACTATGTCTACGTGATTGCACGGCCATCGAGAGGTCCGGAGAAATGCGCGCCGTAAAATTGCAGGAAATTTTCTTGGAGAAGGAGGAGAGGTCTTTTCGGTCCGTGGAGGGCTTGGGGGAGATGCTGCGGTCGAGCCGTGCCCCCCCTAGTCCGTAGGGGCAGTATAACAAGACGTCCCGTCAAACTTCAGACCGATATTATGAGCTACTGAAAGTTGCTGCACTTTTTGAACCGAAATAACTTTTTTTTCAGGTTCATACTTCGTCTGTCTGCTCAATATAAATTGTACCTCACTTTTGTTCAAAGTCAAGTACGATACAAAATTATTAATATTTACATTACCAAACGCATAATATAAGAAAATATATTTCATGATAGTTCTCATAACATTAATTTGATATTGCAGATGTTGATCTTTTTCGTGCATGTTTAGTTATGCCGAGGAACAAAATGATCATTCGCATTTCACACTGCCTTCCTCCCAGTCTCCCACGTATACGTGTCGTAGACGGGCGGCACTAGGATTTTGCTTAGGTGTGGCATATTTGTAAAATAGTAGTTGTAAATGATAGAGGTGGTGTTCTATTGTTTGAAATTAGGTTAGCCTAGATTGAACATATAAGATATTTATGTGACCTAGCAATATATTTTGCTACATTTTTTATGGGATTTATCGCAAGGCGATTTCGTTCTTCTCCTTGAATTTCTACCCACACGAGAAGGTGGTACATTGCGAAAGCCATGTCCACTGAAATAAGAAAGTACCCCCCCCCCCCCCCCCCACCCCACCCCACCCAATCTCCTTCATGGTTACATTTCCAAATCCACGTACGCGTAACACTTTTCCTAGAAGACAAAAAGGGAAAATAGCACATAATAAATCACTTACTATGTGTAGATGATGTCATGCCCACCAGAAATGATGATCATTTTTTGGATGTCAGAGAAAAGGGAGGTCATGAACCTATAGTGAGAAACCACGCTGGGTGCATGCCCCGCGGGAATGGCCCCTATTCGTCATCCGCAATGGCGAAGCCAGAGCATGAACTTTGCAGGAACTTCATGGAGCCAGCCAAGTAATTGTGGACATATATACTCAATTTATTAACTTCTACACCATTTATCTATATGTTTAGCTAAAAAAAATCTAAGGCCAGTCGACCTTATGGCTTGTATATGGATGCGCCGCTGCCTATCATGCGTCTCTAGCACCTTCCTTTAGCTTATAGGGGCTGTTTGAATCACGCCCCAATGAACCCTGCCAAAATTGGCATGCCAAAATATTGGCGGATGATTTTGTCGCCAGGGTCTTGCCAACACGCATGCGTGGAAAAAGAGCAGGGCGACTAGAAAACTTGCATGGTTCCCAGCCTTAGGCGCTGAACAAAACAGAGGCTCTCCGCCCTCGTAGTAGTCAACGACCCAAAAATTTGTCGGGCAAGCTGCGGTTGCAATCCAAACAGGCCCATAGTGCCAACCAGAGTCTTCCTAACTCAATAGCAGGTACGCCGAGAGGCCTAGGCACGCTAGTGCATGCTTACAAACTCTCAAACTTAACACTATAACTTCATGTACACGTGGCCTACATTCGCAATTGAAGTAGATTTGACAATCTATCTTCTAAAATCATATGTTTCCAATTTTGCATTTTGCTAATTATGTTTCTAGGTTTATGTGCCTAATCTCCTAGCATATTATATTTTCTTTACAAGTAGTGATCTATGTTTTTATCTTAAGTGAGAGCATAGTTGAAAACAATAGTTGCACATAATGAGATGGTGTTTTCTTTCCTTACAAGTTTGATATACTAAACTCACTATAACATCTATTCAATTGGTATTTTCTTTGAAAATTATCTATTGGACCCATGGGGCCACCCCCTCCCCCCCAATACACACGTAAAAGTCATGCTAACATCAAATCTCTAGAAAATCATTAGGAAAATGTAATGAAGATGGCGCGCTGTTTATTTCTGATAATTAGGTAATGATTAATTACATGTTAGAAGATATTAAATTATTAGTGTAGTTTTTTGAACTAGGAGCATTTGTTTTGCAATTTTTCGCTCCACACTAGATCTGCTAATGTCATATATTAACGATTAGTTTTCTATTTTTTCAAAGCTTTAGTATACCTCAACTTAATCTAGAGCAGGTACACAGAGAGGCCTCTAGGCACGGTGGTAGTGTGAGTCGGCACATTGAACACCTCCCAGCGTAGCCATTAGTTTGTTCATGCATGGGTTCATCATGCCTATGTCTTCATGAAACACAAAAAGTCATGCTAAAAACTCTCAAACTAAACTTCCAAAATCCATGTACACAAGAAGTGCTTCGAACCATTGCTATTTGACTCGGACCCGTTCTGAAAAAATACTACATTTAGAGTTGAAGCGGATTACGACAATCAATTTTCGGCCACATTTTGCCTACTTTTACCTTTTTGCTAACTAAGTTTCTATGCTTTTATACCTATTTTCATAACAAATTATTATTTTTCTTGTTGCTGGTGGATCTAGGACTTGTATTAAATAAGAACCATATTTGAAAAAAGAGAGGTTGTTGACAATTTTTGTTTAACACCACGCACATTTTGTCATCAAATCTGCAGTCACATAATCATTAGAAGAATATAAGAAACACAATTTGTTGTTTACTTAGTTGTTTCCTAAACAATTTTATTTAGATGTTAGAAATGGTTAAATCAGAGATGTAATATAAACCTGAGCATGGGCAGCCCGGCCCGACGGCCCGACCCAGCCCGGCCTAAAAATGGCCCGGCCCGACCTCTTATTTTGGCCCAACGGGCCGGGCCTGGGCAAAGAAATCTGGCCCGATTGACAAGTCGGGCCGGGCTAGAAGATTTGGTAGATTTTGGGAAGGCCCGACCCGACGATATTTTGGCCCGACGGGCCAGGCCTGGGCAGGAAAACACGGCCCGACTGTCGGGCCGGGCCGGGCCGGGTCTGGGCAGTAGTTTTTTGAGTCGGGCTTTTGCTGGCCCGGCCCAACCCGGCCCGGCCCGACGACATGCCCAGGTGTAATGTAATATTTAGGTGAAATGGGGGCGTTTCTTCTACCAAAAAAATGCAGGGCCATGCCCCCTGGCCTCTACGCTATATATCCAGCAATGGTCATAAATTCATAGTTTTCTTTCATTTTTTCAAAGCTTGCTAATATCTCAGAGTCGATATGGCATGAATCGCACCATGTTGTGTCTTTGCAACTTATTCTTCTTCATTTTTTCTCGGATTTTTTAGCTGTTTTATTCCTTATACTCTCCCACATGGAAATCCAGTAGTTATACATCCACATTTTTACTAGATTCTTCATACTAGTCTTGGCAATTAGTTTTTCTTGTAGTAGACTCTTAATTTTTTCCTTAGAGAGTTGACGCTTGTGCCAGCGAGTACTTGATTAGTTTATTGTCACCAAATGCTCTACTTAACAAACTTGTTGACGTAATATATATACCATTTAAATTTTAGCTCCTAAACTACAAAATATACATATTATGTAACCACATAATGGCATGTACAACATAAGTGCTTAGAGATGTCCCATAGCATATAGAATTAATAAAGCAATCTTTGCCCGTAGGTGAGGGCCGTTGCTTTTTTTTAACGATGGGAACTTGACTAGATAGAGATGCAAGTGAGTCCCATTAGGGTATTCATCACTATCCTTTATTTTTTTTTTGATACCAACACTCTACTTGTATTCATATGGGTAAGGATACATTACAGGTACAGATACAAGCAACGAAAAGAGAGAGGAAAGCAGAAGAAACTGCTGCAGCACGCCGACGCAGGGGCGCCATCGATCTTCGCCGTCGCTGAGATGAAGAACGCCCGAACCGACCACACCCAGGCACTGAAGAAGCCCCTAGCCAAGAGGCGTTGATGAACCGCAACAACCACCAGCCCCGGAGAACTGGATCTAGACGACGAACACACATCGGCCGGAGGAACCCTCCGAGCATCTTCAGCACCGGCTCCGGAGACGAAGCCATCCCGCCGAACAGCCGGCGGCCGGAACCACCAACCACTTCCACAACCCCGCAGCAGCACCCACCGCCTCCCTCCAGCCCAAACCTCCTAGATACCTTAGCAGCCCCACACCGTCGCTGGAGGAGACGACGATGCGTCGACAGCAGGCCCAAGGACGGAGACCCCACACCGCACGCCCAGCACCGTCGCCACGCCGGCCGCGCAGGGGGACTCCCACAGATCCATCGCCACTGCGCAACAGCGACGAGAAGGAGCCGGATCTGGGAAGACCAAAAGACCAAACGCGCCGCCGCCGCTCCCACGAAGACGACGGCACCGGCCACGCACACCCACACCCTATTTACACACCAGACGCACAGATCCGGGGTTCCCCCACCCTTCCGCCGCCGGAGCGGACGGAGAAGGGGAGGGGAACCCGCGGCGGCGCCGGGGAAACGGGGGGAAGATGGGGTCGCCCTCTCTGTCGCCTCTCTCAACTGTAGCAGAGGGAAGAGAAAGCGAACGGGGGCTCCGTGAGAGGCAGGTGCTCGCGGTGGGAGAAGCGGCGGCCATCACTATCCTTTATAGTTGAAATGAACTAAGTTTTCTGATAATATCATCTATTAGAAAAGTTAGTTTATTTTCTAAACTATAAAGAGTATAGAGGGTACCCATTGGCGGACTAGCATGACTAGTTACTCATGTTTAGATGTTTATGTTGAACTATTCTAGCACCAATACAGAGGTGATTGCATTGAAAGAGTTATAATTTACACGTGTGTTTAAGGATGTGGCCATACTTTCTCTTTTAATTACTCTTACATTTTGGAACGGAGGAAGTAATTGATAGACTTCTATAACCCAGCTACACCCCAGCATATGGATTAGAAGCAAGACCACGTTGGTTCCGCTTTCAGCAGATGATACTAGACTAGAGAGGAGGCCTAGCTTATGTTTGGCTGGTCCGTAGATAATTAGATGAAAAGATCACGGTGATTGATCAGGAGCTGCTTTTGCAGGCAATCAAATATTCAGAAGATATTTCCGTGATCGTCTTCATCTGGCTAGTGTCGACCAAACATGTTCGTCGTCACAGAACACTTGACGTTAATTGCGTTAGACATCCGTGTTCTTCTGACCATCATATAACTAAACCGGATTTACTTTGCAGTCTAAAGTCCTACTCCAATTACTACCATCACACAAACATCGATGATTGTGTCATATCACGTGCCGAAAGCTTCGATCCACCCGTAAAGATGCTCCCTCGCTCACTCTTTTCTTGTCCTGAGGGATATTGTCCATGCATTTCATTTTCTTTACACTGACAAATCAATACTCCTGCAAGGCTAGCAAAAGTCGGATTAAGATAACTAATCGTGCGATTTGTTGACAGCCATCTTTCCCCGTTTCCAAAGCACATTTAGGTTACTCTACGGTCCACGTACAATCGTCGTATAGTACATGAACTGCATAAGATTCCAGGCAGGAGCTCTGCTGTGCTGTGGAGGGTCCAAGCAAGTCAGCTCGATGGATCAGTTGTCTCAACGGGAACTACTGATCGCGCTGCATTATTTTTACACGCATGTTGCACGGCCTTCCTTAGATTCTTCCTTAGATTCTTGCGACGAAATCCCTTCTCTTCCTTCCTTAGATTCTTGAGCGACGAGATGGCTTGAATTCATGTTGATTTGGAGCCACATGCGGCAATCTATCATTTCCACCATTCAATCGTGCATGGCATCGCAACCACACCGTGCACGTAGGACCCGCTGTAGGCTTTGTTCGGTTTGCTGGGGTTTGATCCACTAGGGGGTCCACTCCCTAGCGGAATTGGGTGAACCCGAATCGTCACCCCAACCCTCACTGCCCCTCATCCTACTTCCCTCCTAATCCCTGCTATTATTAATTGCCATTCGGTTAATACCGCACAGGTGACGGAAGGCACATGCGGCAAGCTACAGGCAGGATTCACAACAAGCAACACACGCAGCAAGCAACAGCGGTTATATACAAACAGAAATAAAGAAAGCAACTTTGAATCTGACTGGTATCCTTTTTGAACATCAGCTTTGAGCATGGCTGAAAGCTCAAATCGAAAATGTTCAAAACCAATATAAAGAACAAAATACGGGACATAGATGGAATATAAATATCTACAAAATCTCGGGAGTATTTCAAGGTAGAGTCGATTCGTTCTCAGTTAAATAGTAAAACAACTAGCAAAGTTCAGCGAATAAAAATGCAGTCTTTTCGCTGCAAAACCACACAAGTTGATCGCCACAGCACCCTTGTGTTTCTAGTTCTGGAGCTTCATGTAGAACTATAGTTATTTGCATCTGGCCATGATAGCAATAAGAAATAATCACTATTAGAATCAAGAAATAATCACTAATAGAATTTGTTGGATTCAAATGAAGCAAAAAACAACATAAAAGAAGGTTCCTAAAAAAGGTTAATACTTTCCCTTTAGCTGCACATATGGGCTACAAAATAAAGTAAACAACAAAGGTACAAGGTCACTTGAGAAAAGGAAGACAGGGGACATGTGGGCTGCTATCCTAGGTGCTACATGGTTGTAATGAAAAATTTCAAAGGCCACTTGAACAAAGTAACAGAGAATAACAGATTTATTCTAGTGCATTAAGATTTGAGTTCAAGGTTAGCAAATTAAGCATAACATCCAAATTTCAAAGGCCACTAGTTTCTCCAATATTGATCATGGGTAGTGAGTGCAAGTGTAGATAGACAGTGACCAAGTGTAGTCAGAGGATAAAAGATGAAGCAAGAAGCAAACATAAGACAATCATTGAGGAAAGCATGAAGCAATCAATATGACATATATGTAAAGATTCATAACTAAACATGGCAGCAAATAAATGACATGTATGTATAGATTTATAACATGCCAGCCAATACAGGAGGCCATCTTCTAATCAGGATCAAACAAACAAGACAATCCACCATATCAACATATCACCATATCAGGTTTGTTTCTGTTGTGCAAACAAGTGGTAAACTGAACCTCTTTAACTTAAATTATTTTTTTATTTTTATTTTTTTTGAAGAAGGACTGTAAGGCTTACGCCCCACAGCATTTTATTAAAAGAGATATATAAGATATTTACAAAGGAGTAAAGAACTTGAAAAGAAGTTCGATGAACACTATTTTACACCAGAGAATCAATCCATCTAGAGAAACTATCAGAATGCTTCGCCTTGACCCTATGCACATGCAAAGTGGCCTCATGAATGAATCTTCTTTTCCAACCCCTAAAAGTTGGCAAGATGCCCTGGAATATTGCCTCATTCCTTTGCTTCCAAATGTGCCAAAGCGCCAGTATCACCACCTCTGCGAAGAAAGGTTTTGCAAACTTCCTCTTTGCCTCAAAGAAGATCTGCTCAAAAGTGTCACCAGGCTCCCACTCGATCTGAAGATAGCACCAAATTCTAACACTGAAATTACAGTCAAAAAATAGATGCATCCATTCTTCAGTACTGAAAGTGGGGCAAAGCACACAATGAAACTGATTATTGGTGACATTCCAATGCCTTCTTCGAATCATATCCCTTGTATTCAATCTATCACTTACTAGCAGCCAGGCAAAAACCTTAATTCGAAGCATTACTTTGCTAGACCAGATGGCAGCATAAATCTTGCTAGCGACCACATCCTTGAAACAGTGTTTATAATATAGACGAGAGGTGTAAACCCCATCCTTCCAAACCGTGGACCAAACATCCTTCACCATAGGATCACAATGAACACCATCCAAGAGCAACTCCAAACTTTGAAACTCCTCAAAAGCTTGAGGAGACATTGGTAAATGAAACAGACTTACTCTGTCACTGCAGCCAATGAATTCTTGCACCGAAAGTTGCTGATCCACAGAAAAAGAAAACAATCTAGGAAACTGAATGTTCAAGAGGTTCCCTTGCCAAGAATCAAACCAGAATAGAGCTGTATCTCTAGCCCCTATCTTCACAGTGCATATCTCTCTGTATTTATCAATCAGCTTAATGATATCACGCCACCAGAAAGAGCCACACAAATTAGCAACTTGTGGCACATCATTGGGGTAATATTGCCAAACCAGGTCCACCCATGGGATGTCAGCCTTGTTGAGGAACTTGTGCAAGTTCTTAATCAACAAACCTTCATTTTGCTTTTGAAAATCCATAATGCCCAAGCCTCCACTCTCTTTTGGCTTACAAATCATATCCCATGAAGCAAGAGATTGCTTTTTAGAATCTGGATTGTTCCCTCTCCAAAAGCACTGCCTGATAATTCTATAGATCTGCTTCAGAATTCCTGGAGGAATTTCCAAGGAACAGAGGAAATATATGGACATGGAGGAGAGACAAGAGGCAATCAGCTGCAATCTCCCCCCATAAGCCAGAAAAGAAGAACTAGCAGTGAGTCTTCTTTCCATTCTGTCCACCAAGGGCATTAGATCAATCATTTTTGGCCTAGTGGTCCCCATGGGAAGCCCCAAATAAGTGAAGGGAAAAGTCCCCACCATGCAACCAAAACTATCAGCCAGCCCCTTCACTTCCTCATCCGAAATATTAATGGGAAACATACATGACTTATGGAAGTTTATGGTTAAACCAGAAGATAAGCTAAAATCCTCCAGGGCTTGCTTAAGAATGGCTAGTTGAATTGGATCAGCTTCTAATATCAAAATTGTATCATCCGCATACTGCACCACAGGGAAGTCAGCTCCCCCAGTTGGAATAGGCAAATTGATAAGACCCCTCTCCCTCAGATCATTTATCACATACTGCAACAATTCAGCACCAAGAACAAACAGCAGGGGTGACAGAGGATCCCCCTGCCTCACTCCCCTTCTGCATTTGAAATTTCTGCCAGGGACCCCATTCAGTAACACTGAAGAAGTGCCAGTTTCCAGAAAACTTTTTACCCATCCAATAAAGACTTCTGGGAAGCCCAATCTTCTGAGCATAAGATAAATAACCTCATGCTCAATAGAATCAAAAGCTTTCTCAAAATCAAGCTTTAAAATTACAATGGGCCTCTTGGAAGCTTTGCACTGATGGATGTATTCAAAAGACCAGGCCAGACAATCATGGATCGATTTTCCTTTAATAAACCCATATTGATTCCTATGGATGCAGTCTCTGATTTTCAGTTGCAATCTGTCAGCCACCATCTTTGAAAGAAACTTTAAACAAGAATTTGTCAGAGATATAGGCCTGTAGTCATTTATAGTCTCTGGGGAAGGTTTCTTAGGCACCAAAGTGATGAAGGAAGAGTTTATATTCTCAAGTGAAACCTTATCCTGGAAGAAATCAACAGCCAAATTATAAAAATCCTGTTTAATTATGTGCCAGCACTTCTTTAAAAAGAGGCCATTAAATCCATCAGGACCAGGAGCTTTGTCCGATGGCATATGGGCAACCACTAAATCCATCTCCTTCACAGAAAATGGCTCAGCAAGAACCTCCAACCCATCCACCCTCTGCACCAAGTTGGGGAGATCAAAACACATCGTAATGCCAGAGGTTGTACCCATTCTTTGTTTGTAACAAGTCCAAGCAACAGCAGCCATTTGATCGTGATCAGAGACAATATGTCCATCCATTAACTGCAACGAAGAAATTGCATTCTTTCTATAGCATTATGTTGCCATAGCATGGAAAAATTTTGTGTTCTCTTCTCCCATCTTAATCCATCTAATAGTACATCTTTTCTTCCAGTACTGATACTGAATTCTCAATAGTTTTTCAAGGTGCAGCTTCACAATTTTCCTGAAATTTACTTCCTGAACAAACAACCTCCTCTCCTCTTCCAATTCATCCATAAAAAGGATTACTATATTGCATTTGGAGATCATGAGCTTGATCTTGGAAAGACTCATCTTCCACTTATTGAGCTCACTTCTTAGGGTTTTAAACTTCTCAGCCAGAACTCCTGAGCTAGAGGAAGCCCTTGTTGGTTTAGACCACACTGATGTCACACAATCCAGAAACCCCAGCTGATTGACCCAGAAGTTCTCAAAACGAAAGAGCTTGGCCTTCGGTATAACAGTGTCTATACTGACTAGACAAGGAACATGATCCGAGGTCGGTTTAGCCATTGCAGTAACCACAGTATTTGGATAGAAAGTAATCCAATTATGAGTTGTAAAAAACCAGTCCAACTGCTCCATTAGAGGATTCTGCTGCATATTCGACCAAGTGAAAGACCTCCCCTTTAGAGGCAGCTCAAGCAGACCCAGGTGATCAATCAGTTCATTGAAAAGAAACATGTCATTCACATCACCCCCAGGCCTACTTCTATTTTGCTCTGATCTTATGAAATTAAAGTCACCAAGGAAAAGCGACATCTCATCATCAGGAATAGCTAAGTTATACAGCCATCTCACGAAATTATCTCTTTCCTCCCCTTCACAAGGGCCATAGACTACAACAAGAGTCCACTTTTGATTGGTGTGAGCTGAGCTAAAAGAGATAATGATGCCAAACCTCTTTGTTTCAATTAACAGGCCACTAAAAATACTAGACTTCCAGACCACTAGAATTCCCCCTGAAGCTCCCACGGAGGGGGAGTAAGCAAAAGTATCAAACTGCTTAGGGCAACAACCCTTAATGAATTTCCTATCAAAACTCTCCTTTTTAGTTTCCTGGATACAGGCAATAGCACAACCACTTTCCACAATTTTGGCATGAAGGGCAAGCTGTTTGTCCTCAGAATTAAGTCCCCTGATATTCCAGCATAAAATTTTCCACACCAGATAGTTTATATTATAATCCATTAAACTAGAGCAAGGGCAAAAGTAGCACTGCCTGATGTAACCAGGCAGTAAACAACCATCCAGAGTTTAGAAATTATTACATAACCAAGTCTGTGATAAACACACGAGCAGGGAAAACCCTCAACACAAATATAGGACGGAGGGGACTGACACAACTGATAACGGATATGAATAAGAGCATATCCACTCTTCAGCCACCACTGCGGTTTAATCTTCATTAGGAACCACTGTCGAAGGAGCACCGTCTTCAGGGAGAGCTGTAAGCTTCTCAACGGTCAGATCTTGAGGGTCAATACCTAAACAGCCCCCAATGTTTTGTATCATAGACACTGGCATGGGGGGAGTCTTAGCATCATCCCCCTTGCGACTATCTGGCACAGAGCGGGCAACATCCTTGGGAATGGCCACCTTCTTCTTTGTTTTCTTCCGGCGCTTAACCTCCACACCTGGCACCAGATTAGGCTTAAACCCTTGCAAATTAGCCTAGCTGCGGTTCGTCATCCTTGGAGTAGAATTAACCACTGGAACACTGGTCTTCTTCACCTTGGTCCTCTTAGCTTGAATCGGCACGTCCGCAGCTTGGAACTCCACACCATCAGGAATAGGCGACACAGAAATATGCAGAGTATCGTCCTTGTTGCTAACAGACAGGGGAAGAACATTTCTAGGCAGAGGGCCATTACTCTTGGACTCAAAAGCTTTCAGAAAACTGTCCGAAAGTTCAGTTGTAGGATCACACCAGTTCCTTTTCTTGGAGTTGCTTACCACCTTTTCAACAGAAGGATAACTCACAGAGTTCACACGATTGTTACCTACATCAAGCTCGGCCACCACAACCGAAACATCTCCCATAGCACAGGGCTGCCCTGGAGCAGAACTACCTCCAGCAAGAGAAGGAGAAACAAAACCACTGGACTCACCAAAATCAACATTCAGAGAAGGAGCTGGAATATAAGGAGCCAACAAACCAGAGGCCCCCATCCCCCCAAGTTGGGGAGTAAGATCAGGGACATGAACATCATCAGCAGCAGTCTTCAAGGGTGAGGCTTGAACACCAATAACTGAAGCAAAGCCCCCATCAGCAGTAGTCCCCACAATAGAAGATGGGGAAACAGAAACACCAGCATCAGCAGCCCCCACAGCCAAATCGTGAACAGAACCCCCAGCAGTAGCATCCCCCACAGCAGACGTTGGGGAAACAGAAGTGCCAGCAGCATTACCATGAAAGATCAAGGGAGGAGCTTGATCACCATTAACTAGAGCAGAAACTGCAGGTACATGAGGCACCACCACAGGCATAACATGGACAGCTGCATGTACCAATACAGGAATAGAACCTTCAGTAGCTTGCACAATAGGAGGGACAACTTCTTCCAGAACAACATTTACATCATGAACAACAGCAACATTTTCGGGAAACAGAGCCTCAGCAACATCGACACCCACCCCCCTCCCATTCTGCAGATCAGCCAAATCTTCCACCACATTGGGATTGCCAATATTCTCCTGAACTTCCAGGTTATTCAGAAGATGGGCTTACACTTCCATTGCATCACTAGAGACAGAATCTGACGAGATGCCAGAGGCAGAATCATTGGGCACATGAAAAATCTGAACCAGAGGCTGCAGTGGGGCGACACCATCCTGGAAAGCAGGCGGAGCAGGCATATTCCAACCAATCTCTGGGAATTCCGGGAGAACAAAAGGATTATTATCCGGCTGCAACAAACCAGGCATTGGATGCGGATTACCATTGACTGGCATGGGATCTTCATCCGCAGGGTGAACGTCCACAAACTCAGCAGAAAGAATGTAACAGGGCGCCGTCCAGGAATGACGGAAACCCGCAAAACGACCAACCTTGGGCTGTCTGAAAACAACATCACGCGGCACAAGTGCAGGGGAAGGAAAAGTTGCATAGACCAAGGCCCTACACTTCTGAATATCTCTGTGCTGCCAATAGTGAAATTCCCCAAACGTGTTCACCGCCTCAGCAATGGCCTCAGTGTTACGAAATTCCATCGGAATACCAATGAACATCAGCCAGCCCGTTCTAGCACCCTGATGAGTTCTAAACCCCACTCCCTCATTGTGTCTGATAAATCTAAGAGTGGAGCCCTCCCCAAAAGCCCACGGCTCATGGGTAATGAGAGAAGAACTGACCAGGGGATTGCGAAATTGGAAAGCACCAGCCCCAAAGTACCAGGGTAAATTGTTGATGATCTCAATATCACGGTCCATCAAGAAGTTCCGCACCTGATCCATGGTCTGCTGCAGCATGTGCTCTGGCGGTTGGGGCTCCACCACCGCAATGGACCAACTATCAAACGCATCCGTCATTGGAGTAGACGGAGTCACGAAGGTACGAGGAAGCCGAGTTCCACCACCGTCAATGATGCCGAAACCAGGAGGAACCCATGGAGTGGGGTCAAACTCGAACGTCGCCATCGAAGAACCACGGGGAGGGTTTGGGTTCTGGGATGGCGGCGCAGGCGGAAAAACAGAGGGTGCCGAGACAGAGGCAGGAGAAATTGGGGAGACAGAAGTTGGAAGGGCGACGATACTGTTGCGAATATTACGCTGCCTGGAGCCAATCGGTAATTTCGGGACCCAAATTTTTCCTTGCCTATCAAGTCGAGAGAAGCAGTTTTTTGCATAATGTCCAAAACGGTAGCACGATTTGCATCGCACCTCATTAGTGCATTGATCCGTATCATGTTTCATACTAAAACAGCGCCTGCATTTCCAAACATGGAAAGCCAAGTCATCAACAAGATCAGCCAGCCCATCAAGAGACCCAGACGGCACCCCGGCACTACCTGGACCAGAGGAAGGCCCAGGCGAATCCAGCCCAGCCGCACGCAGAGCCTCCTCAGCATTTGAAAAACCCCGATCCGCTCCCAAACTAGCAACCCCGTGATCAACGGGGACGGCAATGGTAGGGACAGTAACTGATGGCGTGATAATAGGATCAATAACTCCAAATTGAATACGAGGGACTGCTGGAACGGAAACATCCAACGGTACAACCACCGTCTCCGGCGCCGCCACGGTCGCCGGAGTCAGCACAGACGGCGGCTCCGTGTTAACCTTAAGCGCAAGATCCAGCCCCCTCGGAGCAGAAGGCGAAAGCTGATGTGAACGAATCACCTGGCGCCTAAAAGAAGGGAAACTCCTAGGCACGAATTTTTTCTTCCTAGCAGCAAGAATCCATTCACCAGCACATTCTTTCTCCCAGAACAAGAATTCCCGTTTCCAATTAGGGCCACCCAGACCCCAAAGATGATAGAAACATTTGAAATGCGGGCAACTATAAAACTTCTGAGCTAGGATCATAAAACCAACCTTTTTTTATGACACGGTGAATGAGAAAACCCGATCACGCAGTGCAGAGACATTCAGAGAGCCACAAAAGCCACCAGTTGCAGCCTCAAGAGCCAATGAGACCGATTCTTCATCAAGACGGAATGATGATCTACCAAAAGATACCACCATCGTGAAATGACCAGATCTGTCAGAGGGATGAACCGATTGACGTAGCGTGCGACGCACTTCCCTTGCAAACGCTTGACCTGGGGAGAAATCCAGACCCAGGGAAATTGCCGCGTGAACCGCCATAAGAACCACACAAGAAGGAACCCTAGACCACTACGGAGGAGGCTGTTGGAGGGGATGAGGGCCGAGGTGAGGGAGATGGGAGATCGCCGGTGGTGAGGTCACGGTGTGGGTGGGAGACGAGGAGAGGAGAGGGGAGCCATCGAGAGAATTTAACTTAAATTATTCAACAAGCAAACAGAGACTAATATGTACTCAGAGTGATAGTTATAGTACTGTTATGAGCCAAGCAAACAGAGACTAATATGAGCCAAAAGGGTTGGTCCAGAATACATACATGTTATTCTGAGGAAAGTTACAACTAACTTCAGTACTAGAACTACACTATACTTGACCATTATTTTCAGAAAAAGGGAGCTAGTGCAGTAGCAAAGATCTTGTTAAATTCTTCCATTGCTCAAAGTAGAAACCCCACTGTAGTATACATATTCAGTTTTTGACAGGCAACTCGTTTCATGAAACCATCAGGTTATTCTGGTTCAAGTTAATTCTCAAAAGTAAGTAAACAAAGCTTGTCGTGTATTTACAGCTTGAGGTTATCATCTAACATATCACTCTGGGTTCAAATAAATATTGTGCAGCACCAAGTCCATTGGGATGTCACTAGTATCTGCATCAATGTTTGATTAATGACTTTTAGTTCCCTCATTTAAACCAGCCCACTAGCCTATTACCTTATTACCTTACCGTCTAAAACAGCACACTAGCCTATTACCTTACAATCTAAAACAACACAATAGCCTAAAAGCACTGATCACCACTTAATATTTATCCCTTTTTATCAGGGGAAGGGCGTCTACCAGTTTGCTAGAAAGTATGGAGCAAATGTTGATGGGTACAGGTAAAATATTCAACTCAATCCAGCAACAAACAAACATCACTTATTTTAATTCTTTAGGATTTAGTAAAACATAATATAAAACCTAGTACTAGTGTTAGAAAATTAGATGATAAAAAAGTTGTAAAGATGCGGCAAGAAGAAAAAGGCCTAGGTATTGCACTGGCAGTAGGAAACAATGAAAAGAATAGCATCCAGAATGCATCTATTAAAGTTTCATGACATATATGATAGTTGTGATGTGTTTATTGTAGCCCAATATATAACCCAGAAGAATGGTCTCCAAGTGGTGACTTTTATGCTGGAGGTAAGCCATCCAAGACAACAATCTGAAAGCTCTCACGGGTGTCTCAGTTTACGGAGCACATAAAACCTACATCCCTTGATCTATGCAGGAAAGACAGGGTTGTTGCTTTGGGTAGTCACTCTTGCTGAAATTCTGCTGGGTGGTGCTCTTCTTGTATACAATACTAGTGCTTTGGCTTCTTGAAGCCTGGGTACAGATAAACCAAATTGTATACCATGCAAAGGATTACATCATCTAGAGCAGATATTTGGCCATCTATGTCGTTACCAAATTGCCAAAAGTGGAATAATTTTCGTATATGTTGTGCACTTGATGTAACCGAAACTCATTAATCAGAAGAATTCTATAGCTTCAGCTAACGAGGCAGTGAATATGGATTCACAGAGGCTGACTGAATCAAAATAGCTGAACCGGATAGGACACAAACAGAAATAATAGGCAGTGAATATGGGACAATTGATGAGAAAACTAACCCCAAAATCAAGGTATACCGTGAGGAAACTAACCCCAAAATAGACCACTAGCAAGGTATGAAGCAATCTTGCATCTCCCAGATCTCGTACAAGAAGAGGGAAAGGTGATGAGAAGGAGAAGATGAAGTTACCTGGACGAGCAGACGTCGGAGGTGGGGGAGATCGCCGGAGATCTGGACGAGCAGCCGTTGGAGGTGGGGAAGAGGTCCGTGGCGGAGTCACCGGTGAGGAAGGGTGCCGATCTCCTCTCCTCCAGTTGATCAGCGGCCGCCGTCGCTCCCGTAGGCACCGCCGTCACCTCCGTCGCCGCCGCCGCCCGGCGCTGTCACGAGAGAGAGGAGAGAGAGGAAAGGCTCTCGATGTGGTGTCGTTTCGTCGCGCTCGGGATGATATCCACGAGGTAGGGCTGGGGTTTCTGAATCCCGGTCGAACGAGGGGTTTCGGGGGGAAATTGGGTAGGGTTCAATACCGCCCGGGTTTAACCGAACACGTTATAAGTTAGGACCGGGATTAAACCCGGGCGACTCGAATCCCGGCTGTCAGACGGGTATTCGGGCCCGATCCCGGCCGGGTTGGGACGAAACGAACAAGCCCGTATTGGGAGTAAAACCTCCGCCTGGAAATGGGTCCAAACCGACACAATACCGAACCTTTAGCCGTTCGATCAACTGAACCTGGCACCGGTCTCAGACCTGAAATGTCGGTCTAGAAATCGGTTCGACCAAAATGCTGAACTTTTAACTATTTTGTGTGAAAAAATAACAGTAGAACATCTCGGCAAGCTCACTAAGATCATCCCTCTTAATAGTGTGATATTTTTTGTACCTCAAAATTAAGTAAAGCGAAGAGTAAAAGAAAACTCAAAACTTTTCTTCGCCTAAGAATTGGGCTGGGGGAGACGGGGCAGGGTCTCCAACAATCCTCCATCAACTGCGGCGAACTAAAACCCGGTGTATACCACTAGTAGGTATCATTGGTCCGTCTCTACTTCCGGTGTCATCATTAGCCAAAATAAAGGTTAAGGGTGAAATACCCTCACATCTTTTCATGCTCTATCACAATCTCTTGACATACACAATGAATTCTGCTCTTCACTTCATACTCTTGAGATCATGATGTTGGATAAATCAGCAATTTACTAGAGAATTTAATCCATGAAAACAGTAAACAAAACACGGCAGAAAGCATCGAAATCAAACTAACCATGTTTACAAGAGAACGGTATGAACAAAGCATATCTAGCATATCTAAATCGATTGCTAATCTGAGAAACTGAAGCGCAAATGCGAAAATCAGGAAGACATACGGTGTTGGAGCCGGTGCGGATGCAGAACCGCCGTTGGTGTTGTCGTCGGTGAGAGACATGTCGCCGAAGAGGTTGTCGATGTCGGGGAAGAAGTCCTCGTTGGGGAAGACGTCGTCCTCGTGGGCGTCCGTGATGAAGAAACCTTCAGTAGTCGCGTAGAGCGCTCCCCAAAAACCTTATCGCCTCTCTCCCGTACAGGATCGCAAGAGACGGGGTTCCGGAGGCCTACTGTCCCGGCTCGCGGTGCACGCCGCAAGACGGGATGGGGAAGACTGTGAGGCAGCGCAAAGCTTTTGGAGGCAGTGGTGGCTGTGTGTTGTGTCTTCGCAGAGAGGAGCGACCTCTCTTTTATAGCCACAGAGGGAGGTGAACAGGCAGCGCGGGATGCGAAACGAACAGCCAGAAGACGAACCGAACAGTCTCGTATTCATTTTCCACTCAGGCAAATCGTTTCAGCTTCCACGTGACCGTTCAGTTCCGTAGTCCAGTCATGCGTGACAAAAAGAAAGGCTCGGCACCGAGGCACATTCCGCAAACCGCGGCGCGCGCGCGCGTCGTGACGTGACGTGATGTGGCGAGGCGGGCGGCGGAGGAGGAGGAGGAGGAGCGCGCGTGAGAGAGCCTTCTTCTCACACACTCTTACCACAAGGGGAAGAGCTCACCTTATATGTTGGTCCAACTCCTTCCAAACTAGCAAGGTGGGACTAAACATTTGTCCCACCCCTTGTCATGCATGAATGGGCCACATGGGCCTCTAGGATTTAGGAATTATTGGATTTACTATTTATAGGCTGGGCCATAAAGGGCCAAAATTCCAACAATCCCCCACCAGATCCTAGAGGCACATAAAGTTGCCTTAGGTTCCAAAACATTGTTTATATACCAGTGCTGCAGTGGAGACTGTTAAGTTGAACTTCCACCTAGATCTCTATGCTACACTAGACTGCTACTTGAACAATGGACTAGGCCTTGAACTGCAAGTTTTCTGCGAATCTAGTTTTACACAAAGCCTTGACTGATACTGGGCTGCCGTGGGACTTCCCCGCGGTTTGGAGCTTATACGTCATACTCCGAGGCCTTTCATGAGTTTGTTAAAGAGCACCCAACTCTCATAGACTGCGACGTTGAACAGTCAGACTCACATAGGTGTGTTCTTCAAAAGATGTTCTGCAGGACAACATCTCTGCTTAAGTAAGCCACTTAGAACACATTAAGATAAAATCAGCCTGCCTTGCAGATTAGGAGAGTTCTGCATCTTCACGGAGTGGTATTATACAAAGTAGGGATACTCTCCTCTCAATTGACCAACAGCTTATCTCCCAATTCTAATTCACGGGATCTCCGATCACATAGAGTGGGTTACCACTGTGGACAACTCATATTGTGGGTCTCATACCCATCTCCTTCGATGCATAATCTATCACGTTTCGTGATAGACACTTTGTGAAGGGATCTGCCAAATTCTTAGATGTGTGGATGTAATCCAACGCAATAACTCCGGAGTTTCTCATTTTTCTGACAGATTTTAATCTCCTCTTCACATGCCTTGATGACTTCATGTTATCCTTAGAACTGTTTACTTTGATGATCACAGTTTGATTATCACAGTTCATAGGAATTGCGGGTATTGGTTTTTCAACCACAGGCAAGTCCATCAAGAGCTCACGAAGCCACTCTGCTTCAACAGTGGCTGTGTCTAATGCTGTGAGTTCTGCTTCCATAGTTGACCTCATTAAGATGGTCTGCTTGCAAGACTTCCAAGAAACAGTGCCACCACCAAGTGTAAACACATAACCACTCGTGGCCTTTGTCTCATCAGCATCAGAAATCCAATTTGAGTCACTATACCCTTCAAGTACCCTTGGGTACCTAGAGTAGTGAATTCCATAGCTCGCAGTGCCTTTCAAATAGCGCAAAACCCTTTCAAGGGCCTGCCAATGAACATCTCCAGGATTTGACACAAATCGACTCAACTTGCTTACAGCAAAGGAGATATCAGGCCTCGTGGCGCTGGCTAAATACATAAGCGATCCAATAATCTGAGAGTATCTCAGCTGATCCTTAGCATCCTTAGGATCTCCCTGATTCTTTCGAACCAACATGCTAGGATCATATGGTGTAGGAGAAGATTTGCAGTCGCTATACCCAAAATGACTCAAGATCTTTTCCACATAGTGAGATTGAAGCAGTGTTATCCCACCATCATCATCTTTCAGTAGCTTGATGTTCAGGATCACATCAACCACTCCTAGATCTTTCATCTCAAAGCAATGAGATAGAAAGTCTTTGACCTCCTTGATGACTTCAAGATTGGTCCCAAATATCAGGATATCATCAACATACAGATATAGGATGACTCCCTCGCCCCCACCATGGCGATAGTACACACATTTATTAGCCTCGTTTACAACAAAGCCTACAGCAGTTAAAGTTCTCTCAAACTTTTCATGCCACTGCTTAGGTGCTTGCTTAAGACCATACAAAGACTTCAGCAACTTGCACACCTTTCCTTCTTGACCATCTACCACAAATCCATTCGGCTGATCCATATAGATTTCCTCATCTAACTCTCCATTTAGGAAAGCCGTCTTAACGTCCATTTGATGAACGAGAAGACCATGTGAGGCAGCCAAGGAAAGTAGTACTCGAATGGTAGTCAATCTGGCCACAGGTGAGTAAGTATCGAAGAAGTCTTCGCCTTCTTTCTGGGTATAACCCTTAGCAACAAGGCGTGCCTTGTACTTTTCAATGGTACCATCAGGTCTAAGCTTCTTCTTGAACACCCATTTACTCCCTACAGGTTTACACCCATAAGGACGATCGACAATCTCCCAAGTTCCATTAGCCAAGATGGAATCCATCTCACTGCGGATGGCTTCCTTCCAATAGTCAGCATCCGAAGATGCATAGGCCTCTGAAATAGAACTAGGAGTGTCATCCACAAGATACACGATAAAATCACTACCAAAGGACTTTGCAGTCCTCTGTCTTTTGCTCCTTTTAGGAGTTTCATCGTCATTCTCCACAGGATTTTCGAAGTGTTCTAACGGAATGGTGGGTTCAGGAATTTTAACTAATTCCTGTCTAGATGAACTGGGCATCTCCTGATTCGATGAGTTAGGCATATCCTTCATAGGAAAGATATCCTCAAAGACAGTCACATCATTCGACTCCATGATCGTGCCAACAAGCATATCGGGTACTGCTACTCGTGTGATGGCGCCAGAAAAGACTGTGGCGTTTAGTTGACGTGGGAGCAGTATGTCCTTGTGCGTGGTGATGACCAGCCCGTTGGGAACCCCAAGAGGAAGGTATGATGAGTGTAGCGGCTAGTTTTCCCTCAGTTAAGAAACCAAGGTTTATCGATCAGGAGAAGAGAGACGATGACGACTGAAGGTGTTTGTGGAACCTGCACACACACAAACAAATACTTTGTCCCCAACTTGCGATGAGGTTGTCAATCTCACCGGTTTGCTTGAAACAAAGGTTATGAGTGTATCGAGTGGAAAACAGTAGTAATATGCTAGTAAAGTAAACAGTGCGGGAATAGTAAACAGGTGATTGCAATATGATTAAAATAGGACCGGGGTCCACAGTTCACTAGTGGTGTCTCTCCATAGATAAAATAACATGCTGGGTAAACAAATTACAGTTGGGCAATTGATAGAATAAAGATAACGTGATATGTCAAGAAGATCACTATGAGATTTACTCTGGGCATTACAACAAAATACATAGACCGCCATCCAACTGCATCTATGACTAATAATCCACCCTCGGGGATATCATCCGAACACCCCAAAAGTATTAAGTTGCGAACAACAGATAATTGCATTAAGAAAAGTGTGTAATGTAAACAAAGCATATGCCCTTGAGCATATGAATGTTGTTTTCTCCCTAGTAGCAACAGCACATCTACCACCTTAGAGGTTTCTGTCACTCCCCCAGGTGAAATAGAGGCATGAACCCACTATCGAGCATAAATACCCCCTCTTGGAGTCACTAGCAACTACTCGGCCAAGATAGCTACTAACAACGGAGAGCATGCAAGATCATAAACAACATAGAGATAACAAAAGATATAATTCAGTACAGCAACTTAATCATAAACACCAATATTCATCGGATCCCAACAAACCAACATCATAGTATTACATAACGGTGATCTCAATCATGTAGGGCAGCTCATGAGATCTAAACATGAAGCACATGGTGGAGAAGACAACCATCTAGCTACTGCTATGGACCCATAGTCCAAGGTAGACTACTCACTCATCGCTCCGGAGGCAAGCATGGCGATGAAGAAGACCTCCGGTGGCGATTCCCCTCTCCGGCAGGGTGCCAGGAAGAGCTTCTGGACCCTCCCGATCTTCGGGTCGACGGCGGCGGCGGATCGCGATGTATTCTGGAAAACTGATCGGGGCCTTAGGTTTTTCTCGTCAGGGGGTATATATAGGCGAAGGGACGATGTCAGGAGAGGGACCAGGTGTCCTCACACAGGGGTGGCGCGGCCAGGGGCCAGGCCGCGCCGCCCCCTTGTGTGGGGCCCTGGTGGCCCCCCTCCGACACTTCTTCGGATGTTTTTACACCATTTGCCTATTGTTTTTACACCATTTGCCTATTGTTTCGTTACACTTAGTGGCACTTTTATGCATTTTCCGGAACTAACCTATTAACAAGTGCCACAGTGCCAGTTTCCTGTTTTCTGCTGTTTTTGTGTTTCAGAAGTGATACACAGGAAATATTCTCGGAATTGGACGAAACAAGTTCCTGAAGTCTTATTTTACCCGGAAGCTTCCAGAGATCCGAAGAGGAGTAGGAGGTGGGCCACCAGGGGCCCACACGCATAGGTGGCGCGGCCAGCCCCTGGCCCGCGCCACCGTGGTGTGAGGCCACCTGGCCCCACCTCTAACATCGCCCTTTCGCCTATAAAGACCCCCCGACGGAAAAAATCTAAGTACCCGATCAGATTTCCAGAACACATCGCGATCCGCCGCCGCCGTCGACCCGAAGATCGGGAGGGTCCAGAAGCTCTTCCCGGCACCCTGCCGGAGAGGGGAATCACCACCGGAGGTCTTCTTCATCGCCATGCTTGCCTCCAGAGCGATGAGTGAGTAGTCTACCTTGGACTATGGGTCCATAGCAGTAGCTAGATGGTTGTCTCCTCCACCATGTGCTTCATGTTTAGATCTCATGAGCTGCCCTACATGATTGAGATCACCGTTATGTAATTCTACATGTTTGGTTTGTTGGGATCCGATGAATATTGGTGTTTATGATTAAGTTGCTGTACTGAATTTTATCTTTTGTTATCTCTATGTTGTTTATGATCTTGCATGCTCTCCGTTGTTAGTGGCTATCTTGGCCGAGTAGTTGCTAGTGACTCCAAGAGGGGGTATTTATGCTCGATAGTGGGTTCATGCCTCTATTTCACCTGGGGGAGTGACAGAAACCTCTAAGGTGGTAGATGTGCTGTTGCTACTAGGGAGAAAACAACATTCATATGCTCAAGGGCATATGCTTTGTTTACATTACACACTTTGCTTAATGCAATTATCTGTTGTTCGCAACTTAATACTTCTAGGGTGTTCGGATTGATATCCCCGGGAGTGGATTATTAGTCATAGATGCAGTTGGATGGCGGTCTATGTATTTTGTTGTAATGCCCAGAGTAAATCTCATAGTGATCTTCTTGACATATCATGTTATCTTTATTCTATCAATTGCCCAACTGTAATTTGTTTACCCAGCATGTGCTATTTTATCTATGGAGTGACACCACTAGTGAACTGTGGACCCCGGTCCTATTTACATCATATTGCTATCACCTGTTTACTTTCTCGCACTGTTTACTTTACTCGCATACTATTACTGTTTTCCACTCGATACACTCATAACCTTTGTTTCAAGCAAACCGGTGAGATTGACAACCCCATCGTAAGTTGGGAGCAAAGTATTTGTTTGTGTGTGTGCAGGTTCCACGTTGCAGCTAGCAAGCAAAGCTTGGACGAGGCGCCATATATAAATTGTCCGCTGTTGTCGCAAACTAGCAAGCATCACCTTCAGTCGTCATTGTCTCTCCTCTCCTGAACGATATTAAACCTTGGTTTCTTAACTGAGGGAAAACTAGCTGCTATACTCATCACACCTTCCTCTTGGGGTTCCCAACGGGCTGGTCATTCACCACGCATCAAGCTAATTTTCTGGCGCCGTTGCCGGGGAGGAAGAGAAGACTTCTGCGAGGGGAGTTCTTCGCACACACATCCTTTACTTTGTTTTATTGTTTTGCTTTACTTTATTTATTTTACCTGCATCATTTTATATCAAAAACCCAAAAAAATTAGAATCCTTGGTAGTTGTTTTTACTTGTTTACTTTCGTTTTGCTGAAATGGCCAATCCTGAAAACACCAAGTTGTGTGACTTTACTAGTACAAACAATGGTGATTTTATCTGCACTCCTATTGCACCACCTGCTACTGCTGCAAACTTTTATGAGATTAAGCCTGCTTTATTGAACCTTGTTATGAAAGAGCAATTTTCTGGTGCTAGTACTGAAGATGCTGCAGCTCATCTCAACAATTTTGTTGAGCTATGTGAGAAGCAGAAATATAAGGATGTTGATAGTGATATTATTAAGCTCAAGTTGTTTCCTTTTTCTTTGAGAGGAAAAGCTAAAGATTGGTTGCTGTCTTTGACTAAGAATAGTATTGATTCATGGGCTAAGTGTAAGGATGCTTTTATTGGTAGATACTATCCTCCTGCTAAGATTATAGCTTTGCGCAGCAATATTATGAAGTTTACTCAGTTTGATAATGAACATGTTGCTCAAGCTTGGGAAAGAATGAAATCTATGATAAAGAATTGCCCCACTCATGGACTGACTACTTGGATGATTATCCAAAAAAATTATGCAGGACTGAATTTTTCTTCAAGGAACCTACTTGATTCAGCTGCTGGAGGCACTTTTATGTCCCTTACCTTGGGCGCCGCATCAAAGCTACTCGACAACATGATGGTAAATTATTTCGAATGGCACGCCGAGAGAGCTCCACAAGGTAAGAAGGTAAATTCTATTGAGGAAACCTCTTCCTTAAGTGATAAGATTGATACCATTATGGCTATGCTTGCTAATGATAGGACTCATGTTGATCCTAATAATGTTCCTTTGGCCTCTCTGGTTGCTCAAAGAGAGCAAGTTGATGTGAATTTCATTAGAAACAATAATTTTAACAACAATGCTTATAGGAACAATTTTGCTAGTAACAATTATAGGCCGTATCCTTCTACCAATGGTAATGGTTATGGTAATTCTTATGGTAATTCCTACAACAACACTAGGTCCGCGCCCTCCGAGCTTGAGGTAATGCTCAAGGACTTCATCGGTAAGCAAACTGCTTTTAATAAGTCTGTTGAGGAAAAGTTAGGCAAAATTGATATTCTTGCTTCTAAAGTTGATAGCCTTGCTCATGATGTTGAAATTCTGAAATTAAAAGTGTTGCCTAATGATGTGAAAGAGAACAATGTTTTTGCTACCGCTAATGCTATCCAAGTTGGAATTGATGAAAATATTAGATTGTTAGCGGAATTGCATGCCAGGTGGGAAAGAGAAGATGAGATGGCTAGAGAGATGAAGGTATGTACCATTACTACCTCTAATGATGTTGCTCCTACTGGTAGCAATCCTCTTACTTTGATTGGTGTAGAGAAAACTCCCATTCCTTGTGTTAAAAAGCCTAAAATTGCCAAAACTTTTTCTCAAAAGAGTGCTGAATTTTTTTGGAGTGTGGAAGATGATAGCTCTATTTCTTTTAATGATTTTGATGTTGATGGCTGAAATATATCTGAAGTTATTTTGTTCTTGCAAAAGCTTGCTTTGACTCCCAATGCTAGTTCTTTAAATATTGCTTTTACTAAGCATATTACCAATGCTCTCATAAAAATTAGGGATGAAAAGTTGAAGCAAAAAGCCTCTGTTCCCAAGAAGTTAGAAGATGGTTGGGAACCCATCATTGATATGCATGTTAATGGTTATGATTGCCATGCTTTATGTGATCTAGGTGCTAGTATTTCTATTATGCCTAGAAAGATTTATGACATGCTTGATTTACCACCGCTTGAAAAGTGTTATTTTGATGTTCCTATTGCTGATGTTGCTAAGAAGAAACCTTTGGGAAGGATTAATGATGTTCTTATTGTGGTTAAAAATAACCTTGTACCCGTTGATTTTCTTGTTATGGACGTTGAATGCCATGCTTCATGTCCTATTATTTTGGGAAGACCCTTTCTTCGAACTGTAGGTGCTATCATTGATATGAGGGAAGGCACTATCAAGTATCAATTCCCACTAAAGAAAGGTATGGAACACTTCCCTAGGAAAAGAAAGAAATTACTTTTTGACTCTATTCTTAGAGCAAATTATGATCTCGATGCTTCATCACTTGATATTACTTGATTCGCAATTTTCTGCGCCTAGCTCAAAGGCGTTAAAAAAAAAGCACTCTTGGGAGATAACCCATTGTTTTCTTTTCAGTACTTTTTCTTTTATTTGAGTCTTGGAACTCATTACTACTGTAATGACCGCTTCTTATCTTGTTTATTTCGTTTTTGTGCCAAGAGAAGCCTCTAATTTGAGTGAGGTAAAGATTTGGGGATGTTGCTGTCCTGAAACTGTTTTCGGTGCTGCACCGTAAAAATTCGTGAAAATTCTCTGTTTATCTTTTGGACCTGCGATTTCTTGTGCATATGCCTCAGGTTATATCCAAACTTTTGTTAGTTGAACACTTTTTGATTTGAGCAACAGAAAATCCCTCAAAAATTCGACCTTTGTCAGCTGTTCAGTTTTGACAGATTTCTGCCAATATTTGTGTTTGCCACTTTATCGCTTTCTTTTGAGTTCTTTTGATCATGGAACTTTTGGGGAAGTTGCTACAGTAGTATTTGCTATATATGTGGTGGTTTTGAGTTGAAACCTGAAGCAAATAGAAGATTGATTATATGTTATGCTTGCACTAATGTTGCTAATAGATTTGTGTTTAGTTTTGTATGAAGGAAGTTTTCAAGTGTAGGGATTGGAGAATGATGAGATGAGTTGAAGAATGGACAAAAGCTCAAGCTTGGGGATGCCCATGCATCACCCCAAGAAATATCCAATAAGTACAAGCATCAAAGCTTGGGGATGCCCCCGAGGCACCCCTTCTTCATCGGCAAAAATCAGGTCACCTTTCAAAACACTATATTTTTATTGCTTCATGCATTATGTGTTTTTCTTGGAGCGTCAGTTGTTTTAGTTTTCTTAGTTGGTTTAGTTTGTTTGTTTGCTGCAATAAATGGTTGGACCCCAACAAATTTCCTTTGGAGGAGATGTATTCGTTTTCATTTGCAAAGAACGCTCTAGTTTTCACTCCTATTAAAAATCGAG
This sequence comes from Dactylis glomerata, assembly GCA_007115705.1. Lineage (NCBI taxonomy): Eukaryota > Viridiplantae > Streptophyta > Magnoliopsida > Poales > Poaceae > Dactylis > Dactylis glomerata. Next base: position 383,437 of record QXEO01001024.1, on the reverse strand, counting down.
CGTTCTTCTTTTTCTGCTACTGCTTTTGGTTTTCGTTTTCGCCTTGATATGCGTTCAGATCTTGTCATATCTTTTCATCAAGGTGTATTTTTGCCTCTGATCTTTATTGGTTTTCATCAAAAGAGGTGTTCATAAAAATTTCAAATGGTGTTGGAAAAGAGAAAAAGCTTTGTGCAAAATAGTGGTACAAGAAGGAGCTTGTGTAGACTGCGGCTTAGGCTTTTTCATGTCATGCTTGATGTCTTTTTGATAGTATGCTTAGTGGTTTTGCTGTAGCATGACTTGTCTCAAATAACTGAGATTGCTTAATGAGCCTTTGAAAAAATCATGCGTTGTTTTTATTGTTGTAACAACTCAGAAAATTGTAATCCACTTTCTATGAATTAAAATACCAAATTTTGGGTCAAGATAAAACTTTTTATCTATTATTGCATGTATGCATGTATTTCCTATTGTATGTATTTTATGATTTCATGTGTGTCATTATTTGTTGTGCAATAGTTAGTTAATTCTAACTTAACCAACAGAAGCAATTGAGAAGAATTATAAGAACCAAAGAAACAAGAAACAAAAGAAAGAAAGAAAAAGAGAAGAATAAGATGATCTAGAAAATATTATTGACCACCCTACTTTGAACACTTATATTAAGAAATCTGTGGCTCAAGCAAAGGTTTGGCCAGTTAGTTGAGCTTGACCAAGTTATATACTAACTCAACCAAGAAGCTTCTAACCAAATTTCAAATCAGAACATCACTCAAACATCAGCCAAACTTTGAATCTGAAACAGTGACAATACCAAAATTTGAAATATGATTTCTGCAAAACTTAACCTTTCTTGGTAACAAAAATATCTTTGGAAACCTTGGCTAGTATGCTGAGCACCCAAAGGTTTGGCCAGTTAGGGTGTTCGGATTGATATCCCCGGGAGTGGATTATTAGTCATAGATGCAGTTGGATGGCGGTCTATGTATTTTGTTGTAATGCCCAGAGTAAATCTCATAGTGATCTTCTTGACATATCATGTTATCTTTATTCTATCAATTGCCCAACTGTAATTTGTTTACCCAGCATGTGCTATTTTATCTATGGAGAGACACCACTAGTGAACTGTGGACCCCGGTCCTATTTACATCATATTGCTATCACCTGTTTACTTTCTCGCACTGTTTACTTTACTCGCATACTATTACTGTTTTCCACTCGATACACTCATAACCTTTGTTTCAAGCAAACCGGTGAGATTGACAACCCCATCGTAAGTTGGGAGCAAAGTATTTGTTTGTGTGTGTGCAGGTTCCACGTTGCAGCTAGCAAGCAAAGCTTGGACGAGGCGCCATATATAAATTGTCCGCTGCTGTCGCAAACTAGCAAGCATCACCTTCAGTCGTCATTGTCTCTCCTCTCCTGAACGATATTAAACCTTGGTTTCTTAACTGAGGGAAAACTAGCTGCTATACTCATCACACCTTCCTCTTGGGGTTCCCAACGGGCTGGTCATTCACCACGCATCAGTACCTCAGATTTTACTATTAGGAATTTGTACCCAATGCTATGGAAAGCATAACCTAGGAAAACACAATCAATAGTCTTTGGTCCAAGCTTGCGCTTCTTGGGAATTGGCACATTGACTTTGGCCAAACAACCCCAAGTCCGTAAGTAGGAGAGTTTTAACCTTCTCTTCTCCCATTCCTCGAATGGAGTAATTTCTTTGTTCTTTGTGGGCACTCGGTTCAGGACATGACAAGCTGTCAATATAGCTTCCCCCCACCATGCCTGAGAAAGACCCGACATATCTAACATGGCGTTAACCAAATCAGTTAGAGTGCGGTTCTTTCTTTCAGCCACCCCGTTTGACTGAGGTGAGTAGGGAAGCGTCCTCTCATGGATTATACCATGTTCCGCACAAAAAGAATCAAACTCGTTGGAAAAATACTCTCCACCACGATCAGACCTAAGATGTTTGATCTTTTGATCAAGTTGGTTTTCTGCTTCGGCTTTATAGATTTTAAAGAAGTTCAGAGCCTCATCTTTTGATTTCAGAAGATACACATGGCAGTATCTAGTGGAGTCATCAATTAGAGTCATGAAGTATCTCTTTCCACCTTTTATCAAGACACCATTCATCTCACAAAGATCTGAATGTATAAGCTCTAGTGGTGCCAAATCTCTTGCATCTGCAGTCGTGTGAGACTTGCGAGGTTGCTTAGCTTGCACACACACTTGGCACTTGGAGCCTTTCACCATAGTGAATTCAGGGATTAAATTCATTTTAGCTAGCCGCGTCATACAACCAAAATTAACATGACAGAGTCGTGAATGCCAAACATTTGATAAACTATTGTTGCAAACATGGTTAACAACTTTATTACAAACGTCTGACAAGGATAGGCGGAACAAGCCCCCGCACTCATAGCCTTTACCAACAAAGTTTCCAAACTTGGATATTACAAATTTATTGGACTCAAAAACTATCTTGTAGCCATCCCGACATAGAAGAGATCCGCTAACAAGATTCTTATTGATTGAGGGAACATGATGCACATTCTTCAGCCGCACGGTCTTTCCCGAAGTGAACTTCAGATCGACCGTACCAACACCACGAACAGTAGCATGAGAGCCGTTTCCCATCAACACGGTGGAAGTCGCTGTGACCTGATAAGAGGAAAATATGGAAATATCAGAACAAACATGTACATTAGCGCCGGTGTCAATCCACCAAATTGGAGACTGACAAACTGAAAGGATAGTAGGAAGTATACCATACCCAGAGTCCTTCATCTCAGCATCGCCAATGACAACATTTGCGGTCTTGCCGCTCTTCCCATTACGCTTATCAAAGCGGTTTGGGCAACTAGGTGCCCAGTGTCCAGGTTCGCCACATACATGACATGCTCCTTTCCTCTTATCGGTCCTCTTCTTGAAGTTGGTAGACTGTGATGGTTTGTTCTTCCCATCAAACTTTCCTTTGCCATCAGATTTGTTCTTGTTCTTGGACTTGTGAGATTGGAAGTTTTTGTTCTGTACCACATTGGCACTAGAACCTCCCTCGGCACCTCGAGGACGTGTGTCTTTTGCTCTCGCCTTCTCTTCCACATCAAGAGACCCAATAAGATCAATGACAGAAAATTCCTGTCTCTTGTGCTTCAAAGAAGTAGCAAAATTCCTCCACGAGGGAGGAAGCTTGGCAATGATGCCTCCGGCAATGAACTTGTCCGGTAACACACACGTGAACTGCTCGAGTTCTTTAGCAATGGACTGTATCTCATGAGCCTGCTCAACAATGCCGCGCTCATCAGTCATCTTGTAGTCAAAGAATTGCTCCATGACATATAATTCACTGCCTGCGTCCGAGACCCCAAACTTGGCCTCGAGCGCATCCCACATGTCCTTGCCCATAGTGAGGGACAGGTACGAGTCAACAATGTTCTCGCCAAGAACGCTGATAACAGCACCTCTCATGAGGTTGTCGGCTTCCTCAAAAGCTTTCTCCTCAATAGGAGTAAGCTCTCTCTGAGGCTTGCCCTTAGATGCATCAAAGCATCTCATGGTGGTGAGCCATATGACGGTTCTTGCACGCCATCTCTTATAGTTGACGCCCTCGAAGACTGGGGGCTTCAGAGACGCGGCATAGCCAACATGGGAAAATTGCCTATGAAAAGCATAAGGTTTTTGGAATGTTGGATAAATCAGCAATTTACCAGAGAATTTAATCCATGAAAACAGTAAACAAAACACGGCAGAAAGCATCGAAATCAAACTAACCATGTTTACAAGAGAACGGTATGAACAAAGCATATCTAGCATATCTAAATCGATTGCTAGTCCGAGAAACTGAAGCGCAAATGCGAAAATCAGGAAGACATACGGTGTTTGAGCCGGTGCGGATGCAGAACCGCCATTGGTGTTGTCGTCGGTGAGAGACATGTCGCCGAAGAGGTTGTCGATGTCGGGGAAGAAGTCCTCATTGGGGAAGACGTCGTCCTCGTGGGCGTCCGTGATGAAGAAACCTTCAGTAGTCGCGCAGAGCGCTCCCCAAAAACCTTATCGCCTCTCTCCCGTACAGGATCGCAAGAGACGGGGTTCCGGAGGCCTACTGTCCCGGCTCGCGGTGCACGCTGCAAGACAGGATGGGGAAGACTGTGAGGCAGCGCAAAGCTTTTGGAGGCAGTGGTGGCTGTGTGTTGTGTCTTCGCAGAGAGGAGCGACCTCTCTTTTATAGCCACAGAGGGAGGCGAACAGGCAGCGCGGGAGGCGAAACGAACAGCCAGAAGACGAACCCGTTCAGTTCCGTAGTCCAGTCATGCGTGACAAAAAGAAAGGCTCGGCACCGAGGCACATTCCGCAAACCGCGGCGCGCGCGCGCGTCGCGTTGCGTCGCGTCGCGTCGTGACGAGGCGATGCGGGCGGCGGAGGAGGAGGAGCGCGCGTGAGAGAGCCTTCTTCTCACACACTCTTACCACAAGGGAAAGAGCTCACCTTATATGTTGGTCCAACTCCTTCCAAACTAGCAAGGTGGGACTAAACATTTGTCCCACCCCTTGTCATGCATGAATGGGCCACATGGGCCTCTAGGATTTAGGAATTATTGGATTTACTATTTATAGGCTGGGCCATAAAGGGCCAAAATTCCAACACATGATCCTCCCATGGCTTAACACATAAGCAAAGCATGGCAACCTTTGAGTTTCACTCAAGAATTCCATCTTCAGTGAACTTCATCTTGATGCTTCAAAGATATGTTTGTCTTGTTCTTAATTATTTCATATCCCTCTCTTAAACTCAATGATCTCAATGCCAATACATAATGTATATAATTATCTTCATAGCATATAACCTTGAATCCAACACATGGTCTTCAAACATCACCTATGGAACATTCCTTCATCAAAACTCTTAATGAAACATTTTTCATAGGTATTATCATTAATTACCAACAGTGCAATATGGGCTAGATGTAATTTCACAGCCACGTCATCCCGGTCTCTAATGAGCTATCTTCCTCGCCTCCCCTGGGGACGTCGTGGCCCACTTATGCCTGAGGTCGGGAGAGTCGTCTTCATCTTCCTTATTGTTGTATCATCATCTTTCTCTCCATCAACTGTTGTGGGCCGGTACAAAAGCAGTGATGTGAGACGAGGAGGGGTACGAGTCATGAGGGTAGAAGACACATTAAGCGTCAAATAGGAATTGCCACAACATATTGGTTGACGAAACCTTCCGTCTCTTTTGGGTAGTAGAGATAGAGATTGGCTGGCCTTCTACTATTTTTTATGAGAGAATGTTAGCCTTCTACTAAGGATACCATTTTTAGCTGAGATTCCATTTTACCAGGCCCGGTCCGACGGTAACTGAGCCCAATTACCTTCTGGCCTATTATGTTCCGTCATTTATTAAAGGGATTTTAAATCCAAACTTCACGAGTTCCTGCATGCTGCGGCGCTAACATGTCGCACCACATCACTCCATGTAGCTGTTACGCTAGTCTGTGAGTTTTTTGCACAGTTTTTTTTTAACCTTATGGCTGGTTTTTTTTGGTTGTCTGCCAATTACGTGCCTTGTGAAAAAACCCTTTTTCAAAACTAGAATGTTTTAAAAGTTTGAACAAGTTTCATTCTGAAGTTTTATCAAAATCTGAACCTTTTGAATTTCTAAAATCAGAACAATTTTCACATCTGATTTTTTTTTTAAAAAGAACTGAAAATTTATTGAATTTTTAAAATTGGTACAACTTTTAGATCTGTTTTTCTCTTCAGAATCTGATTTTTTTTGAATTTTCAAAATCGTAACCATTTTCAGATTTTTTTTCTAAATCTGAATATTTCAAAAACTAAAAAAGAAGATAACATAAATTGAAAGAAAAAAACATAATAGCAGAAAAAAACAAAGAAATGCAAAATGGGCCGGCCGAATGGGCGACGGGGTGTGGGGCGCAAGGCTGCTGCGCTGCATTGGGCGGCATATAGATTCCGGCCGAACTTCCGACGCACTCTGAAGGCCAGTAGACCTAAACTCCTTCCCCCTTCTGAACCTCCGGAGCCCACTACGCAGCCGCCAGCAGACCTACAGGAAAACAATGGCGTCGGCAGCTGGTGGCGGCGGCAGCGGCAGCGGCAGCGTCCCGCCGCCGACCACCAAGGTGGAGGCGGCTTCCGCCCCTGAGCCGAAAGCCCCCAATATCATGCCGCACGAGGAGTGCATCTCCGGCATCCGCTCGGCTCTCAAACGTATGCACCGCTACCCAACCGCCGCCGTTTTTCTCTTCCTCTAGACGTCCCTGCGAGCTCCATGTCCTGATTCGTGCTGTTCATTGTTTGGTGGGTAGATCCGACTGTGCGGTTCCTGAGGGAGCGGATGGACCAAGCCGGGTGCCCCGTATGGCCGTTGCTGATCCGGGCGGCGACATGCTCCAACCACTCCGGGGGCTACGCCAGCCGCGAGGGAGTATGATCTTCTTTCTCCTTTCCTTTCTCCCTTCGAAAGAATCAGGTGTTTTATGTTGCAATTTATGTGCACTGTCGCTATGTTTTTGTGTTTTACGCCCACTGCAGTTATTGTGGTTTAGCCTCACTGCCGCAATGAACTATGTGTGGTTGCTCACAAGTCATAACATTCCATGCAAATTATGAGTGATGTGGTCTGCACTTGCCAAATTGCAGTGCTTTAGTTGTTTCAAGATATAGTAGTTTAGCAAAATATTAACTAGGACAGTGTTTCATTGTCAGTTTATATTGCTGATGGCATTCGAAAGATATGTTCGTCTGTTTTATGGGGTTTTTCTTTTGAAATTGTATGTGAAGGTCATTAACAGAGTTGGTCATGTTCTCTTCATATCTGCACTACACGTGTTGACAGGATTTGCTATGAGTTCATTAGTCTACTTAGATGTCCATGCTTCATTTGTACTCCCTCCGTGCCGTAGTATAAGCCGTTTTAGCAAACTGACTTAGTTTGCTAGAAGGCTTATATTATGGAACAGAGTGATATGTTGTAGCCTATCGGATCAATGGAACTTTAGATGGGCAGCCCCGTTATTAGTGTGTAATGTATGAGTATCACTTCACTAAGATTTGATGTTTCAAGTACTTGGTTAACGCTGAGAGCAGCCCCTCCTTGTTTTCTCTCAAAATTGGAAATTTTGTTCATAGCTAAGCCAGTGCAGTTGCCCGACGTATTATATTATTTACTCACAGTTCAGCGATTGGCCTTACACCTTTCCTCGTGGGTTTAATTTCAAATAAACTACTAATGAGATACATGCCCTAATATTTTCCAGTTATTTATGCCCAGATAAAAGTTTGCTGTAATCAGATGCAATATCAAGATATGATAAGTCAGGTCATAATTCATGAATTGATACATGCTTACGATGACTGCGTCGTCAAGAACATGGAATGGAAGAACTGCGCTCACCATGCTTGCTCTGAGGTACCAGAATACTTACCACATAAATTCGAGTTTTCATCTGTTGTGAGTTATTCCCTCTGTTTTAAAATAGGTGGCCTTTTAAGAGTTTGGTCACATGAAGGATAAGACTGAGATTGAAATGTGGAGACCTTTTAATCATTTCTATGCTCATCTCTTTCTTCCCACAAGGCATTAAATGACACATTGTCCTCCCCAAGGCAATGCATACACTTACAAAAAAAGTTTTTTTAAGGGACACTTACAAAAAAAAAGTTAATTTGGGAGGTGCAAGAATTAGTGAGAGTTGATTAGCTCTTGTCTTGATGAGATTTCTGAAGGGCATAGTAGGGACATGCAATATTTTGTGAACAAAATTAGAGGCTAAAAGGACATCTATTGTGAAGCGGAGAGAACATATTACTGATTGACTTACTGTGTGTTGTTCATTGTTAGATTCGAGCTAATCACCTTAGTGGGGATTGCCATTACAAACGTGAATTGTTGAAAGGCTTCATGAAGATAAGAGGGCATGAACCAGTAAGTTTATTTCCAGCGAATACCTTTTATTGAGCTCATACCAAATATGGCTATGGTTCTTCGCTATGTAAATCCTGAGTTTCCTGGTTCTCTAGTATTTTTGTAGGTTCTTAATTCCATACGTAAGTTGTCTTTGCATACATGCTTTCAGTTTAATCAAACTTTTGTTAGCAAGAAAATGATTCTTTACATATTTCGAATAATTAAATATAGAGAGAGCCATTAATGTTAATATTGAACTGTTTGCACTTTCCCCTTGTTCCTGGAGTTCCTGGCTAATATGGTGTTTTCTGAAATTATTTTATCTTGCCAACTGAATTTCTGTCTGATTTGACCTTTCTGCATTTCTACAGGAATGTGTCAGAAGACGATCACTGGATTCTGTCAAACTGAATCCTAACTGCACGGAGGCATCCGCAAAAGATGCAATTGAGGCTGTGTGGGATATATGCTACAATGACACACGCCCTTTTGATAGGGCTCCATGAAGTGCAAAGCCTGTTTGGATTAGTTTAGTTTCCGTTAAGATGGTAGCTCAGCCAAGCATTGCAACAGAATCTAGCAGCTTTGTACTAGAGCAGAATTTTGTATGTCGCAATATCAGTCCAAACAATGTAACAGATCATTTCTATGTAATTCAATCCTTTCACACGACATCTCGTGACAGTTTAATAAGCTCCCAAGAGGACTTGGTGTAACTGAGTAATTCATTTGTTGGCTGATGGTCTGCCATCAGTAAATGTTAAGATTTATCAAAAGCTCCCAGTTTGAAAACCTACAGTTCTTTTTTAACAGTTTTATTACAAATTTGTTATACCCTGGAAATCCTGATTGTTCTGTACTGTAAAAAGCCATAAATCAGCCCATGCTGAGCATGCTATGATAATTAATACTACTGTACTAATAGTATTATATGGTCTCAAGACCTGCAAATGGCGACAGTATCATGCTATATCCACTCAGGCAGCCTTGATCACTAATCCATTTCACTTTTTCGAACTATCAGGGCACGAAAGTATCCATAGGCAGACATATTATTGCTGTTTCAGCTAAAGACAATTCTAGCATTGCTAACACAAGTATTAACACATCAAGCTACAAACTAGCTACCCAATGATGCTGCATTCATGAGTGGCATGCCGATCTTGACGACAAGTAAAGAAAGGAAAGGAAACCAAATCCCCAAAAAATGTTTGTTCTGACAGAGAAAAGAACACCATCGATCAAGGTACGATCCACATCCTAACCATCACTGTCAAGCTAGCTAGCTGCTTTCACAAACTATCAGGGTACTTAAAGCGGCATCAGTAGGCAGTAGGTCTGCTTCTTTTTCAGCTTAAAAACTGCCCTGAGGACAGCCAATCCCATGAGGGATGAGGCTCCTACCAGCTAGGACTAGCAAAAATCTTCCAATAGCATGGAGAGCAAGATTTCCTATGCTGCAGGTTGCTAGCAGATCAGCATGGGAATCTCGAGCAAACCAAAGCTACCTAGACCAAGAGTCATGCATGAGGCTAGTGAAGAATTAAGCTACTCCAGCATGGTGCTACTTAAACAAAAACCATGCTTAGTTGCGCCTCTTATGGATTCAAAACACTTGCTAATCACGGCCTGGGAATTCGCGTGACTGCCGTGTGGTTGCGGCCGAGTGGAGGTCACGTGAGACGCCATTAAACTAGGTGATCATCAGCTCACGGCCCCAGAAAGAGCAGAGGGCGAAGGAGCCGCGAGGTTAAACAAAGCTGTGGAGCTCCAGGAACTATAGATTCTTCCCATGGGATGCGTTTCCCGTGCGAAGACCAAGGCTGAAGAGGGGGACAGGATGGTGGTATTAAAATTCAGAGCTGTGTAAATCTCCTGTCCTTTGACTTGCGAGCTGCCTTTGCTCCAACGCCCTTGACCAGCTATATATACACCCACAGGTGCAGCAGGCTAAGATGAGAATCATCACTTGAGAAGAGCACACACAGGTTAAGTTGAGGAGAAGACACACATACAAGGCGGCATGAGGTTACTCTTGGGCATTGTGAGGCTTGTAGCTCTGGTGTTCATGGTGGTCGTCAGTTCGTCGGTTGATCAGGCTGTAGGTGTTGGTAAGTCATATGGCAAACTTACTTTTTTTCTTGCTAATTGATAGATTCTTTTTAGTGTTAGTACTGCTTGTTTGTTGATCAGCGAGTTCTGAAGCTTCTCTGTGTTGTGGATTGAAGGTGCCATTAGGCTGCATGACAGAAGGGCACACGGGGAGCAGTGGGCGGAGGAGAGGACGCAGATGAGGGCGTACATGGCCATGGACTACGGTGGCAGCCCCAACAAACAAAATCGGCGGCATGTGCCGAAGCACAACTGATTCAGATGATAGCATCAGAAAGTATTAACGACCATCTGTTGAAACCTGATGACAGACGGGAGAAGATCATTAATTGATGATCCAGTCCATCTTCTGCTTCTTCCTTCCTGTTTCTTCAGTGTGTATGTATGTAGTGTTGATCGAGCGCGCAGGTGCTGTGCACGCAAATTTTGCCCCCCCCCCCCCCCCCCCCCCTGACCAAATGTTATTACTAGCTTAGGATCAAAATATACGTACGCAGTTAGTTCTACTAGTAGTGTTCATTTTCTTTTCCTTTTTTTGTTTAACTTTTGTAAGAAGAAGGTATTCTGATGCCGTATGATAAAGTTGTGCTTGTTCTCCTGTAAGTGGGAAATGCTTATGTACTGAATCATGTAAAATCATAATGGAACCAGACAAGTCCACTGAAGGAGCAGTTGCTATATACATTGTATATTGGGTTTAAATTTCATACGCGCGTTTTTCTCACGATGGATTACATATTCACTTAATTCATCAGCCATCGGTAACCAATCGTAAACCGTAATTCTGTGCTCCTTTCAGAAGATAACACGTACGCAAATGTTATGCATTCCAGATGCTAAGAACAGTCATTTTGTCCCACAAGATGGTACCCACGAAAATGCTATGATATTGTCAGCAGCGCTGTTTCATTGCCGTAATGTCGTCCGCACGGCTAGCTTCAAATCTTCAAATGATCAGAGACGTCGCTTCATATGGCATTCAGGTTAAAGTCTGAACAGAATGAGCGCGTGTGATATCCTATTTCATCAGATTAAAAAGAAAAGACATGAGCAGTGGGCATTATGCAACAGTTTCAGATACTTCCTCTACACCCTATCACTGTCAGTATCACGTATAACACCACCATTTTAGGCTCAGCTGATGTATGCTGCAAAAGCAGTAACCGTTTAGTACTTCGATCACTTGATTAATTTTAGCCTGATCTTTTTGTGGGGGCTAACTTTCAGTCCCTTGTGAACTACAAACAGGATGATGCTAGGTACAAACGTCCCAGCTGCCGATCGAAGGAAAGGAATGAAATCTTCAAAAATTCCACAATGCCGAGAGAGATCGCCCATAATAGCACTATAAAGGCTTTGTTTAGTTTAAAGGAATAGTGGAGGAACAGGAAATTATCCTATAGTGCCACCATTCATCCATTTGATTCAAACGAGTCAAGCAAAGAAAACAACCCTTGATGTGTTTAAGTTTAGGTTGAGTATGGAGAGAAGGGGGGTGCACTGAAGCAAACCTCTTTCTTGAGTATCGGGAGAATGGTGTTTGGCTCTAGTGCTACAAGGAATTAATCACTATAGTGGGATTTTTTATTTTGTATTTTTTTCTTTTTTTGACTATGTGCATTCGTATTGCCACTAGTGCAAGAGGCTGGGTATAATTGATATCTTCTTGATATTAGTATATGCTTCTTATAAAAAAAGTTCTAAAGAAAAAACATAGGAATTTTACCATATGATTTTTTTTTGAAGAATGAGACCTGATGTCTCTAGTGGCACAATAACAATCTAATTATACCTTTTCATGTGGTTTGACTTTGATTTGACCATGTTTGTTAGGAATCCTTTGTTTTTCTTATTTCTCTGAACTAAACAGTCAAGTTTACAGAACTCCTATGTTTTTGAATTTTCTGTTTTACACCTGCATTTCTATCATTTTCCTATGTTTCTCATATTCCCGTTTCCTCTGTTTCTCATATTCCTATGTTTTAGCATACTGCAACCAAACCAAACATGCCCTAAGAGTAATTAACTCGAGGTAGAGGAGGAAAACACGTAGTGAACCCGCTACTGCTTTTACCGCGTACACAGTGAACGCTGGCAAGCACCTTTACTACATTTACCGCGAAATCACCGAGAAGATCACTGCTGGTACACGATTCACACTGGTCCAGCTTCGCAACTCGCCGTACAAGGTACTCGTACAACAAAACCAAAAGGGTTTCTCATCGATCGAAAGCGAGGATCACATGGATCGTCTAGGGCTCTGTGGGAACAAGAGTCCATCGAGATCGCAACGGTGATTAGGCTTTTGACCACCGGTTTTGCCTTGCCCGGGCAGCTTTGAGCCTTTGACGCGCGCCCCGGCGACGGCGAGCAGCCGAGCACTCTGGCACCGCTGGTTCGTGAACGTTGCCTTTTAGCAGAGTGCAGAGCCATTCAGACGGTCGGTAACTTTTTCTCGCATCGATCCCACGCAATGGTACAGTGAACCTTCTCACTTGCCGCGCGCTCGTCGCAAAACTTGGCCAGAAAGCTCGTGTTCACAGGACGGTCACCGATGGCGATGCTCAATGGGGCACGTCCTCACCGCCTTTCTTTCGCCCGAGGGCGGCACGGCACGGGGCACGCCGCCGTGTCGCCGGTGTCCGTCCGCCCGTACAGCTGGGCGGGTAAAACAAGAAAGAAAAGACTTGACGGCGGGAGGCGGTGAGAAAATTAGACACACGTACGTGCGGAGCGGTGGAGGATTTGGCCGATCGAGGAAGGAGCGCGTGCGGCTTGGCTTGGTGAAGCGCGCGCGCTGGCCAGTTGGTCGTCGCCGTGGCCGTGGAGACCGAGGAGGTGGCGGCGTGGGCGTGCCTCGGCTACTACAGCCAGATCGCCCTCGACACGAGGCCTGGCGCCGCTCGCCGGCCGACGCCGGCGCCATCGAGATCCTTCACTCTCGTCGATCGCCCCGATAGATGCTGATGCCGCCTCCATGCCCGCTTCCGCGCCGTGGTCACGTAACCTGGCCGCCTGGGGTATTGCGAAGTTGGAAAACAAGGGCATGGCCGGTCGTTTGGGGATGGAGCTCACGGTCGGTTGTGGTTTAGGGTTCGAGTTTCTCTTTTCCTTGTATAGAAATGGGTCGAAGTGGGATAAGTGGGATCCCCTTCCACAAATCTCTATTCTAAGACTATTTTCTTCTTAATAAATCTAAATTTAATTATACCAATTACTAGTAATCGTGTACGTGCACGCACGTATAAGTCAAAATATATATAAGATAATCATCACATTTTTGAAAATTGGTGAAAAGTATTTTGGTTCGCATATATAAGCACAAGCCATATTTTTATTCACATGAAACACGATTTACAAAATAATTTATGAGGAACCAATGAGTGAAAATAATTTAATTAGAGAAAATGTCAGAATAGACTTCCTGTTTTGAATATGTTAGAATAAATTGTAAAAAAGGTAATGAACTAAAATAAGTATTTCTTATGAGAACAGAAGGAACAACCGGAAATGCACACACACCCAAATAGCGAAACCTGCACATAACCATAAATATATTAGATGGTCACTCCTAAAAGTAATCATATGTTGTAGAGTTATTCTGGACTCCTATGAAGAAAGATAAGATGAAAGTGGGACTAAAAAATGGCAGACATAGTTACATAATGTCAGTGTAAAGAAAAGCATCATATGCTGCAGCAATAGAAAAAAAAAACTGGTTGTCTTCTCGTTCCCACATCAATGGTGATATATATGTATATGGCATCTTACCAGCAAGATAAACGCTGTGTACTACATGTTTGTGCTCGTTGAGTTATCAGTTTTGAAAAAATGCCATGCTTCCATGGTTATACAAATGTACACATCAAATCTAGCATGCTAGGTCTTCATTTTCACTATCTGCCGTTGCTAATTGGTGGGTTAAACCAACACCTTGTAGTCCAAAATTTCTACAGCAGCAATGTAAGACACTTGTGCGAGGAAGAGAAACGGACCATGCACACGACCAGAGAAGGGCGAGGAAGAGAAATGGACCAGGATCAATCAGCGGCGGTACAAAGTTTTTCTTCAGCCGACGCTGAAGCGAAGTCAGGTAGTCGAAGGAGGTCACCCCCGTTCGTGGTATCCTATGTGCTGCAGAGGATCGCTGAGGAGACGGTGCGGGGCTCGCATGGCGCAGGCGCAAGGGACACGCTCACGCAGCACACCTCCTGGAGAACCCGCTGTCGCCGATGAGCTACCGCAGCGGCACCAGGTAAATCTGCGCCCATAGTCCAACGCGTCGTGCCGCCTCCTCCGTGCCATCCAAGATCGACTTGAAGCAGTAACCAATGGTAGCCACGCATGATGTTGGTGCCCGCTTCCGGCAAGAGAAGGGGCAGATCGAAGGTGGACGCTAGAGTCATGGGAGATGGATTTCCTAATTAAACGCTAATTAATTAAATCCCGAAATTACGGGCCAGATTGCAGGGACATGCGCGAGGATGGTCCGCGGCTGAACATTGCATCTGAGCCGTAAGATTGGCTAGCGGACCACCGAATCATTATGGGCTGTTAGATGTGACTAAACAGATTAAATCTGAGGGCTCTGGTTGTCTCGTGTAAACTTTGTGGTGTGGCTTTAGAGAAATTTAAGTTTGCTCTTTTATTAGTAGTTTAGATTTAGATGTGGTGTGGCTTTAGAGAAATTTAAGTTTGCTCTTTTATTAGTAGTTTAGATTCCACGTAAAGGAGTGTCTAATGTCTACTGTATAGATGAAGAACTGTGATCCTACATATCTCACTTGTCCTACCTCTGCATCCTTATTTTCTATAGGTTATATTATATGTCATCATGTTATGAAAATTTAAGTGATACTCTCTTTGGTACTTAATTCAAAGCTTACCAACGACCAACTAGTTTCGAGAGCATTAGCAGGATGGAGAATACGATGTCATCTTGAATTAGAACGCGGTGCACATTTGATGTCTTGGTTTATATTATGATATTTGTAATTGGATAAATCATTACTCATAGGTATATCCATGTTTTATCTTATGCCACCATGTTTATTGCAGAGGGAGAGCAAGTGAAACAATGAGTCCTGGTCATTCTCTATCATACTTGCAATCTCGCCTTTTACATGCTCTTTTGCACTTCAGTTCATCATTTTTTACTTGATGTTTTAATATTATTTTTTACAATGCAAAGTAGGCTACATAAGTGACATATATAACTTGAGAGATAAAGATTTTACCTACTGGTATGGGTCTGACACTCTGTACTTTCATAACAGAAGGTGCTACAACCAGGGTCGTGGAGAAATGGAGCTCGAGCTCCATGTAACCTTTTTTTGAATATTATGGGAATGGTGTTTGAAAGTATTGAAAAATTGGAATGAATTTTTTTGATATTGATAATTATGAGATCTACCAGTTTGTAAAAACAATCTAAAACTCATTTTATTTTAGGATCAGTAAAAATAACATATCCATGGATCTGGGTCCATAGGTTGAAATTTCGGCAGATTTGTCATTTTTGTTGAGCCTAAAATCTAATGAGTTTTGGATTGATTTTTGACAACTAGTAGATCTCATATATAATTATCTATATCAAGATTTTTTGTTTCAATTTTTTGAAACTTTCTAGTGGCATTGTTGAATTTTTTAAAAAATGGTCTCCATGAAGCTCGAGTTCCATTTGAGCTTTCAAAGCTACAAGTAGCCCCTTTACTCAGAAAGTAGTTGTCTAAACTGTTCAACGAGGATGATGCATGACAAGGATTACTACATAATAACTACCCCAAAACAAATTTTTTCTTAAAATCAATTGAAACCTACAAACTTTTGGGGAGAGTCTTCTCGTAGAAGGGAGAGTCTTCTCGTAGAGGCTCTTTCCCGACTGGTAGTTGTTCAAGTACACACTTTTGGGGAGATACATGGTTGGGTGACATGCCTATTTCCCATTAATACCCAGAGTGAAGATTTGGTGCACATGAGCATCAACGATTCTATTTTTATAGAAAATTAAAATCGTATTGTTGAGTTTAAAAAAGAATGAATTTATTTTTGTATGTAGCCACTATTTATCCCACAAACGTGCAAAAAAAATGTGTTAAAATGTTTTGTAGTTTGGCCTACACAAAAATCATAAGCGGCTAGATCTGAGTATGTATATTTTTAAGTCTACAAATTTATGAGGTATTGTTATGTTTGTGTATCCCACAACACAATGAATTTTATAATAAATTTTACATGCTTGTAGGCTATATCATTTACTATATTCAGATTTGTTTACATAATTTTTTGAAACATAAAATATGATTTTTAATCACTTGAGATCGAGAAACACCGTTAATACCCATCTCTATATAATATTGTATGACAGAAAAATGTCTTTATTGATTATGTTCTATCAGAAGTTCCACTGAATATACAATATAGGTTTCATGTGGACCTTAACCGGACACGAGAAGACTTGTGTGGTTCGGTAGCACTTAGTTCAGCGGTTGATGATGATATAACTTTTGACATGAATCGGATACATTTACAGCTAACCACCTAAGGTTTATTCTTTGTAAGGTCTATTTATGGAGACCTTATGAATGGCCATACTAGATTCTTTCAAAAATATTAGCGGAAGCCAAAAATACCACCAAAAATTAACAATCTTGCGTGATTCTTATATAAAATGTACTTGTTTACTAAATATAATCTAGCTAAGCGATCATGGAATGGTTATAAGAATTGTGTTTTTTTGTGATTCTGAGGAGTCGAATAAACATTTATTTATAGCATACCCCTTTACTCGTGTTATATGGAGGATAGTTTATAATCCCTCTGATAAATCACCGACACTTATTTTTGATTGGAGGAGGTATTAGTTTTCATTTACCGCATCAAACCAATATCACTTGTTGAATGGAATTAATAGAAGAACAGAGACTCAAACTCATGTGGGGGTTTGTGCTTTAATTTGTACAATATGAAACCCTTGAAATGACCTTGCTTTTAACAAGACCGGTAATGCTTATTTCCTGCAGGTTAATTTTCCACGTGGCTACGCATTGAATCCACTAAGGTCATTTCTCGTTCCGATTAACAAATACCTTCAAGCCGAGGGATTGATGGCATATTAATATATTACATGGTACATTGGAGTTTTATGTCCATTCCTCTGGCTGAATTTCGTAGCCAGGAATATTAACCTAGATTCTTCCAATGTGATTCGTTTTCGGTGCGGAGACCAACGCGAGGGGGGACAGAACGGTTGCACTAAAATTCAGAGGTGTGTAAATCTACTGTCCTTTGACTTGCAATCTGTCTTTGCTCCATTGCCCTTGACCAGCTCGGCCCTGCTCTATATACATACACACATATACACTTACAGGTGCAGCAGGTTAAAGTGAGTTACTATTTGATCAAAGTACAGGAGAGAAGACACAAGACGGCATGAAGTTACTGCTTGGCATTGTGAAGCTTGCTGCTCTGGTGTTCTTGGTGGTCGTCAGTTCGTCGGTTCAGCATGCAGTATGTGTCGGTAAGCCGTCTGGTTAACTAACCAAGTTTTTTTTGTTAGTTGGTAAATTTTTCCAAGTCGTAGTAACGTTACTAGTTGTTTGGTGATCGATGACTTCTGAAACTTCGTTTTTATTTTGCTTTTGTCAACTGCGAAGGTGCTATTAGGCTGCATGACAGAAACACACACGGGAAGCAGTGGACGGAGGAGAGGATGAAGATGAGGGCGTACATGACCATGGACTATGGAAAAAGGAAGCGGCACCACGATCCCAAGCACAACTGATTCAGCTGGGCCTTTGATCAGACGAAAGCATCACAAAATTCGGAACTCTCGCGGCCATCGGTTGAAGCCTGATGACGGACAGGAAGAACAAGTTGTTGATGATCCATCTTCTGTTTCCTCAGTATGTGTATGTATGTTGTGTTGATCGAGCGTGCAGATCCTGTGCACGCAAATTTTGCCCCCCTAACCATGTTATTACTAGCTTAGGATCGACATATATACGTACGGTTATAGTACTACTAGCAGTGTCCATTGCCCCTTTTCTCGTTACACTTTTGTATTGTAAGAAGGCATTCTGGTGCCGTTTGGTTAAGTTGTGTTTATTCTCCTGTAAGTTGGAAATGCTGATGTACTGACATGTCAATCATAATGATAAGCAGTCCACTTAGGAGCATTTTTGCTATACATAATATTGTTTATGGCAGTTTGATCGGTTCAGTTTATATTTGCGCCTTTTTCTCATGATGTACTAGTATTACATTCACGAAAATTATTGACCGGCCGTTCATAACCAGCAAAACAATTATTCCATCCTAGAAATATGACATCATTATCCAGGAGATGGCATCTAGGCAGACGCCATGAAATTGCCACCAACGTTGTTTTATTGCGGTAATATTAGCCTAATGTTGTTTCTTCAGATCTTCAAAGGATTCGAGACTCCGCATTATGTGACATTTAGCTTAAAGTTTGAACAGGTTAAAAAAGACCCAAAGTTCGAACAGTGTGAGCGCACGTGATGTTATAGTTCTTAGAGATATGTCAGCAGCTACCAAATTAAAGGCTAATGACACACTCAAATTAAAGGCTAACAACACAGGCAAATTAAAGGCTACTGTATGATGACCTTCACTACACTATATCATTCAACTTTTTAAGCTTAGTTCGTGTATTTTACAAAAAAAATAACCATCTAGTATAACTTAGCTTGATTTTCAACCTAATAGTAACTTCTTTTTTTGATCACTCGCTTGACTACCGGAGTCCCTTCTCAGCATAGCAAGTCAACAAGGAACTTCGCAACAACATGGTTTCAAGCATTTCACGTGGAGGTCACGATCGAGCATGCACATCACTGCCACATAGAGCCGGTCTAAGTAAAGTTTGGACCGAGTTCAATAAATACAATTTACACAGAACTTTTATACTTTTGAATGATTATTTTATATGTTTTAGTCTTAATAATCGATCCTTCCCCATTACATAGTTAGCATAGTTAATAAAATGAAAATTTAGTTACGATTGCTTTCACTACAAGCAGAGGAGTTTGCATCAAAGAGACTAAGGATCTAGCTAAACTCTCTCTCGTCGATCACTTTGGTTTGCTCTAATGTGATACAAGTTTGTGGTGCGGACTTGCTCCTACAAAGGAACCAAGCTTTTTATAGATATTTAATTCTCACTCTATCTTAAATTATATGTCTCAACTTTATTTATATACGCATGTATCTAGAGTTTTGGATGCGTTTTTAGTGTGTAGATACATCCGTATAAAAAAAATATAACTAATTTAGGGCAGAGTGATTAGCTTGTTGGAGATAATACTATTATAATTAGGATGAGAATGCTTTACTTAGAATTTGACCCCTTTAATCACTTATATGTCTTTACACTATTAACTTGGGCTTGAAGACCAAAAATATGTTGCTATATATAAAAGCGTATTTTTTTTACTGCATCTACCACGAACAAATGGAGGAACGCAAGCACTTGTTTAACTCTGGTCATGCTTAGCAACTTGCCGTACTACCAGACCAAAAGGTCTTCATCAAGGATCACATGGATCGTCTAGGGCTCCGTGGGAACAGAGTCCATCGGCATCACAGGTCACAGCCGTGATTAGACTTTTGACCACCGGTTCAAGATTGAGCTTTCATGCATGGCGGGAGTCGGTGAGAAACCGAGACACACGTACGTGCTGGGCAGTGGAGGGCTTGCCCCATCGAGGAAGGCGCACGTGCGGGCTGGCATGGTGAAGCGCGCGCGCGCTAGCTAGCTGGTTAGTCGCCGTGGAGTCCAAGGGAGGTGGCGGCGTGGGCGCGCCTCGGCAGGAGCCAGATCGCCCTGGACACGAGGTCTGGCGCCGGCGCCGGCGATCGAGCTCCCTCCGTCCAGATTGGCCCGAGAGATGCCGATGCTGCCTGCCGTCTCGTGGTTCACTCCCGCTCCGCCCGTGGTCACCTGGGGTGTTGCGAGGTTGGAAAACAATGGCACGGTCGTTTTGGGGATGGAGCTTATGGTCGTTACATTTCTTTTCTTTTTTGATACGAACGTGGTTAGCAAATTCTCAGCCTCTCACCTTTTCTGAGAGAGAGACAGAGAGACTCCGGAAACCATAAATGGCTCCCGAGCTCCAATGAGCTCGTTTAAAAAAAATGAAAACGGTATTTAAAACTTTTCAAAAATTTGAAATTAAAATTCTGGTTGTAGATAACTTTGAGATCTACAATCCTGCAAAATATCAGCTCAAAATTCGGTGTATTCTAGGCTATAGAAAAAAGACAAATCTGATAAAAATTTCAAACTTCGAATGTGTACTGTTCATCACACTCAGATCTGCATCTTTGTCTTTTTTGATGAGCCTCAAATACAATGAATTTGGATTTTAAATTTTTCACACTAGTAGATCTTATTATTTTCTACATCCAGAATTTTAATTTGAATTTTTTCAAAACTTTTAAATGCCGTTTTCAAATTTTTCAAAAAACAAGCTCACTAGAGCTCGAGAGCCATATGTCCACACTCGACTCCGGAATCTCTTTTTTTTTTAAAAAAAAGAGACTCAGTCTCTCACTCTCTCACCTTGATGCTTGATGGTTGGTTGATGCAGCTGGTTTACTTTTGAGGGTGGCAACTGAGCCGGTTTGTCAAACTGACAGTGGCCAAAGTCAATAGGTTGCCGCGAGGCCACGATAGCAAGGTTGGGCTAGCATTCCTTGTTCGTTTGGATTTTGCACTTTTAGACCGAGCGTTAGGAAACCTCCACTCCACCATATTTTGGGCCAAGGCCCGGAAAGTACTGAAACCTGCACACAATATCTTTTTTTTTTTTTACAACCAGGAACTCTTTTATTCACAATATGAGTGTTACATCATTTAGAAGCACTTAATGCTAGAATATACACTACTCTCTCCTTCTCGATTTATTAGGTCGGCATGTCTATCTAAATTATTAATTTAGTCTATATAATATAAACTAAATAATCTAAAAATTAAACCGTTAAAAATATAACAGTTGAAGTTTTTATGGTATATTTTTTAAATATATATCTCATATTAACTTAATAAAATTATTAACCTATAAATACATAAACTCAAAAGGTGGGAGTAACTTTTCTTCATACTTTTCCGTGATTTCCTTCTGGATGTTACACGAGCCGGTTCCGAAGTCAGGTACGTTCACATCGTTGTCTATCTTTTTTTGAACGGTAAAGGGGTCTCGAAGGACCCCGAACTGCTTCATTCCACACCTGTCGGTTACATTTTTACAAAAAGGCCCCCCAAAGAAATAAAATTACACACAAGCCCTATTAGAATGCAAGAAGGACCCTAGATCCAATACAGAAACTAGATCCGGTCTTGGAGCTACAACCTCCAGATTCCGACGAGGACGCCGCCCAGAACCACCGCAGCAACGGCGATGGCGACACAGAGACGACGGGCGAAGCAGGGGAGCGGTGCCCTACACCATGGGTTCCGGTCGGGGCGGCAGAGCCAGCCACCGCAAGCCGCCGGAGAAGAACTCCCGAGACGCTCCCCCGCTGAAAGAGAAGACGCCAGCACCGAGGCCATCCGATCACCGCCGCAGAGACCAGAGAGGCTGGAGAGACGGCGAAGCTCTTCCAGAAGGAGCGAGCGTCGCCACCGAGAGCCGAAGAACACGTCGTGGCCTGCCTCTCTCCCACGCCACCACGGCCGGCCGAGAGAGTCAGCGCCACTAACGAACCACGCCGCCGCAAACCTCCACCTCGCCACCACGGCCGGCCAGGAGGGAAAAGCGTCGGAGCAGCACCTCGAGCCCTGAGAGACGACGGAGAACACGGCTTATTAGGCGATGCTGGCCAGCTTCGACGAAGCCTGCTTCCACCGGAGAAGCAAGGCGACGGTGGGCCCACCCTAGATCTTGGATCTGGCTGGGCAGATCTGAGATACAACGCCGGGACGACGGCAAGAAGCCACTACAGAAGAAAAGCAACTACTACTACGGGCGCCGGCACCTCCCCACCGCCGCTCCGACCGGCATCGCCGGCGGGATCGACGGCGATTCGGGCCGGCTCGCTCGAGCTCACTCGAGCTCACTCTCCTCGCTACTGTAGCGGGGGAGGGGGGGGGGGGGGGGGGCGTGCTTACTCTCTTTTCTTCAAGGTCACTATCTCTTTCTGCCCGACGTTCGTTGTCTATCTGTGCCCTTCTATTTCTCAGATGTTCCATGCCTCCATGGAAACGATGGGTGGTGACTGGTGAGGTAAGAAATGTGTTAATTCCCAAAAAAGA
This sequence comes from Dactylis glomerata, assembly GCA_007115705.1. NCBI lineage: Eukaryota > Viridiplantae > Streptophyta > Magnoliopsida > Poales > Poaceae > Dactylis > Dactylis glomerata. The sequence goes on along the minus strand of QXEO01001024.1, from coordinate 361,125 downwards.
AAAAATAGGTGAGAAATGTGGCGACCGAATTTGACGCTGCTACTTATACTTGTAAATTAATGCATCTCGCTCGCGTGTGTAGTGGCAAACTGATTTGGACTTGTCCTGTAACGAACACGACAAATTACAACAAACCAACGGCTTTCCATGACTCTGGTCCCACCTCTTAGGGTATGGCAATTATTCAAGATCTGAGACGTACGAACGATGCCCTTGCCCTTGCTATATGTACGTCCGCCCGTACAGCTGTGACGCCGTCTCGTATTGCTTTGCATGTCCGAGAAGACGGGATAGAACGGTCGGTATTTGGCAACTTGGCATCGACGAGTCTCCCACTCCGTCTGTATTATGGGACTGCGGCTGCTAGCTCCCTCTTCTGTTCAAAAGTGAGATCTCTACCAACCGTGCAAGTTGCAGCTACTGTTTTCTAGTGCTACGTTCCAAGATATATTTGTTCAAAAGTGATAGTAGTAGGAGTATCATGGAAGAGAGAAAATGTAACAGCAAAGCGAATTGGGTAGGTGAGAGTATGTAAATTTATAAATTTCTCCAAGTGGAAGATTATGTCCGGTACAAACCTAACTGTACAGGGCTTTGTTAATTCAAAGTCGGCCAGGATTAAATCTAAAAAAAGATGATGTTTGGCTGTGAATAATCACTGACCGCACATTCACTCCATTTCTCCACAGAGGGGTTAGGGCCTCTGGGACGTCGGTGGAGTGGAACATCTCCGCTCATGGCAAACCTAGCGTGGCATGTGATTTGGCTCATGCGACAAGAGAGCCACATTTCTTTCGATAAAGAACAATGTAGTGTTAAGATCCAGAAGATTTCAGACGCAACACCTCAGTATGACGAGCAACTGAAGACATCGATGATGCAAACTTTCATATTTTTAGAAGGAAAAAACCCAAGATCCAAGACAAAGAGAGCAACGTGAATGTGCTCTTTCGTAATTGCGAAGCATGGGGAACTCACTTGTAAACGTGAATGTGCGTTTCTCGTAGTGAAAATTGATTTTATTATAGTATCTGAGATGATTGGTTTGCTGCTTGAAGATGGACGATGTTGTCGGTTGGCGGACAGTCACACAATGCATATATGGGTCATGCTCGCTGCCTCGCTTCACACCATCCTTCAGTTTTGTAATGTTCTTCCTTAGAAAACCTCTGAATATCTTGTAAACCTTACCTAGAAAAATTGACACTTGAATACATGTAGTAAGCAGACTAACAAGAAAACTACTACGTATACATGATACAACCTCAATTGGATGCACCTCGTTGCTTAATACAAGGCTTAAAATTACCCGACAACGGCAAAAGGCAACAATATCTCATTATATCAACTATTGGCAACGATGTTGTTGCAGCTCGCCCAAGACATGGCCACGACTCTCGGTACCTTCCTATCAGCCAAGAAGGACATCACATCCCTCGTGGCCTTCTTAGTAGAAGCTGTCATCTCTGGTCCGCTTTCTACACTTGTGCCCTGGCCGCTGAATGGCTACGCAAAATTAATCGTCCACAGTGAAATGTGAGCTTATGGTCAGCACATATCACCATCGTGTGTAAAAAAATCTATTAGGTGTCTATCAATCCATTTTGTCTTTTGTGTTCCAATGTAGCTTTTTTAAAGCCTTGTCATGGCCGTTGAAGTCACTTTCGTGGAAAAGGACGATAGCTACCTCAATTTCACTCAAATGATTTCCTTGGCAAAAAAGGTGTGCCAACCTGGTTCTTGGCTGCTCTCTAGCGACATTTACTTAGACATGGAATGTTCTTCTTTTTTGTTGTATTTTCTTATGGAAAGCGTGCCATCTTCACTGGTGGAAAACGGGCCTTTGGCCTGGACCCTTTAGTCCCGGCCTCCATCTGGGCCGGGACTAAAGGCCCGGCCACGTCGCCCCAAAATCGCCTAGCCGCCCGGGAGGCTTTGGTCCCGGCCCGTAACGATCCTTTAGTCCCGGTTTGGGACACAAACCGGGACTAAAGGGCTATGCGGTGTGCAGCCAGCATGTGCGTCTCCTTTAGTCTCGGTTTGTGTCTCAAACCGGGACTAAAGTCATCTGCCTATATATATATGGCCGCAGCCCCTCTCTCCCCTCTTCCTTGTATTTTTCTTAGATGGAAGAGTGTGGGTGTGTGCTAGCTCTCCATTTTTCTTGGATGCACTAGAGGTGTTTGTTGAAATATGTGTTAGAGCGATGCCGCTTCAGTTCACCGAACACAACTACGATATGAGATGCCCGAGCCACGCTTAAACCTCTTCCTCTTTATTTCCACTTATTCTAAAAGGTTAGCAACTATATTTTCTCGTTTATACCGCGCGGTACTAATTTTTAGGATCGTGATTGTGTTTGATATACTGTCGTATGACGCAGATGAGCCATCCATGGATGTACGGTGATCGATGCACAGCCGCTTACAGAGAAGGCGTGCATTCTTTTCGAGATGCGGCCGATGCGAACAAGCATGGTGGTGGCTATATGTTTTGTCCATGTGTTGAATGTCGGAATGAGAAGGATTACACTTCCTCAAGAGTCATTCAGAGCCACCTGCTTTGGTCCGGTTTTATGTTGGGCTATAATGTTTGGACCAAGCACGGAGAAAGAGGGGTTATGATAGAAGACGACGATGAAGAAGAAGAGAACGATGATGACAACTACCGATCTATGTTCCCTGAGTATGCTGATACCGCAATGGAAGACAATGAAGAAGAAGAGCAGGGTGAAGAACGGAAACCAGATGAGCCCGCTGATGATCTTGGCCGGGTCATTTCTGATGCATGGCGAAGCTGCGACACAGAAAATGAGAGGTTGCAGTTCGAGCAGATGTTACAGGACCACAACAAATTGTTGTATCCAACTTGTGAAGATGGCCAGAAGAAGCTGGGTAGCACACTGGAATTGCTGAAGTGGAAGGCAGAGACCGGTGTGACTGACTCGTCATTCAAAAAGTTGTTGGTACTGATGAAGAAGATGCTTCCAAGAAAGAACGAATTGCCCGCCAGCACGTACGAAGCAAAAAAGCTTGTCTGCCCTCTAGGATTAGACGTGCAGAAGATACATGCATGCCCTAATGACTGCATCCTCTACCGTGGTGAGAAGTACGAGAATATGGATAAATGCCCGGTATGCACTGCATTGCGGTATAAGATCAGAAAAGATGACCCTGGTGATATTGAGGGCGAGCCACCCAGGAACAGGGTTCCTGCCAAGGTGATGTGGTATGCTCCTATAATACCACGGCTGAAACGTCTGTTCAGAAATAAAGATCATGCGAAGTTGTTGCGATGGCACATGGAAGATCATATGAAAGACGACAAGTTGAGGCACCCCGCTGATGGTCGGCTGTGGAGAAAAATAGAGAGAGAGTTCCCGAGATTTGCAGGTGACGCAAGGAACTTATGGTTTGGTCTAAGTACAGATGGCATGAATCCTTTTGGGGAGCAGAGTTGCAGTCACAGCACCTGGCCCGTTACTCTATGTATTTACAACCTTCCTCCTTGGTTGTGCATGAAGCGGAAGTTCATTATGATGCCAGTGCTTATCCAAGGTCTAAAGCAACCCGACAACGACATTGATGTGTACCTAAGGCCATTAGTTGATGAACTTTTACAGCTGTGGGTCGAACCAGGTGTACGTGTGTGGGACAAGCACAAACAAGAGGAATTTGACCTTCGAGCGTTGCTTTTCGTAGCCATCAATGATTGGCCTGCTCTTAGTAACATTTCAGGACAGTCAAACAAGGGATACAATGCATGCACGCACTGTTTGGATCAGACAGAAAGTATATATCTGGACAAATATAGGAAGAATATGTACCCGTACAATCGTCGTTTTCTTCTGCCCAAGCATCCCTTAAAGAAAAAAGGCAAGCATTTCAATGGCAAGGCAGAACCCCGGGGGAAGCCTGTCACCCGTACTGGTGCTGAAGTATTTGATATGGTCAAAGATTTAAAAGTAATCTTTGGAAAGGGTCCTGGCAGCCAACCTGTTCCTAACGGCCCTGATAAGCGCGCACCCATGTGGAAGAAGAAATCTATATTTTGGGAGCTACCCTATTGGGAAGTCCATGAGGTCCGCTCCGCAATCGACGTGATGCACCTGACGAAGAATCTCTGCGTGAATATTCTAGGCTTCCTGGGCTTGTATGGGAAGTCAAAAGATACACCGGAAGCACGGGAGGACCAGGAACGTCATAAAGGAAGAGATGGCATGCATCCAGGGCAGTTTTAAGGGCGTGCCAGCTACGCTCTTACCAAGGAAGAGAAGGAAATCTTCTTTGAAGTCCTTTTCAGTATCAAGGTCCCGACTGGCTTCTCGTCGAATATAAAGGGAATCGTAAATATGAAAGACAGAAAATTCCAAAACCTAAAGTCTCATGACTGCCACGTGCTTATGACGCAATTGCTTCCGGTTGCATTGAGGGGAATTCTATCAGAAAATGTTCGCCTGGCAATTGTGAAGGTATGTGCATTCCTCAATGCAATTTCTCAGAAGGTAATCGATCGAGAAAGTCTATCAGGGTTACAGATTGATGTGGTCCAATGTCTGGTCAGCTTTGAGTTGCAAAAAAACTGAGGGCCAAAGTCAAGCAGTGGACTCTAAAGAAGATGGCCGAACTGTTCTGTAGCTGGAAGAAGAAGCTATGGAAAAACTATCTGAAGAAAAAGAAAGTGCCAGTGTGCCAGTATTCGAGGGGTATCTAGCCAAGCAGGCGAATCACTGGAAGACATTTCAGGAGTACAAGCAGTCAGAAGATGCCAAGGCATTATCAGAAAAGAACAAGAAAAATGCCGACAAGAAGAAATATCACCACACACTGGGGCCAGGGGGCTATGAGACTGCCATCCCAAAGTGGGATAAGAAAGAGCAAGATATGCTAGCTAAAGGCATCATACCTGAACCCATCCATGATGAGTGGGAATTTAGAGCAAGAAATTGGTTCCTTGCGTATGGTGGTTCGTACGATGAAGAAATAGGGGACCTTATCTGCAGTGACGGTCTTAGGATACCCAGGGAGAATTGGAAAAAGATAGTGAAAGAAATTAAAGAGGGAAAAAGACAGTTCACTCCAGATAGAGAGAAAGATTTGCTCACACTGGTCCTCGGCAATGACGAACATGGAGGATGAACGCGAGGCTTCGGTCCTTCTTACCCATGGTGGCTTGGGTTTGCCAGAGACCAAAATACTTACAGAAGCCGAGCGAGAGCAAAGAAGCGACAGCAGGATGAGGAGAATGACAAGTTCAACCAGTTGCTTGCCAGGCTTAACGAGCAACAGAAGCAGATTGACGAGCTTAGAGGAGTAGTGCGCCAGGAAGATCCTGCACTCGATATTACCGGCGCCCCATCTAAGCGGAAAAGCAGCATGGCTGAATCTGAGGCCCCGACCAACGATGCACGAAGAATGATAGAGGGCGGTCCCGGCTACCCCGTGGATGGAATCAAGGAGTCAACATCATGTGAACTCCATCAGAGAATCAAGAACATATCCATGAAGGTGGCCGTCGGACAAGCTTTACCTTCTGGCCCTGATGTACGCTGGCATGGCCGTGAGATTCCAGCTGGCTATGCTAAAGTCGGGGTGGATGAAATCGTGTCGGGGTTTCATGATATGGACCTCGACATAGCTGGACCCGAAGATGAGAGGACACTCGGAGAAGTACTGGGTGGAGTCATCCTATGGGACAAGAACTACATCAAGCTTCCAGGCTCGGCCCCAAGGACAACACCGCCTCCGAGTTGTCGCAGGTCACCTACACCTCCATCACCTCCAAGCCCTCCACATGACGACGGCCACCACAACACGAGTCCATCTCGATCACCGCCGCCGGACTTGGGTCGGCCGTCTCCGCCGCCGCCCGCTAAGGATACTAAGCGGAAGCGTGCCAGCAAGAACGCTCCGTCGATGAGTTCTAAGCGACGGAGCTCCCCAAAGCACAAACTGTCGCCCCTCCCAAAGGTACCTCATGCTAATCTTCCTATCAGACCTTATGATCGTACCGACGAGGAAAACGCCAGGATAGCAAAGGAACATTATGATGCGCAGATGAAAAAGAAGGACCCGAGCCCCGCCCGGAATACACCAAGAAGCAAATAGCATATGCAAAATACTTCACGACCCTTCCATCACAGTATGACTTACACCATAAGCCTGACGACTATACACGCACATTGCAGAAGGAAGGGAAAAAGAGCAGATCACGTGCAAGTGCAAGTGGGAGCAAATCAAGTTCAACTACAAGCAAAAAAAGATCAGACGTTCCTCAGCTTGGACAACAGGCCAAACAGTCGATCCCACCCCTCAGGGTGTTACCCAAGAATGTTCCCTCTCTGGTGCAGGGGCAAGATTTAGAATTAGCAAAGAAGTGGGCGGCTGAATGGGGGTATAAGTGTTGAAGACATTCTGGCTTCCCAAGATGACAGGTTACCCAAGGCTGTGGTAGCCCCTAAGCCACAGTTTGTCATGGGAGCGCCTTTGGTCAGCAAAGATAAGTTTGATGATCTCCCAACAAATATGCGTTACTTACATACATGGTACTTAAGTGAAGCAAAGAATGGGAGAACGATGATCGTGGCGCGTGTCCCACGGGAGTACTACGGCCGTCCCGAAGACATCCATATCGACTTTGATGAACTCTTCCAGATGTACAATGCTGACGCCCTCGACAAATCGCTTATGAGTTGCTATTGTCTGTAAGTTTTTCAATTCGTTGTCTACATATAACTTGTTCAGTTATTTCAATTCATTGTCTACATATAACTTGTTCCGTTCTGACTTGTACTCTATTATGCAGAATAAAGATTCTGGAATGTAAAAGTAGGAACATCCTAAATATTGGGTTTATTGATCCAGATAAAATACATATAACGACGCTAACTGATAAACCCAAGGAGACGGAGGAAAACCTTCTAAGGTTTCTAACAGATCAAAATTTCTGTGACCACATACTGTTTCCATACAACTTCAGGTGAGGGTCTTACTCTGTTGTGTCCATTCACTTATAAGTGTAATTGATAAGTTACTGACACATATATATATACATGTGCAGCTACCACTGGATTCTGTTGGACATTTAAATTGATAAGGGAAGAGTTGATGCCTTCGACCCATTATCGAGACCCTTGGAACAGTTCCAAAGCCTGCAGGACATGCTCCAAGGGTAATTTCAATCATTCTTGCGCTCTATCGGTCTCTTTCGATGATTTTCTGATATATCAATTAATGAAAAACTTAGCAAATCATTTTTCTTGTCGGGCAGGGTTTGGAAGCGGTTCAAGTGCGTGACTGACGGTATGCAGCATGAGAAGCTGACCTTTAGAGCGGCTCAGGTAAATAGTAGTATGATATACTTCTATTTTCAATACATTTATGATGCTAGATTATTATTTTGATTATATATATTCTATTCTCGTAAAGTGCGACCAGCGGCCACGGGGGACGCATCTATGTGGATACTACGTTTGCGAGACTATTCGCACGTTTACCTCTGAGCACAAGGATTACAGATACGACGTAAGCAATAAACATTCACACCTCTATTTTTACCCATCATTCTTTGTTATCATGATTGATATTCATATTCATCTCCCCTTCTTATATAGTACACGGCCATGCGGGAGAAGTACCTACCAGAGCAACGCGCGATTGCTGTTGCAGAGGAGCTAGCGACCTTTCTGAGGACAGAAGCTATAGACGACAAAGGACGATTTAGTGTAGCTAGGGGCCATTACTGATGTTGGTCCATGTAATCGAATAGACGGGCTCTAGTCCCGATAATTCTGATCTCCATATAATTGTATATATATGCTCGCTTGTAAAATAAGTTAATCTTATATATATGCATAAACATGTATATTTAGAATTATACGAAAACTAATTCCCGAACACCAAACAAGGCACCAAACGAGGCATCACGTTAATCCCCCGAACACCTAAACCCTAAAACGCTAAAATAAACAAAATCTGCAGAAAATCTTTAGTCCCGGTCTGTGTTATGACCCGGGACTAAAGGGCCTGCCCTGAGGGCTCTCCCAGACGCCCACGTGGAGCTCCTTTGGTCCCGGCTTGGAACTGGGCCGGGACTAAAGGTTAGGCCTTTAGTCCCGCCTGTTTGGTCCCGGTTGGGGAACCGGGACTAAAGCCCCTTACGGGCCGGGACTATAGGCCCTGTCCCCACTAGTGCTTGTCTTTTGGCATGTACTCCGTAGTAAATTAGGTCTATTTGTTTTTATCTCAAAAAAAAGGTCTATTTGTTTTCATAGGAGCAACTCTCTTCTTCTTAGTTAAAAAATTACTATATTGAGATCCAGCCTCCGTTTCAAAAATAAGCAAGGGCGTTTGCGAACATGAGAACGGTTTCAGCAGAAATTGTGACACCATTGGGTCTCTGTTGGAGTCCCCAAGGCGAATGGCCTTGTTCAATGAGGCGCACGACACAAAACATGGATGTGTGATTCTTGTTCTATCCTATTATTTAGCTGGCAGCTATCTCTGTGCAAATGCTTACACCTAGATCAGCTGCCACCCATATTACCCATACTAAATATCTAAAAAAGTACATATGGAAAATGAAGGTACCTTTGAAGATCAAGATTTTCATGTGGTTCTTTCATAGAAAGGTAATTCTTACAAAGGACAATCTTCTAAAAAGGAATTGGAATGGTAATACCTCATGTTGTTTTTGCGAAAAGGATGAGACCATTCAACATTTATTTTTTGAGTGCCCATTAGCGAAAATTATTTGGCGTATTGTTCATATGACGTTTGGTTTACCACCCCCTAAAACTGTCAAGAATCTCTTTGGTAATTGGTTAGCTGGCATCGACAAGAGAGATGTCAAGCAAATCGGGTTGGGGTGTGTGCTATTATCTGGGCTATCTGGAATGCATGGAATGATAAAGTTTTTAACAAAACAAGAGTTTCATCTCTTTTGCAGGTTATACCGGTGGCTACCCATTGGATTCGTATGTGGTCCTATCCCAGTGGAGTTTTGAGAGGCCATAGTTATTGGGTGCAACCGTTTGGAGACGATCGGACGGGACTTATTCAGCCAATTCGGTTGGCGGCGTGATAATCGAATTACGGCATGTTGAGCTCTAGGGGTCTTGTGTTGTGGATTTTGAGGTGCTTAATCTTTGTAGCCACTTTGGATGATCCATGAGCGGTAATAATTACTTTTGAACCTTTGAGAATAAGTTAATAAATACCGGCCATATGCATCGATTTGATGCAGAGGCTAGGGCCTGCCCCTTTTTGAAAAAAAAGATCAGCTGCCACCGGTATAATTAATTAACCATCGCAAATACAATCGATGAACTAATAGGAACTCTGTAAATTTTGGAGTACCATTTAGCAAGTATATTTATACTATCACTAGAACTACACGATACAACCTGAATTCACTGCCTACACCCTCTCTGCTATCCACAAGGTTTAAACTACACGATGATGGCCAAATGGCATTTCTCATCTCAACTTGGCTGCCCTTGCGTTGTACCGCGCCCATGACGCAGCCACGACCTCCGGTACCTTCCTATTGGCCAGGGAGGACATCACCTTTGCCCTAGTGACCTTCTTGACGAGAAGCCGCCATGTCTTGTCCGCTTTCTCTGCTTGCGTCTTGCCTTTGAAATTTCTGCAAAAATTAACCACCCACAATGAAAGGTGAGTTTATGGTTATTTGATATCACCACTAGATGTAAATTAAAAAGTAACCACATGGCATATGAGGTGAGCAATCTACAAAAAGCAATGTAAGGATATGTAAATAAAATCTATATTAGGTATATGCGCCGATCGGATTTGTCTTTTGCGTTTGGATGCAGATTTTTTATAAGTGTCGCCATGGCCGTGGAAGTCATTTTCATGGAAAGGGATGAAAGCTATGTCTATTTCACTGTGCGCGAGCAAGTGATTTTCTTTGGCGGAAAAGGGCATGGATCTCGTCAGCCTGGTTCTTGGTTGCTGATCTAGCGACATTTTGTCAGATGCAAAAGTGTGTATCTTTGTTGCGTCTTCTCACCTGCAGAGCGGCACACGGCAGGTCTGGTCTGTCCGGTCGCAGACGGAGGCGTGCAGGCGGAAGAGCTGCAGCACGCGCTTGCACCGCGCGCAGCCTCCCGGCGCTGTCTTCTTCGCGCACGTCGAGAAGTGACGCATCAGGAGCTGCAGGCCCCGGCACGTGCAGCCATCCGTCGCGTACGGCGCATCCGCGAAGGAGGCGGCGCCGTCGCCGGGGAAGATGTGCTCGAGCGTGGTCATGGCCTCGCCGAGCTGCCGGCACGCCTCCTGCGCGGCCCTCTCGCGCGCCCACCTGTTCTCCCGCTGGTCGGCGTCCTCCATCAGCTTGAGGAGCTCCAGCTCGAGCTTGGCGTCGTGGCGGCGCGCGAAGCGCCAGCCCTCGGAGAGCTCCACGGCGGCGAAGTCCTTGGCCGCGAGCCGCGCGCACCGCAGGTACAGCCTGGGCGCGTCGCAGAGCCTGGCCAGCTTCAGCATGTCCACGGCGCGGTCCGGCGTCAGCCGCGCCGACACGGCGGCCTCCGCCGCGCGCTTCAGCCACCCCACCCGGTACGCGTGCGCCAGCGCCAGCAGCTGCGCGCCGTGCGCGCCCACCGCCTCCTCCTCCTCCGGCGCCACCTTGGAGCGGTAGAGGAAGTGGATGAAGGCGTGGACGGCGTCGGCGGAGACGCCGAGGACGCGGATGGTGCACTCCGCGAGCCACCCGCGCCGCGCCGCGTCGATCATCCGCTCCAGCACCGGCGACGAGGAGGCCTGCAGGCATCGCAGCCAGATTCCAAGATTAGCCAAGGTTTCGACGCAAGATCCCGGCCAAATTCAGCAGGGAAAACAGAGAAGGAACGTTGACAGTCCGGGGAGCTGGCTTACGAGAACGTAGGAGTGCGCGGCGATGCTCTGTCCGTCCGAGGTGACTACTCGCATGTCCGGCGGCGACGCCCGGTAAGATTCGAAACCTGTGCAGATCGTCATTGATACCTTCTGCGTATTCCAACCAGTTAATTAGCTAGGCTTCGATCTCGTCGAGTTCCCGAGTTCTGCTGATGATTATGTCGAGCTGGATCGCGTAGTAGAGAACGAAGAAGAACTGGAAAGCCCAAGAAACGGAGCAAATGGATCTTGTTGCGGCTTGGGGGGGGGGGGGGGGGGGATGAGAGAGGAAGTCTCGAGCTCGGCGACAGCTATATAATGTCGTGGAGGAAGGAGGCTGACGACATGTACGCACGGCACAGTGCGTGCACAGCTGCTATACGCGCCGGGAACTGACGGCAGCTAGGATTAGCGCGAGCGGCTCTGGTTAGTTTGGACGGAAATCATTAGCCAAATCGCCGCTGAATACCGTCGAGGCTGATGAGGATTTGACTCTCGAGGAGGAGGATCTGAGTCACCGATCAGATCTCCGTCGGTGGGAACCACCGGCAGCGGCCAATCCAGAACCGAGGCTGGGCCAAGAGTTGTGTGCGCCACGAGTTTTGATGGGAAAGAAAACGGAATTGTTTGCGGCGTTTTGTTCCTTTTTTGGGTGTGGAGTTGCTGACACGGATACACGTTTTAGTTTCGGGATATCTTATTGGATAGACATATCCAAACACGGCATTGTTCGGAAGTTCTTAATCCTATCCTTTTCGAGAAAGAGGCCTCACAGCTTACACTCTATATATTGGAGTTGAAACTTTATCCTCAATTTATATATGTGCAGGTGATATGGCAATGACTTTTAGGTCGCCACATGCTAATATGAATATTGTCCAAATATGTAACAAGAACACCACATTTCCTAAATTATTACTCCACGCGTTCGGTGTTATGTGTGTACGAAGCAATCACTCAACTCTTAAGAAAGAGGCCTCAAAATCCATATTGGATAAGAAACATTATCGGCAATATATACTGGGTGTGGTCAGGCAATGACTTTTAGCTCGCCACATGGTAATTTGAATATTGTCGAAAGATGTAAAGGCATGTACAATGGTAGAGAAGACATGCCTTCTCTTAGTTTTCTACGTCATCTAGAGAAAACATTAGAAATTACTGATACAATGCATTATCTCGTATTGTCATCCCTAGCAATTGTTGAGAATCAGTTATTTTTTGTAAGAAATTAACTCGCCAAGGGAAGATATATGGTACAACGCTAAAATGGTCTTCTCTTATATTTTTTTTAAGAGATCATCTCTTAGCTAAGGGAAGACAACCTTCTCTTTCTTATTTCTCTCTCCGCCAACTAAGCAAAAATTCTTTTTGGTAGCTCTAAGGGAAGACTGACGTCACCCCATTGTACGTGCCCTAACAGGAACACTCTATTTCCTAAATTACTAGTCACCGCGACGGTGCCACGTGTACAAAGCAATAAACTTGACTAACTCATTTTTTTGGAATTCCTCAATAACATCATATTCCTAGACTTTCGGTTGAGGGAAAGGAACATCGAAGTAGACTTCTTAGGTAGGTTTTACTCTTACCTTAGCATGGAAAGCACCGGGTTTTTCCTTTTGCTCCTAGTTCATTACCAAGCAAGCTATAGTAAATTGAGTTCATCACTGAGAGGGTGGATTGAAGATATTGATGAAACAAATTGACCTTAAACAAAGCACATCCCCTATTGGCACTGTCATATAAGAATGGTGTGTGATCTTGATATAGTGTGCAGTGTGATCTTATGATCTTGGTAATTCCAAAGCGCATAATCTATAATCTATAGATGTTTCGAAGTTTAAAAATTGAGTAGTGGGTGAACAACATTGTTAGGATAAAATCATTTATGAATTACAAATCATTGATAGAAATCATATCAGATAATGAATATAAAAATCTACCAACAAATGAAGACTTACAAAATCCATGGAAATCAATTACTCAATAATTTATATTTACTTAATGTTCTACATCGAGCACAATTTATAGTCACACAAACACATGACACCATCAAACCCCAAAAGCCCTGATTTGTGTTGGATTTAAAAAAAACAGATGCAAAAGATTTGGTCAATCTATTAACTAAAATGAAGAGAATTATGTATTTTAGTAACAAAAATCATTACAACAAACATAGGCAGACTAACCTAAAGACAAATAACTCCGTTGCTGGCTGCTTAGGCAAACCAACCAACTCACTCAACCTGCAGCACCACATACTCTCAACACATTGACCACGTCGCAAAGAAAATCCCACCGAGAACACTTGAACAACGGTCTCGCGCACAACCAGAACAGACGGAAGCTATGGAGTGCAAGGATGTACTGTATATCTGTTAGAGATCTACGGTCATCGTAGTAGGCGTAGAACTAATCGGCCCGATGAGGCTGGTGCCAACGCGGGCGGTAGCGAGGGCGCTACCGCCCGGCGGGAGGCGAGAGGCGGGCGATAGCGGAGCGGCGGGCGCCGGCCCCGTCGCCCGGCGGTAGCGGGCGATACCGCCCGGCCGGCGCCCGCGCTAGCGGGGCGAGAGGGGGCGAGAGGCGGGCGAGAGGGGGCGAGAGGCGGGCGGTGCGTTGGCTGGGCGGTAGCGGGCGAGAGGCGGGGCGATAGCGGGGCGGGAGGCGGGGCGATAGGCGGGCGATAGTGTAACGGCTAGCTGACGTGGCGCGATCTGATTCGTCCACGTCAGCTAGCCGTTGGGTAGCCGTTGCTGGTTCAAAGATTTCGAAAAAAAGGCCATTTCATCTCATTCATCTCCTTCACTCTCTCAAATCTTCTCCACCATGTCTAGTTGGAATCCAGATATGACCTCGTTCACGGATCTCTTGGACGCCAACGAGGAGAATGAGGAGGAGGAAGAGGATTAGAATTTATTTTTTATTTATTATGTAATTTTTAAAATTTATTATGCAATTTTATTAATTATTATGTAATCGGTAACAATTTTAGTTGAATAAAATAATTTTCTTGCATTATTTTGAATGTTGTAAAAGAGAGGAGAGAGAAAAGCTGATGTGGAGGAGAGAGAAGTGAGAGCTGGCACTATAGCCCGTGGACTGGCACCGTGGGGGTGAGAGTGGGGTGAGAGTGAGGGTAAAAGCTGACGTGACGAGGCTATAGTGGGGTGAGAGTGGGTGATGCACTGGTACCAGCCTGATAAGGTATCAAATGTACTACTTCGCAATGTCTAAACAGATGGCCAATCTGCGGTGTCATAGTGGTTTTCCGTCCTGGCGTACCTTTTTGTCATAAAGATGATAAAAAAAACGAGCTAGGGCATTGTTTACCTGATAGCTAGGCAGTAGCGTTGGTGGTACAGATCTCGATAGATAGGCGTGGTAGGATATCAGTCCCCGTCCGTCAAAATCATATCGCGATAAGCGAATCAAATCACGAGTACCACATGGATGATGGCAGAGTAGGCGGGGTACGGAGACTACGGACGACGCTTGAGCGTGAGCTGTGGCCGCCACCGCAGAGGCGCCACCCACCGACCGGCGGGGCCCGCGTCATGCGCCGTCGCGCTCGCCGGAGCAGAGCACGCCTCCCTCAGAAACAGCCGCGACGTCCCGCAGCTAGGAGGAGCGAGCGGTCGCCGTCCGTCCGATCCGGGGGCGTTATTGGCCGCGAGACCGACGGCCAGGGCTTCGCCTCCGTAGACGCCCGGAGCGCCGCGCACGTCGCTTTCGCGATGGGGGGCGCTTGGATTGGATCTCGGCGCGACGAAGAGGACAGCATGACGAGAGCGCGGGGCCGGCCGTCCGTCCCCGCGGTGATATTTTCCGGCTGATTTTTTCGACGCAGGTCACCGACTCACCGTCTGTGCGTAGAAATCGTAGATCGATCTGTGCTTGACGAGAGCGCCGGATGCTACGAAATGGCCGTACCATTCCACAGCTGTGTGATCAACTGATCATCATACACATCTCGGCGTCTTGCTCGCGTGCGCATATTTGGGCAGAACGTTGCACGGCGAACGGCCCTCCTTGGTCCTGGTCCCAGCGACCGCACGACCTTCTGCTGGTTCGCACATGGGACAAGGCGCCTGGCCCATTGGCCCTGGGCCTGGGCCTGGGCCTGGGCCGGGCGGGGCGCGGGACCAGACCAGACCAGATGGGTAGGAGAGCTGCATGTGGACTCCAGCTGGAGCAGCGCGTATATGCACCGTCCACCTCTCTACTCTACTTTCGTCTTTGGACCCAACCTACCTCTTTGGCTGCCCCGGCGCATGGACCATCGCACGCTCATCACGAGGACCCATATTCTACTACAGTACGACCACCGCATCTACTGTCGGTTTGTGTACGTGTGCCATGGTTTTCTTACTAGCACGTGGCAGGGTCACCCGGCGACCGAAAGCTCGCGGGCGTCTAGACGTTGATGCGCGTATTAGGATGTTTGAGATTCAGATTATTTCTGAGTTCATCTAAAAAACTGTAATTTTGCGTCGATTGTTTATAGCTCCGTAGTATAGAGTGTATCCTACTTCTGAGAAGGGATTTGGTGCACGTGGGCACCAGTGCTCCATTCACTTTTAAAATTTTGAAAATTTCATACTTTTATATCTTTAAAAATTATGGCATTAAAATATATAGGTAGATATTTACAGGAGGAGTGCATGTAAAAAAAAAGTCCCGTTAAAAAATACGTTGTATTTTGGGAAATATAAAAAAGACAAATTTCTGATAGTAAATAGTAGTAAAGTAGTAGTAAAATAATATATCTTTTTGTCAGAAATTTTTCTTTTTTTATTTCCTAAAATATAAAGTATTTTTAACAGGATTTTTTGTGTATGCTCCTCCTGTATATATCTTTCTATATATTTAAAGCCATATTTTTTCAAAACATATATGTGTTAGATTTTGAAATTTTAAAAAATCTAAAGCGGAAGGATCACTGGTACCCATGTGCCAATAACACTTTCCACCTATTTCTGCACTTTAGAGTTTTCAAGTTCAGATTTATGGAAAAAGTATTTCACGCTTGAAGACACAAGTCAACCTTGTGGGCTATAATGCCGTAGAGGAGGCTCGTCTCCCTTGCCTAGGCCAGCTTCCCATTTGGGCTCTTGCGTGTTAGCCCAGTAACTTGCTCTGCCTTCCTCCTCATCTCTTAGAAAATAATTTTATAGTACCTGGTCTATAAATTCACATGTGTACACAACTCCAGCAATTGATAGGTAGCATGTGTGACACTGTGACAGTTTTGTTTTGAAAAATAGCCAACCAAATATGTGAATTTTCTCACTACCGGCCATTGTTGAAGTGTACCCGTATAACTCTATGTAACGTCTCTTGTAACCAGTAGGCTTAGTCAAATAGGTGGTTAGATCTTAGCTAGAAGATAGGCACGCTGTTGCCCCACGATGGCATGTCTCGGCCTCCTGTATATGTATCTGTAACTGTTGTTGAGCAATGCAAGCGCAGAGAGTACAGAATTCAGCTTGGTATCAGAGCCCCTCTTCTCCTTCTTCCACAGCTGTGTCAGCTGATCATCATACACATCTCGGCGTCTTGCTCGCGTGCGCATATTTAGGCACGGCGAACGGCCCTCCTTGGTCCTGGCCCCAGCGGCCGTACGACCTTTTGCTGGTTCGCACATGGGACAAGGCGCCTGGCCCATTGGCCCTGGGCCTGGGCATGGGCGGGGCGCGGGACCAGACCAGACCAGATGGGTAGGAGAGCTGCATGTGGACTCCAGCTGGAGCAGCGCGTATATGCACCGTCCACCTCTCTACTCTACTTTCGTCTTTGGACCCAACCTACCTCTTTGGCTGCCCCGGCGCATGGACCATCGCACGCTCATCACGAGGACCCATATTCTACTACAGTACGACCACCGCATCTACTGTCGGTTTGTGTACGTGTGCCATGGTTTTCTTACTAGCACGTGGCAGGGTCACCCGGCGACCGAAAGCTCGCGGGCGTCTAGACGTTGATGCGCGTATTAGGATGTTTGAGATTCAGATTATTTCTGAGTTCATCTAAAAAACTGTAATTTTGCGTCGATTGTTTATAGCTCCGTAGTATAGAGTGTATCCTACTTCTGAGAAGGGATTTGGTGCACGTGGGCACCAGTGCTCCATTCACTTTTAAAATTTTGAAAATTTCATACTTTTATATCTTTAAAAATTATGGCATTAAAATATATAGGTAGATATTTACAGGAGGAGTGCATGTAAAAAAAAGTCCCGTTAAAAAATACGTTGTATTTTGGGAAATATAAAAAAGACAAATTTCTGATAGTAAATAGTAGTAAAGTAGTAGTAAAATAATATATCTTTTTGTCAGAAATTTTTCTTTTTTTATTTCCTAAAATATAAAGTATTTTTAACAGGATTTTTTGTGTATGCTCCTCCTGTATATATCTTTCTATATATTTAAAGCCATATTTTTTCAAAACATATATGTGTTAGATTTTGAAATTTTAAAAAATCTAAAGCGGAAGGATCACTGGTACCCATGTGCCAATAACACTTTCCACCTATTTCTGCACTTTAGAGTTTCCAAGTTCAGATTTATGGAAAAAGTATTTCACACTTGAAGACACAAGTCAACCTTGTGGGCTATAATGCCGTAGAGGAGGCTCGTCTCCCTTGCCTAGGCCAGCTTCCCATTTGGGCTCTTGCGTGTTAGCCCAGTAACTTGCTCTGCCTTCCTCCTCATCTCTTAGAAAATAATTTTATAGTACCTGGTCTATAAATTCACATGTGTACACAACTCCAGCAATTGATAGGTAGCATGTGTGACACTGTGACAGTTTTGTTTTGAAAAATAGCCAACCAAATATGTGAATTTTCTCACTACCGGCCATTGTTGAAGTGTACCCGTATAACTCTATGTAACGTCTCTTGTAACCAGTAGGCTTAGTCAAATAGGTGGTTAGATCTTAGCTAGAAGATAGGCACGCTGTTGCCCCACGATGGCATGTCTCGGCCTCCTGTATATGTATCTGTAACTGTTGTTGAGCAATGCAAGCGCAGAGAGTACAGAATTCAGCTTGGTATCAGAGCCCCTCTTCTCCTTCTTCCACAGCTGTGTCAGCTGATCATCATACACATCTCGGCGTCTTGCTTGCGTGCGCATATTTAGGCACGGCGAACGGCCCTCCTTGGTCCTGGCCCCAGCGGCCGTACGACCTTTTGCTGGTTCGCACATGGGACAAGGCGCCTGGCCCATTGGCCCTGGGCCTGGGCATGGGCGGGGCGCGGGACCAGACCAGACCAGATGGGTAGGAGAGCTGCATGTGGACTCCAGCTGGAGCAGCGCGTATATGCACCGTCCACCTCTCTACTCTACTTTCGTCTTTGGACCCAACCTACCTCTTTGGCTGCCCCGGCGCATGGACCATCGCACGCTCATCACGAGGACCCATATTCTACTACAGTACGACCACCGCATCTACTGTCGGTTTGTGTACGTGTGCCATGGTTTTCTTACTAGCACGTGGCAGGGTCACCCGGCGACCGAAAGCTCGCGGGCGTCTAGACGTTGATGCGCGTATTAGGATGTTTGAGATTCAGATTATTTCTGAGTTCATCTAAAAAACTGTAATTTTGCGTCGATTGTTTATAGCTCCGTAGTATAGAGTGTATCCTACTTCTGAGAAGGGATTTGGTGCACGTGGGCACCAGTGCTCCATTCACTTTTAAAATTTTGAAAATTTCATACTTTTATATCTTTAAAAATTATGGCATTAAAATATATAGGTAGATATTTACAGGAGGAGTGCATGTAAAAAAAAAGTCCCGTTAAAAAATACGTTGTATTTTGGGAAATATAAAAAAGACAAATTTCTGATAGTAAATAGTAGTAAAGTAGTAGTAAAATAATATATCTTTTTGTCAGAAATTTTTCTTTTTTTATTTCCTAAAATATAAAGTATTTTTAACAGGATTTTTTGTGTATGCTCCTCCTGTATATATCTTTCTATATATTTAAAGCCATATTTTTTCAAAACATATATGTGTTAGATTTTGAAATTTTAAAAAATCTAAAGCGGAAGGATCACTGGTACCCATGTGCCAATAACACTTTCCACCTATTTCTGCACTTTAGAGTTTCCAAGTTCAGATTTATGGAAAAAGTATTTCACGCTTGAAGACACAAGTCAACCTTGTGGGCTATAATGCCGTAGAGGAGGCTCGTCTCCCTTGCCTACGCCAGCTTCCCATTTGGGCTCTTGCGTGTTAGCCCAGTAACTTGCTCTGCCTTCCTCCTCATCTCTTAGAAAATAATTTTATAGTACCTGGTCTATAAATTCACATGTGTACACAACTCCAGCAATTGATAGGTAGCATGTGTGACACTGTGACAGTTTTGTTTTGAAAAATAGCCAACCAAATATGTGAATTTTCTCACTACCGGCCATTGTTGAAGTGTACCCGTATAACTCTATGTAACGTCTCTTGTAACCAGTAGGCTTAGTCAAATAGGTGGTTAGATCTTAGCTAGAAGATAGGCACGCTGTTGCCCCACGATGGCATGTCTCGGCCTCCTGTATATGTATCTGTAACTGTTGTTGAGCAATGCAAGCGCAGAGAGTACAGAATTCAGATTGGTATCAGAGCCCCTCTTCTCCTTCTTCCTTTCCCATGGCTACCCTCTCCTCCAATGACGATGATGTTCCCGATACCCTTCCCCTTAGCGGCAATCTGGCCAGCACCTCAATTCAGCTTCTCCCCTCTCCTCCCACCACGAATGGCGTAGACATCACTCGGTATATCAAGTTCAAGCTCGACGTTGCGGTCGGCAACTACAACAAGTGGAAGAGTCTCTTCCTCTTTGTTCTCTCCAAGTACAACGCCCGAGATCACGTTGAAGAAGAGACCGCGCCTCACCTTGCGGATGCGGCGTGGAACGCCGCCGACGTCGACATCGTCCTCTGGATCTACGGATCCATCTCCGACGAGCTGCAGGACGTCATCCTCACGGCGGACAGCACCGCCTACACCGCCTGGCAGGCGCTCAAGCACTTCTTCACGGAGAACGCCGAGGGGCGCGAGATCTACCTCGATAAGGAGTTCCAGAACACTGTGCAGGGCGACAAGGATGTTGTGTCCTACTGCCGCAAGATGAAGAGCATTGCCGATCAGCTCTCCGATGTTGGTGCACCCGTCTCCGACAAGAAGCTCACGCTGCGTCTCATCGCCGGACTCGACAAGCGCTTCAAGATCCAACAAGAACTTCTCGAAGGCATGAAGCCCTTCCCCACCTTCATGCAGGCCCAATCTCGACTCCAGCTCGCCGAGAAGAAACTCCAGTCCGAGGCGCAAGCACCTCCTCAAGTTCTGCACGCCAACGACAACGGAGGCTCCGGTTTCCGTTTCAACGGAAATTGCTACTCCTGCGGTGTGGCAGGCCACATGGCCCGTAACTGCCCAAGCGGCGGTGATCGCGGCGATCGCGGCGGCGGCTACCAAGGAGGGCGCGGTGGCGGCCAGAACCAGGGACGCGGCAACAACTACTATGCGCCCCGCAACGACCAGCAGTATGGTCGCGGACGCGGCCGCGGTCGTGGCCGCGGTGACAATGGCGGGCGCGGCGGCTATCAGCAGGGAGGATACCACCAGGGAGGATACAACCAGGGCGGCAACTTTCCACCGTACCAGCAGCAACAAGGCCATGGCGGCGCGCCCTCTGGGTACCAGCAGCCCCGCCAACTGTAGTGGGTGCCGCCCAATGCCACCGGCGTCCTCGGTCCGCGCCCTGGTCAGCACTCACAGGCGTACAATGTGATGTACTCCAACCCTGCGCCGCCCATGCAGCCAATCTTTGCCCCTGCTCAGTCCTTCGACTACACGGCAATGTTCAACTCGGCCCCCAGCAACGTCAACAATCTTCAGGGCCCCGAGAACTGGATCGTCGACTCCGGCGCGACCACACACATCACCAACAGTGCTGGTAACCTCACCTCGTCTCATTCCCCTACACACGTTAATTCTCATAGCATTGTAGTTGGCAATGGGTCTAGTATGCCTATCTATTCTGTTGGTTCTACTCGCCTCACTAATCGCCCATTTTACCTTAATAATGTTCTAGTTTCTCCTCCCATCATCAAAAACATCATCTCTATTCGCAAATTCACCCGTGATAATTCATGCTCAATTGAATTTGACCCCCATGGCCTCTCTGTGAAGGACCTAGCAACGCGGAACATCCTCCTTCACTCTAGTAGCAGCGGCGAGCTCTACCCCTTCTTTGGTGATCTCCAGTCTCCCGAAGCAGCTCTCTCCGTCACCACCACACGCGAACTCTGGCATCGTCGGCTTGGACATCCTAGCGCTGATAGTCTCTCCCATATTTCTCATGCTTTCCCTCAACAATGTAATAAATCTAGCATCAAGTCTCCCTTGTGTGAGGCTTGCCAATTAGGTCGCCAACCCCGGCTCTCTTTTCCCACCTCCTCTAGTTTTACTACTTTACCATTTCAATTAGTTCATTGTGATCTTTGGACCTCCCCTCTCACAAGTTTTTCTGGCTATGATTATTATCTTATTGTGTTAGATGATTATTCTCACTATTCTTGGGCATTTCCACTTCGCAATAAATCTGACACGGCTCTTACTCTTCAACGTTTCTTTGCCTATGTTAAAACTCAATTCAATAAAATTATTCAATGTGTGCAATGTGACAACGGAGGTGAATTTCTTAACACCAAACTTCGTTCATTCTTTTCAGCTAATGGTGTTTCATTTCGTCTCTCTTGTCCTCACACTTCTCCGCAGAATGGAAAAGCCGAACGCATGTTGCGCACCACCAATGACGTCGTCCGAACCCTTCTTGTCCAAGCAAACCTTCCCCCTAGATTTTGGGTTGAGGCACTCCACACTGCAAATCACCTCATCAACATACGCCCCTCTCGCACAATTCACCACGACACACCTTATCATCGCCTCTTTGGTCGACATCCCACATACTCCCATCTCCGCACATTTGGATGTTTGTGCTATCCCAACCTTTATGCTACCACTCATAACAAACTTCATCCTCGGTCTACTCGCTGTGTCTTCCTTGGCTATCCACGAGAACAGAAGGGCTATCGCTGTTTTGATCTCGCCACACGATGTGTCATAGTCTCCCGGCATGTTATTTTCGACGAAAGTGTTTTTCCCTACTCTCCCCCTCAGCCAGACACACCGCCAGCTGCATCTGCCCCTACCACAGAAAATCCCCCCAGCATCCACTCCGGGATCCGTTTCCTGCCATCACCTGATCGTGCCCCACCCTCGGGATCTGCGCGGATCGAATCTGCCTCACCTGCCACACCACCTGACGCACATGCCCCGATGCCCCAATAATCAGATGCAGGGGGATCTACCTCGCCTGCCCCTTCTGTCGGCCACACCCACCCACCACCCACCACTCCGTCGCCACCACGTCACAACGCACTGCCCCCTCGCGCCGTTCCCGTACGTCCACCCGAGAATGCCCACCAAATGCGCACCCGAGCCAAATCCGGTTATTTGATGCCACAAAAATTATTTGACCTATCTGCTACTGTTTCCACCACTAAAATCTCGCCAATTCCTTCTTCTTATAGGCAGGCATTAAAAGACCCAAATTGGCATGCTGCAATGCTTGATGAATTTAACGCGTTGTTACGGAATGACACTTGGTCTTTGGTTCCTTGTCCTGCAGGTGCTAATGTGGTCACGGGGAAGTGGATTTTCCATCACAAGTTGAACACCGATGGCTCTCTCGCTCGGTACAAACCTCGTTGGGTGGTACGAGGATTCACTCAAAAAGCCGGCATTGACTATGGGGAAACTTTCAGTCCCATGGTGAAACCTGCAACCATTCGTGTTGTTCTTGCCCTTGCCACCTCTCACAATTGGGCAATTCATCAACTAGACGTTCAAAACGCCTTCCTCCACGGTAACCTTCAAGAAACTGTCTACTCACAGCAACCTTCCAGTTTTGTCGATCCCCACATGCCTCATCATGTTTGCCATCTTCGCAAATCTCTTTATGGGCTCAAACAAGCTCCACGCACGTGTGATACGTCTCAAACGTATCTGTAATTTTTGATGCTCCATGCTTGTTTTTACACCATTTGCCTATTGTTTCGTTACACTTAGTGGCACTTTTATGCATTTTCCAGAACTAACCTATTAACGAGTTGCCACAGTGCCAGTTCCCTGTTTTCTGCTGTTTTTGTGTTTCAGAGTGATACACAGGAAATATTCTCGGAATTGGACGAAACCACATCCTGAAGTCTTATTTTACCCGGAAGCTTCCAGAGATCCGAAGAGGAGTAGGAGGTGGGCCACAGGGGCCCCACACACACAGGTGGCGCGGCCAGGCCCCTGGCCGCGCCAGCCATGTGTGAGGAGGCCCTGGCCCTCCTCTGACATCGCCCCTTCGCCTATAAGAAGCCTCGGGATGGAAAACCCTAGGGGAGTCGGCAATTTTCCAGAAGCAGTTCCGCAGCTCCGCCGCCACCGTCGACGAATTTCGGGGGACAGAAGTCTCTGTTCCGGCACCCTGCCGGGACGGGGAAGTGCCCCCGGAGCCATCTCCATCGGTCTCCATCGCCGTCTCCGCCGTCTCCATCGACCTCACCGCCATCTCCATCAACCTTGCTCTCTCCTATGATGAGGAGGGAGTAGTTCATCCCCGGGGCTGAGGGCTCTACCGGTAGCTATGTGGTTCACCTCTCTCTCCCATGATGTGATCTTTATGTGATCGTGAGCTTTGTATCATGTTGAACAAGTACATGTTATTATTCTGATATTTTGTGTACTCTAGCAATGTTATTAAAGTAATCTATTCCTCCTGCTATGGTGTAACGGTGACAGTGCGTGCATCATGGTGGTACTTGGTTTAGGCTATGATTGTGATCTCTTGTGGATTATGAGAATAATTATTGCTATGATAGTTTGAGTGATCTATTCCTCCTTTCATGGTGTAATGTTGACAGTGTGTGCACCGTGTTAGTACTTGGTTTAAGTTGCAATGATTTCTATCTTGAATTGTGATCTGATTTGGATATCTCTATGAGTGGTGTTTGTCAAGTACTTGATGAACTTTAAGGGGTGCTTCTGTAGCCACTACACAATGATTAGTGTTATTCAATAGGAGAGTAATTCAGAGTGCCTTAGCAAAGAGAAGTTATTTGTTCAGTCATGTTATATTGTTGGGAGTGTGTCCACTAGTGAAAGTATGATCCCTAGGCCTTGTTTCCAAGCTTTGCATACCGTTTACTTGCTATTTTGTTACTTGTTTGCTCGCAGCGATATTTATTTCACATCACGTTTGCTACTTATAATTATCTATACCACTTGTATTTCACTATTTCTTCGCCGAACTAGTGCACCTATACATCTGACAAGTGTATTGGGTGTGTTGGGGACACAAGAGACTTTCTGTATTGTAATTGCAGGGTTGCTTGAGAGGGATAGCTTTGACCTCTAACCTCCCTGAGTTCGATAAACCTTGGGTGATCCACTTAAGGGAAACTTGCTGCTGTTCTACAAACCTCTGCACTTGGAGGCCCAACAAGTGTCTACAAGAATAGAAGTGCGTAGACATCAACGTGGTTTAATCGTTTCACCTCATTTCTTGCTGTTCTTGGTTTTGTTACCTCCAAATGTGACTCATCCCTGTTCATACTCCGGCGTGGCACCGAAATGGCCTATTTGGTTCTTTATGTTGATGATATTATTCTCACAGCCAGCCATTCCATACTTCTTCGGTCAATCATTTCAGCTCTCTCCTCCGAGTTCTCTATGACCGATTTGGGTGAGCTTCACCATTTCCTTGGTGTGAACGTGCAACGAAACCAATCAGGCTTGTTCCTCTCTCAACAGCAATATGCTCTTGAGATTCTTGATCGCGCCAACATGCTCCATTGCAATCCGCTGTCCACCCCGGTTGAGTCTCGCTCCAAACCTTCCCTCCATGACGGCGTCCCGTTAGCTGACCCGTCGCTTTATCGCAGCCTCATTGGTGCCCTACAGTACCTCACACTAACCCGCCCTGATATTTCCTTTGCCGTTCAGCAGGTCTGTTTATTCATGCATGTTCCTACCACTGCCCACTTTCAACTTATCAAACGCATCTTGCGATACCTCCGCGGCACCACTCATTATGGCCTCCAGCTCTACCGCTCCTCTTGCCGTGATCTCATCTCGTATAGCGATGCCGATTGGGCAGGCTGTCCAGACACCCGCAAGTTGACCTCTGGCTTCTGTGTCTTCCTCGGCGACAATCTTGTCTCCTGGTCCTCGAAACGGCAAGCCACGGTTTCTCGCTCAAGCACCGAAGCCGAATACCGTGCGGTGGCGAACTGTGTCGCCGAATCATGTTGGATGCGGCAACTCTTGGCGGAGCTTCACTGTCCGCCCCGGCGTGCCACGGTGGTGTACTGTGACAATGTCAGCGCCATGTACCTATCCTCTAACCTGGTACAGCATCAGCGGACTAAACACGTGGAGATCGATCTACATTTTGTTCGTGACCGCGTCGCTCTCGGAGAGGTCAAGGTCCTTCATGTTCCTTCGGCATCTCAGTTCGCAGACGTCTTCACAAAGGGGCTCCCATCTTCAGTATTCAGCGATTTTAGAGACAGTCTGAACATCTTTCCGTCAGATGTTCCGATTGAGGGGGGGTGTTGAAGTGTACCCGTGTAACTCTATGTAACGTCTCTTGTAACCAGTAGGCTTAGTCAAATAGGTGGTTAGATCTAGCTAGAAGATAGGCACGCCGTTGCCCCACGATGGCATGCCTCGGCCTCCTGTATATGTATCTGTAACTGTTGTTGAGCAATGCAAGCGCAGAGAGTACATAATTCAGCTGCCATGTGTCAATAGCTAGAGTTAGTCCACGCTGATGAATTTGTGGACTAGATCCCACAAGAATATTGTTTGGCCTTCTTATGCTTTCCACCACATTATTTTTCTGATCTTACCTTTAACTAAAAAGGCACGCAACTTTATAAAATGAAAGAATGATGTACAGAGTATTAGAGTCTAACACTTGCCACTTGATTCAAAAGGAGAAGTGTCATAAGGTTTGAATGTAAGCCTTCATAAAACAATGGCACTAAGACTAACCAAATTCATTGCCGTATAACTAGTGACCTACACGAACAGCGTAAAAGTTGTTCCTATGTCTCATTTTTTTCATCTGTTGGAGAGCTCATTTCTATACTTCCATACGTAGATGTGTATTATCTCTGAGAATGCACAATTTATCATCTATTTGTGGAAAATACAGGATACTACCAATTAAATGTACACACTGCTTTAGAGAAGAAGAAAAGGAGTGGAGCCATAGTTTGAGCATGAGTGGTGAATAATATAATGATCATACAAGAGACGAAGCATTTGATATCAAGTTGACTATATGTGTCTTGTTGGAATTATGCCCTAGAGGCAATAATAAAGATGTTATTATTATAATTCTTATTCATGATAATGTTTATATTCCATGCTAGAATTGTATTAAGCGGAAACTTTAATACTTGTGTGGTTTGTGAACAACATCGTGTCCCTAGTACGCCTCTATGGACTAGCTCATTGATTAATGATGGTTAAGGTTTCCTAACCATAGACATGAGTTGTCAATTAATAATGAGATCATGTCATTAGGAGAATGATGTGATGGACAGACCCAAATAAAGCAGAGCAAATAAAACCCCATTTTCCGGAATAATGGAGCGAGCAACGGACTTATTGGAAATCATACATACCGATGTGTGCGGACCAATGAGTGTTTCGACGCGCGGTGGATATCGCTATTTTCTCACTTTTACTGATGACTTAAGTAGATATGGGTATATCTATTTAATGAAACATAAATCTGAAACATTTGAAAAGTTCAAAGAATTTCAGAACGAAGTGGAAAACCATCGTAACAGGAAAATTAAATTTCTGCGATCCGATCGTGGAGGTGAGTATTTGAGTTATGATTTTCTCACGCATCTTAAAGCAAGCGGAATCGTTTCGCAACTCACGCCACCCGGAACACCACAGTGCAATGGTGTGTCTGAACGCTGGAATCGAACTCTATTAGATATCGTGCAATCAATGATGTCTCTTACAGATTTGCCGTTATCATTTTGGGGTTATGCATTAGAAACCGCTGCATTCACTTTAAATAGGGCACCATCTAAATCCGTTGAGACGACACCGTATGAACTATGGTTTGGAGCTAAACCTAAGTTGTCGTTTCTTAAAGTTTGGGGATGCGAAGCTTACGTCAAGAAGTTGATGCCGGACAAGCTCGAACCCAAAGCGGAGAAATGCGTCTTCATAGGATACCCTAAGGAAACGATTGGGTATACCTTCTACCACAGATCCGAAGGCAAAGTGTTTGTTGCAAAGAACGGATCCTTTCTTGAGAAGGAGTTTCTCTCGAAAGAAGTGAGTGGGAGGAAGGTAGAGCTAGACGAGGTTATTGAACCTTCTCTTGAGTTGGAGAGTAGCGCAGCACCTGAAGTTCTTCCGGTGCCGTCTGCACCAACAAGAGAGGAAGCTAATGACGAGGATCATGAAACTTCGAACTGATGCTACTACTGAGCTTTGCAGGTCGACAAGGTCACGTGCCACTCCTAAATGGTACGGCAACCCTGTCTTAACAGTCTTGTTGTTAGACAACAGTGAACCTGCGAACTATGAGGAAGCGATGATGAGCCCAGACTCTGAGAAATGGCTAGAGGCCATGAAATCCGAATTGGGATCCATGAGCGAAAACCAAGTATGGACTTTGGTGGACCCTCCTAGCGACCGTAAGGCCGTTGAGTGCAAATGGATTTTCAAGAAGAAAACGGACACGGATGGTAATGTTACTGTCTATAAAGCTCGGCTTGTCGCAAAAGGTTTTCGGCAAGTTCAAGGTGTTGACTACGATGAGACTTTCTCTCCCGTAGCGATGTTTAAGTCCATTCGGATTTTATTAGCAATTGCTGCGTTTCATGATTATGAAATATGGCAGATGGATGTCAAGACTGCGTTCCTCAATGGCAAAATTGATGAAGAGTTGTATATGATGCAGCCCGAAGGTTTTGTCGATCCTAAGGATGCTAATAAGGTGTGCAAACTTCAGCGTTCCATTTATGGACTGAAGCAAGCATCTCGGAGTTGGAACCTTCGTTTTGATCAAGTGATCAAGAGTTTTGGATTTATTCCAAATTGCTACGAAGCTTGTATCTACAAGAAAGTGAGTGGGAGCTCGGTGACATTTTTAGTACTATATGTGGATGACATATTGATTATTGGAAATGACATCGGTATGCTTAACGATGTAAAAGGTTATTTGAATAAATGTTTTTCAATGAAAGACCTAGGAGAAGCTGCTTATATATTAGGCATCAAAATCTATAGAGATAGACAAACACGCCTAATAGCTTTAAGCCAAAGTACATACCTGGACAAAGTTCTGAAGAGGTTCAGAATGGATAAAGCAAAGAAAGGTTCATTGCCCATGTTGTCAGGTAAGATATTGAGCAAGGCTCAGTGTCTAGCTACGGTAAAAGATAGAGATACTATGAGCAAAGTGCCATATGCCTCGGCCATAGGTTCTATCATGTATGCCATGCTGTGTACTAGACCGGATATGTCCAATGCTCTTAGTTTGACGAGCAGATACCAAAGTGATCCAGGAGTGGAACACTGGACAGCCGTAAAGAACATCCTAAAGTATTTAAATAGGACTAAAGAAATGTTCTTGGTCTATGGAGGTGATGAGGAGCTCGTCGTAAAAGGTTATGTCGACGCTAGTTTCGACACCGACCCGGATGATTCTAAATCTCAGACAGGATACATTTATATTTTGAATGGTGGAGCTGTGAGCTAGAGAAGCTGCAAGCAAAGCGTGATCGCGGGATCTACAACAGAAGCGGAATACATGGCTGCTTCGGAAGCATCAAGTGAAGGAGTTTGGATCAGGAACTTCATCACTGAGCTTGGTGTGGTTCGAAATGCCTTGGACCCACTAGAGATATTGTGCGACAACACTGGCGCCATAGCACTGGCTAAGGAACCAAGATATCATCCAAAAACCAAGCACATCAACCGCCGTTTCCATATAATTCGAGATTATATATCAGATGGAGATCTGAAGATTAGCAAAGTACATACAGATCTGAATGTCGCAGATCCGTTGACTAAACCTCTTCCACGAGCAAAACATGATCAGCACCTTAATGCCATGAGTGTTAGATTGTTGCCAGATGTAAACTAGATTATTGACTCTAGTGCAAGTGGGAGACTGTTGGAATTATGCCCTAGAGGCAATAATAAAGATGTTATTATTATAATTCTTGTTCATGATAATGTTTATATTCCATGCTAGAATTGTATTAAGCGGAAACTTTAATACTTGTGTGGTTTGTGAACAACATCGTGTCCCTAGTACGCCTCTATGGACTAGCTCATTGATTAATGATGGTTAAGGTTTCCTAACCATAGACATGAGTTGTCAATTAATAATGAGATCATGTCATTAGGAGAATGATGTGATGGACAAACCCAAATAAAGCAGAGCAATTAGATCGTGTCATCGTGTTCATCTTTGCGAAGCTTTTTCTTATGTCAAGTATTGTATTCCTTAGACCATGAGATAATACAACTCCCTAGTATCGGAAGAAAGCTTTGAGGTCATCAAACGTCATCCTATGTGAGGGTGATAATAAAGGTGTCTCTCAGGTGATCGGAAAGTACTTGTTGGGTTGTATGTATCGAGATGGAATTTGTCTCTCCCAAGTCGGAGAGATATACTTTGGGCCCACTCGGTAATCGATATCAACACCGCTTGCAAGCATGTTGTTAAGGAGTTAATCACAAAGTGATATCGGATTATGGAATGAGTAAAGTACTTGCTGTGAACGAGATTGAACTAGGTATGCCGATACCGACGATCGAATCTCGGGCGAGTAATATATCGTGTGACGAAGGGAATACATATACGGGATTAATTGAATCCTGGCATCGTGGTTCATCCGATATGATCATCGATGAATATGTGGGAGTCAATATGGGTTTCCAGATCCCGCTGTTGATTATTGATAGAAGATCATGTCTGCATATTCTCGAACCCGTAGGGTCACACACTTAACGTGCATCGATGCTAGGATAGAATGGATAATTGGTTTATGAGTTTTTGTTCGGAGTCTCGGATGAGATCCAGGACATCACGAGAGGTTCCGGAATGGTCCGGAGAATAAGATTCATATAAAGGAAAGCAGTTTTTGGATTCCGGGATCGTTTTGGAGTTTATCGGTATTGTACCGAAAGGTTCTAGAAGGTTCCGGAGTGGGACCAACATGGGCCCACTTGTCGGAGGCCTACGTGGGCCTAAGGGGAAGTGCCCTGGCCACTTTGGGCCAGGCGCACAAGGCCCCTAAGGCCCAGCCGGCCAGCCCTTAGGGGAAACCCTAAGGGAACCTTCCAGAAGAGGGGGGGGGAAGACTTGCCCCCTACTCTTCCCCCTAGCCGCCGCCCTAGAGGCTTGGAGGAGGGGCCAAGGCAGCCGGCCAGCCCCCCATATAAGGGGGGCAGGGGCGCAGCCCCCTCCCACTCCAACCCTAGCCGCCGGCCAACTGCTGCCCCTCCACCTCTCTCTCTTGCGACTGTGCATAGGCGAAGCCCTGCCGCAGAAACTCTCCACCATAAGCACCATGCCGTCGTGCTGCAGATCCAATCTATCTCTCTACCATACTTGCTGGACCAAGGAAGGAGGAGACGCCGCTGCACTGTACGTGTGCATCTCTCGGAGGCGCCGCCACTTGCGGCGTAGGATCGGATCGGATCGCGGGGAGGAGACGGCTAGTACGACTACATCATCCACGCTCTGTTGAACGTTTCCGCGGTGCGATATCTTCAAGGGTATGAAGATCTCATCTACCTCTCTCGTTGATTACATCTCCTAGATTAGATCTTGGCTTTCTTGTTCGCATCCGTAGGAAATTTTTTGATTTACTATGCTGCGAAACCCTTCATGTCTTCCGTTGCAATCAAGAACAACATATTAGTCTGGTTTTTATTCTCTACATTGGACAAATCAAATGTGTGCTTTCCTATTAGTGCCACAATATTTTGATACAATGTTTGCATATCAACCATGTCGAGATTAGAGCAATTGAGTATAGTAAGTTGTTTCGTCTCCGTAGTTGGAATTGCATTGTTAGCATTGGAGTTTGAAACTCCTTACTTGAATTTGCATTGTCACTGATCTAGCAAAAATTGTAACTACTATAGTTTGTTTGAATGCAACGTCTTATTAATAGTTCGCACCAACATGTCTACTAATTTTTTTGTAGTGGTTTTTATATTTTAGTGTAACCTACATGTACCCATACACATGAGTATCATGTTGAGCATCCGACTCAATGCTGCATCGGAAAAATAGGAGATGAGCACTAGATATAGAGAGCAAGAAACATATTGACTAGGAGAGTGGTCTCGATGGAAAAGTAGCTCACGTACCACAACAGGTATATCGGGCAAACAAGATTTATGTCCGCCCCAGATCCAAGGAGAGGGTCCAAATACTAAATGATGATATTAATAACTATATTGTGATCTTATTTCATATGTAGAAAAGGATCCTCAATTTTCATGAGCAAGTCCACACCACGAACTGATAGCTTATACTACACGTGAACGCACCAATATGATATGAGATAGTATGTTCAATTTGATGTTATATCTCTCAAATGAGACCTTACAGGTTGTACCAAATTTATATTAACTAGATTTTCATGTTTAATTGTGTGCACAAAGTCTTATTTGAGAAATTGGCAAAAGCAACTCAATATACTGGAAGAACCAAGCACATTCGAGCATACAAAATAATCAAATCATATGTATAGAAAATTAGTGTTCAGGACAATTGTCAATGAGTTGAGGAAAACTTTAAGAATAATTCTAATTCAATACCAAGTGCATAACATGCATATGTTGTCAATTTATTATAGAAACCATCTTGCAAGACACATTGCCAACGTCTCAATTTGTACTCCAAGTTCATATAATTATACTTATCTTAAGAAATACTAGAATGTCACCATGATATTAGTTCTATACCTATAGATACTATACTAATATTTAAGGATATTAAACATATACATGAGCACACATATATTCATATAAAAAGATGCATGGTAAATAAATGTACATACACTATATATTTATCAAACTATAGAAATGTAGTTCAAGGATAAATTATTTTACGACACATACTTCAATATAGCACAAGTAAAATTTAAAGTTACCTACCTACAAATGTAAAAGAAAGAACACTATAACTAGTGTAAGAAAAGGTCATTATATTGTTAAATATATCGTCTAAGAAATACAAAATTGTAGCCATGACTATAATATGATAAAGTTAATTTAAAAAAACTATAAAAGTTTAGTATAAAATATATTTATTTCATTTTTCTTGGGATAAAAAATGTTTTGACTGGCATTGTGACCTCTTATAGAAGCGAAAGACAAGAAAATTGGTACTAGAGAAATAGAGAGGTGACTGTGCCAAATACTTTCACGAGTGCCCCCTTCACAAGCCCGATTAGTTTTGAAAACGTCATCTTGAACATCGACACAAACAAGCCCTTTCTTAGAGAAGTCACACACAAAATATACACTATCGTAGTTATGTAGCAGTTCAAATGCAACATTATAGAAAATCAGCAATACTTACAAGCTATATGTTGGAAAAGAATAAAATTGATATACATATAAGGATAAAGAGCAGCATCCCTCAAGACGAAGATCCTAAATTATAATCCATGGACCTTTAACAAGTATTTATTTTAGGGTTCAAAATTTTATTGAAGCTTAGAATGCATATGAATTGCAAGCCATTTCTGTAACATCCCAGCACATAGGACAACTACGGGTTACATAGAAGGATTTTTTTGCATTTGTATTTGAAAATATGGGAAATTTTTGTGCAA
The DNA here is from genome assembly GCA_007115705.1 of Dactylis glomerata. Taxonomy (NCBI): domain Eukaryota; kingdom Viridiplantae; phylum Streptophyta; class Magnoliopsida; order Poales; family Poaceae; genus Dactylis; species Dactylis glomerata. The sequence continues at coordinate 328,278 of QXEO01001024.1, read as the reverse complement.
AAATAAAAGACTAAAACCTAAGGGGGATCGAAGTCTCCCGCGTCATAACGAGGACCGATATTCTACTACTACCGCATCATCTGTTGGTTTGTGTACATGTGCCATCATGCCTTGGTTCTTTTACTAGCACGTGCCTGTCACCCATCGACCAAAGCTCGAGCGCTTCTAGACTTTGTTGCGTGTATCATACCAATAGGATGTTTGGGATTTAGATTTATTCCGAGTTCATCTAAAAAAGTGTATTTTTGAGTCCTTTGTTACAGCTTCATATGGAGTGTCTCCTACTTCCACACTTCAGAGTTTCCAAGTTCATATTTATGGGGAAAAGATCTTGCGCTTCAAGCCCCAGGTCAACCTTGTGGGCTAAAAAATGCCATTAGAGGAGGCTCGTCTCCCTTATCTAAGCTAGCTTCCCATTTAGGCTCTTGAGCATTAGCCCAATAAATTGCTCTGCCTTCCCCCATCATCTCTAGGAAAATAATTTTATAGTACCTGGTCTATAAATTCGGTGTACACAACTCTAGCAATTGACATGTGTCATGTGTAACAGTTTTGTTCTGAAAAATAGCCAACCAAACTATTGGCCATGTGTCAATCGTTGGAGTTGGTCTACGTGGATGAATTTGTGGACTAGGTCCCATAAAAATATTTTCTGTCCTTCTTATGCTTTCCACCACATTTTTTCTTCTAATTATACCATTATTTTAAAAGGCACACAACTTTGCTAAATGAAATAATGATGTACATAGTATTAGAGTCTGACACTTGCCACTTGCCCTGATGCAGAAATTCAGGAGAAGTGTCATAAGGTTTGAATGTAAGCCTCAATAAACGATGACATCAAGACTAACCAAATTCATTTCCACATAACTAGTGACCTACACGAATGGCGTAACAGTTGTTCCTATGTCTCCTTCATTTTTCCTTTTCATTCGTTTGAGTGTTCTTTCGTATACTTCCATACACAGTAGGTGCAATGTTTATTATTTTTTACAATGCATGATTTATCATACATTTGCGGAAAGTACACAATACTACCAATTTAAAATACACATTGCTTTAGATGAAAATGGGGTGGAGCCATGGTTTCAGAATGAGGGGTGAATAATATAATGATCACACAAGAGACGAAGCATTCGATATCAAGTTAACCATATGAGTCTTCTGTTTCAATAAAGAACAACATATTAGTTCAGTTGTCGCTCTCTACATTGGACAAATCAAATGTGTGCTTTCCTACTAGTGCCACAATATTTTCATACAAAGTTTTTATATCAACCATGGCGAGATCAGAGCAATTGGGTATAGTAAGTTGTTTTGTCTCCTTACTTGGAATTGCATTGTTAGCATTGGAGTTTGAAACTCCTTACTTGAATTTGCATTGTTATTGATCTAGCAAAAATTGCAACTAGTATAGTTACGTGTGAATGTAACATCTTATTAATAGTTCGCACCAACATGTCTACTAGTTTTTTTGTAGTGGGTTTTTTATATGTCAGTGTAACCTACTTGTATCCATACACATGAGTATCATATCGAGCATCTGGCTCAATGCTGCATCGACAAAATAGGAGAGGAGCACTACACATAGAGAGCAAGGAACATATTGCCCAACGATGGAGAAGGAGCTGACATAGCACAAATAGTAAATCATAAAGTACAAGTATGCTAATACAATCAGTACACATATACTAGCATGTGAAGTACACCTAGCTCACATATATTTTTTGTCGAAACATCACCACTAGATCTAGTATCAAATTATCGATGCAAGTACCACAATGGTGAAAATGATTTGTAAGTTGAACAACGGTTCTATAGATACTTTGGCTTAAAGTATGAATCTAATGAAAATATAAGTATAACGAGTCAACCATCCTGCTCTGAGAAAAAAATCTCACCAACACTCTACCCCTTTCAAAAAATGTTGAGCACACCATACTCCGCGTGTCACAAGAAGAGATGACCGCATGTAACCTTTATAAAGACGAGTAATTTTTTCTAATAGTTAGACCCTCTTGATGGCTGGCGTGTAGTTGATTATTATTATCGCCAGGCAGTTGGGAAACTCCAAGCGGAAAGTATGATGAGCACAGCGGCAAGTCTTTTCCCTCAGTAAGAAACCAAGGTTCAATCGTTCAGGAGAAGAGCAAACAAACGACTGAAGGTGATGCTGCTAGCTTGCGACAGCTTCAGATAATTTATAGGGTGCCTCGTCCAAGCTTTGCTTTGCTAGCTGCAATGCGGAACCTGCACACACACAACCAAATACTTTGTTTCCAACTTGCGATGAGGTTGTCAATCTCACCGGTTTGCTTGAAACAAAGGGTATGAGCGTATCGAGTGGAAAACAGTAGAAGTATGCGAGTAAAGTAAACAGTGCGAGTAAAGTAAACAGGTGATAGCAATATGATGGAAATAGGATCGAGGTCCACAGTTCACTAGTGGTGTCTCTCCATAAGATAAATAACACATGCTGGGTAAACAAATTACGGTTGGGCAATTGATAGAATAAAGATAACGTGATATGTCAAGAAGATCACTATGCAATTTACTCTGGGCATTACAACAAAATACATAGACCGCCATCCAACAGCATCTATGACTAATAATCCACTCTCGGGGATATCATCCGAACACCCCATGAGTATTAAGTTGCAAACAACAGATAATTGCATTAAGCAAAGTGTGTAATGTAAACAAAGCATATGCCCTCGAGCATATGAATGTTGTTTTCTCCCTAGTAGCAACAGCACATCTACAACCTTAGAGGTTTCTGTCACTCCCCCAGATTAAATAGAGGCATGAACCCACTATCAAGCATAAATACCCCCTCTTGGAGTTACTAGCAACTACTCGGCCAAGATAGCTACTAACAACGGAGAGCATGCAAGATCATAAACAACATAGAGATAACATAAGATATATTTCAGTATAGCAACTCAATCATAACACCAATATTCATCGGATCCCAACAAACCAAACATGTAGAATTACATAACGGTGATCTCAATCATGTAGGGCAGCTCATGAGATATAAACATGAAGCACATGGTGGAGAGGACAACCATCTAGCTACTGCTATGGACCCATAGTCTAAGGTAGACTACTCACTCATCGCTCTGGAGGCAAGCATGGCGATGAATAAGACCTCCGGTGGCGATTCCCCTCTCCGGCGGGGTGCCGGGAAGAGCTTCTGGACCCTCCCGATCTCGGGTCGACGACGGCGGCAGATCGCGATGTGTTTCTGGAAAATTGATCGGGTACTTAGGTTTTTTCGTCGGGGGATCTTTATAGGCGAAGGGGCATCGTCAGAGGTGGACCGAGGTGCCCTCACACATAGGGGGCGCGGCCAGGGGCTGGGCCGCGCCGCCCTGGTGTGTGGGGCCCTCGTGGCCCCCCTTCGACTCCTCTTCTGATCTCTGGAAGCTTTCGGGAAAAATAAGACTTCGGGACTTGTTTCGTCCAATTCCGAGAATATTTCCTGTGTAGCTTTTCTGAAACACAAAAACAGCAGAAAATAGGGAACTAGCACTGTGGCGACTTGTTAATAGGTTATTTCTGGAAAATGCATAAAAGTGCCACGAAGTGTAACGAAACATTAGGCAAATGGTGTAAAAATAAGCATGGAGCATCAAAAATTATAGATACGTTGGAGACGTATCAGCATCCCCAAGCTTAACTCCTTCTCGTCCTCGAGTAGGTAAGTGATAATAAAAGAAATAATTTTTGAGGTGACATGCACCTACACAATCTTGATCATCTATGTAAGCATTTGTGAGCTGGGATCAAAAGAACTTAAAACATGGGCATGAAAGGTATAATCTTGACAATAAAAACTTAGCAACCATGTTATAACATACAAATGAACACAAACAAAAGATCATGAAAATGAAACAATGAAAATCAAACATGTGTTCAAATCATAAGGAAAAACATACAAATGGTTTTCAGCTTGTCCTTCATGGAGAGCAACACATAAATGCATAGGACACCTTCAAGTTTAAGAGGGCGACTAGATACAAATAATTTGAGAACAAGTGAAACCAACAATATGAATCAATCAATGAAAACTTTGGGACAATGCACATTATACTAAGAATGACAACTATGCTCTCTTAATGGTGCATAAAGATAGAAGGTGGTGACTCAACATAAAAGTAAAATAAAGGCCCTTCGCGGAGGGAAGCAGTGATTGCAAGTTTTATAACCTTCAAAAATTATGGTACTTACCAGCTTTGAGCTCTCATTGCCCCCATCATAAGCATCTTGAATGGTTAAAGTTAATGCGAGAACAATTATGATGCATATGCTTGACAAATCATAAGTTGAAAACCTCGTGTCCCGTGAATACGAGTACCCAAACCTCTTGCTACTCTACTTAGAGTCCCAAACAAGGCTCTTGTCATTGTAAGTATACACGTATCATCGCGAACCGCCAACGGGGTACCTCCATGCCCGATGACATAGAACAAGCCCACATCAAAATGACAGGACAAGCAGACAATGAACACCTCGATATCTCTTTTATTTGCCATTTGTTTAGCTTTTTATTTTGAGATGCATCATCGAATGTCCACTATGGGTATGCTACAAATTTCCACCATGAATTATGCATGGCTTAGATTGGCGGCCCAGGCATTTCCCTAACACATATACAAACTCTATGATCCCCGCAAGATTCCCAATTCATTTCACACCGCGGGCATCCATAAACAAAAGATCACGATATCAACTCAAATAAGAAGTGCAATGTTGAAAGCTTGCCCATGACGGCATGGTTGGGCTAGTATCCAACTTACAACTTGCAAGCATAAAAACTCAACATAAGAGACCACAATGTCAAATTTTTAAGAACAAGAAAAAGTAAAGTGTGCCTTCCGGTTTGTGAGAGCTTTACTGACCAATTTTCGCATAACACTGGTAAGAGTTTAATTTGAAGAGAAAATAAAAGTAAGTCAAATTTACTTGGAATAGCAAATTGCTAGTAGGTATGTATGGTGGACACTTTGGCCAAACTTGGTTTTTAGGAGTTGGATGCACGAGTAGAGCTCATACTCAGTACAAGGCGAGGGCTAGCAAAAGACTGGGAGCGGCCAACTAAGAGAGCAATAATGTCCATAATCATGCAAAGCGACAAAGCAACATTAAAAGAAGCATAAGATGGCATCAAAAGTCAAAAACTAAATGATCATAGAGGCTATTGGCGACTTTGTAAGAGTCTAACATGTGTGAGTATGCGCCAAGTCAACCCAAATTAAACATCAAGGAGAAAACCAAAATAATGCTTCCAAACGATAAAAACAACGCATGATTTTTTTCAAAGGCTCATTAAGCAATCTCAGTTATTTGAGACAAGTCATGCTACAGCAAAACCACTAAGAATACTATCAAAAAGACATCAAGCATGACATGAAAAAGCCTAAGCCGCAGTCTACACAAGCTCCTTCTTGTACCACTTTTTTGCATAAAGCTTTTTCTCTTTTCCAACACCATTCACACTTTTTTAAATCCAACTCTTTTGATGAAAACCAATAAATATCAGAGGAAAAAATACACCTTGATGAAAAGATATGACAAGGTCTGAACACAAATCATGGAGAAAATGAAAACCAAAAGCAGTAGCAGAAAAAGAAGAACACTCGGTTTTTCATAAGAATGAAAACTAGAGCGTTCTTGGTAAATGAAAAGCAAGGCAACTTCTCCAAAAGAAATTTGTTGGGGTCCAACCATTTATTGCAGCAAACAAAACAAAACTAATAAAGAAAACTAAAACAACTGACGCTCTAAGAAAAATGCATAGTGCATGAAGCAATAAAAATATAGTGTCTTGAAAGGTGACCTGATTTTTGCCGATGAAGAAGGGGTGCCTCGGGGGCATCCCCAAGCTTTGACGCTTGTACTTCTTGGATATTTCTTGGGGTGATGCATGGGCATCCCCAAGCTTGAACTTTTGTCCATTCTTCAACTCATCTCATCATTCTCCAATCCCTACACTTGAAAACTTCCTTCATACAAAACTAAACACAAATCTATTAGCAATATTAGTGTAGGCATATCATATAATCAACCTCTTTTTGCTTCAGGTTTCAACCCAAAACCACCACATATAAAGTATATACTACTGTAGCAACTTCCCCAAAAGTTCCGTGATCAAAAGAACTCAAAAGAAAGCGATAAAGCGGCAAACACAAATATTGACAGAAATCTATCAAAACAGAATACCTAACAAAGGTCGAATTTTTAAGGTGTTTTCTATTGCTCAAATAAAAAAGTGTTCAACTAATGAAAGTTTGGATATAACCTAGGGCATATGGACAAGAAATCTCAGGTCCAAAAGATATACAGAGAAGTTTTACGAATTTTTACGGTGCAGCACCAAAAACAGTTTCAGGACAGCAACGTCCCCAAATCTTTACCTCACTCAAATTAGAGGCTTCTCTTGGCACAACAATGAAATAAAAAGGACAAGGAGAGGTCATTACAGTAGTAATGACTTCCAAGACTCAAATAAAAGAAAAAGTACTGAAAAGAAAACATTGGGTTATCTCCCAAGAGTGCTTTTCTTTAACGCCTTTGAGCTAGGCGCAGAAAATTGCGAATCAAGTAACATCAAGAGATGAAGTGCTAGGGTCAGCGGGTGCCTTACGTCTTCCTTTCTTACCTTTGCTCTTGACTCTAGGAAAAACATGGCTATTGCAAGGTGGGGAGATAAATCTTATATTGCCTTTTCCCACATCAATGGCGGCGCCCAGGAGATTCAGTAGGGATCTTCCAAGTGTGATTTGTCCTTTTCCTACACGTTCAATAACAAGATAATCAGTAGATATCATTCTTCCTAGGACTTTTGTAAAAACTCCTCCAGCTATTCCAATGGGAAATATAGTGGCATTGTTAGTAAGAGAAATTCCTTCTCCCCCCTCAGAAAGCTTCCAAAGGCTCAAAGATTCATAAACATCCTTTGGCATAAGACAAAATTCAGACATAATATCACAACAAGCATGAAAAGTTTCACCACTAATGGTGATTTTTACCGTAGGATACCAACTCGAAGGTTCAAAATTTGTTGGCACATAATCAAAATGCTGGCGCAAAGTATTGTAGCAAGTATTCAAACTAGCAGTGCGAGTCTCAAGAGTATCAAGTCTATTAAAAATGCACACAAGATAGGAATCAAAATAGGTTGGCATGCTATAAATTGTAATCAACTCTTTTATAATATTGAAGGCTTGATCTCCATCACAATGAAGGAAATCTCTTTCTGCAGTAGCATCCAAAGCATATCTATAATGAAGAGCAAGTCCAAAGTAAAAGCTACTAAGAAGCAAACTCAAGGTCATTTTAGGTTCAGTTTTTCCATGCCAATCATAAATTCTAGACCAAGCTTCTTTAAAACTTTCCTCATCCTTTTGTTTAAAAGTAAAAATCATATCCTCGGGCGACATAGTAGTAGCAACTGAACTAGACATAATAAACAACTACAAAGGATTCTAATATTTTTTGGGTTTTTGATATAAAACGATGCAAGTAAAAATAAAGTAAAGCAAAACAATAAAACAAAGTAAAGGATGTGCGTGCGAAAAGCTCCCCTTGCAGAGGTCTTCCACTTCTTCCCCGGCAACGGCACCAGAAAAGGGCTTGATGGCTGGCGTGTAGTTGATTATTATTATGGCCAGGCAGTTGGGAAACTCCAAGCGGAAAGTATGATGAGCACAGCGGCAAGTCTTTTCCCTCAGTAAGAAACCAAGGTTTAATCGTTCAGGATAAGAGAAAACAAACAAATGAAGGTGATGCTGCTAGCTTGCGACAGCTTCGGACAATTTATAGGGCGCCTCGTCTAAGCTTTGCTTTGCTAGCTGCAACGTGGAACATGCACACACACAACCAAATACTTTGTTCCCAACTTGTGATGAGGTTGTCAATCTCACCGGTTTGCTTGAAACAAAGGGTATGAGCGTATCGAGTGGAAAATAGTAGAAGTATGCGAGTAAAGTAAACAGTGCAAGTAAAGTAAACAGGTGATAGCAATATGATGGAAATAGGACCGGGGTCCATAGTTCACTAGTGGTGTCTCTCCATAAGATAAATAACACATGCTGGGTAAACAAATTACAGTTGGGCAATTGATAGAATAAAGATAACGTGATATGTCAAGAAGATCACTATGCAATTTACTCTGGGCATTACAACAAAATACATGGACCGCCATCCAACTGCATCTATGACTAATAATCCACTCTCAGGGATATCATCCGAACACCCCATGAGTATTAAGTTGCGAACAACAGATAATTGCATTAAGCAAAGTGTGTAATATAAACAAAGCATATGCCCTCGAGCATATGAATGTTGTTTTCTCCCTAGTAGCAACAGCACATCTACAACCTTAGAGGTTTCTGTCACTCCCCCAGATTAAATAGAGGCATGAACCCACTGATACGTCTCAAACGTATCTATAATTTTTGATGCTCCATGCTTGTTTTTGCACCATTTGCCTTGTGTTTCGTTACACTTCGTGGCGTTTTTATGCGATTTCCAGAACTAACCTATTGACAAGATGCCACAGTGCCAGTTCCCTGTTTTCTGCTATTTTTTGTGTTTCAGAAATGCTACATAGGAAATATTTTTGGAATTGGACGAAACAAGTTCCAGAACTCCTATTTTTCCCGGACGAAGGACGCAGACCGAAAGAGAGCTGGTGGGGGGGGGGCAGGGGCTAGCCTCACACCAGGGTGGCGCGGCCCAGCCCCTGGCCGTGCCCCCTATGTGGGAGGAGACCCTGGCAGCCCCCTGATGACGCCCCTTCGCCTATATAAAGCCTCGGGACGGAAAACCCTAGGGGGGTCGGTGAAATTTCCAGAACAGTTCCGTAGCACCGCCACCATCGAAGACAAATTTCAGGGGATAGAAGTCTCTGTTCCGGCACCCTGCCGGGACGGGGAAGTGTCCTCGGAGCCATCTCCATCGGTCTCCATCGCCGTCTCCACCGTCTCCATCGACCTCACCTCCATCTCTATCAACCTTGCTGTCTCCTATGACGAGGAGGGAGTAGTTCATCCCCGGGGCTGAGGGCTCTACCGGTAGCTATCTGGTTCACCTCTCTCTCCCATGATGTGATCTTTATGTGATCATGAGCTTTGTATCTAGTTGAATTGGTAGATGTTATTATTCAGATATTATGCTACTCCTATGCTTAATTATTATACTCTCCGGAGATACCTCGTATCATGGTGTAAAGGTGACTAGTGTGTGCATCATGTGTATCTTTTTGGTTAATATCTCTATGAATTGTTGGTGTTTGTTGGAACCATCTAGTGCGTTCACGGTGATAGTGTGGGACAATCTAGTTTGGGTAAATACGGACTTTGAGGAGTGCTTCATAGCCCTACGCATGATTAGTGTATGTTTTCCATTGGAGAATTATTTTGAGTTGCATATTGATGATAGTATCTATTGGTTCAATTATGTTATATTTGTTGGGAGTGTGTCCACTAGTGAAAGTATGATCCCGAGGCCTTGTTTCCAAGCTTTGCACACCGTTTACTCGCTGTTTTATTACTTGTTTGCTTGCTGCCATTTTTATTCCAGATTGTATTTACTACTTATAATCATCCATACCACTTGTATTTCACTATCTCTTCACCGAACTAGTGCACCTATACATCTGACAAGTGTATTGGGTGTGTTGGGGACACAAGAGACTTTTTGTATCGTAATTGCAGGGTTGCTTGAGAGGGATAGCTTTGACCTCTTCCTCCCTGAGTTTGATAAACCTTGGGTGATCCACTTAAGGGAAACTTGCTGCTGTTCTACAAACCTCTGCACTTGGAGGCCCAACACTATCTACAAGAACAGACGTGTGCGTAGACATCAAGCTCTTTTCTGGCACCGTTGCCGGGGAGGTAAGGTAAAAGGTACTCACATTCTGGTGAGTGCTCGGAGTTATTTCCTTTAGATTCTGCACTTACATCTTTTTGTTTCTTGTTTTTATTTTCACTAGTTAGGCTTAATGGAAAACAAAGAGTTATTTAGTCTTTTTCCTGAGTTTAGATATGAAGTGTTTGAAGAGAAAATTGAAAAACCTTTGGAGCTTAATTTGCATGCTAATAGTGTTGTTAGTATGAATGCTTTGAACACCGTTATTGCTAATGCTATAAAAAAGTCTAAGCTTGGGGAAGCTAGTTTTGTTAAGCATGATATTTTTAGTTCCCCAGCTTTAGTGGAGAAAGTTTGCTCTGATGATATTTTATCTCCCCTATGTGATGTTCCCATCCCTGTTACCTATGTTAGTGATCATGATTGGGAAAAGCACTCTGCTTTTGATATTGAAAATCTTGTTGGTACAAATTCTAAGGTTAATAATTATTGTACCATTAGTACTATCCATGTCCCTTCTTATGATGATATGTTTGATGAATATGCTTTGCGAAATAGCTGTTCTCTAGCTTGTGATGGCACTAAACCTCTAGTTTATGATGGTTATGATGATGAGTATAATATTCTCAGTTCACCTAATTTTGAGGAGAAAATTAGTTATGATTACAATATGCCTCATGTTTTTGATGATTATGGTGATGAGAATAATTATTCTGTTGAATCTGCTCCTACTACGATTGTTCATGTGGGGAGTATTAATTCTTTTATGCATGTGGTTCATGATAGGGATGCTTTATGTGATAGTTATATTGTTAGTTCTATTCATGATGCTACTGAAAGTTATTATGAGAGAGGGAAACATGGTTTGATGGATCTCAACAATATTGAGTTTCCCCTCTCTATGTTGCAATTCTTGAAGTTGTACTTATTTTGCCTTCCTATGCTTTTTGCTTTACGCTTTCATGACTTGTCTCTCTACAAGACTATTTTTCATAGAAAGTGGTTTAGATTTAAATGTTTTTCATATTTTCTTTTTGATGCTCTCTATTGCTTCAAGTTCTTATATGGCGCCTTTGCCTCAAGCTGTTATATGGCGCCCACATGAGCATCTTTGCAAATTACTGCGCCTAGCTCAAAGGCGTTAAAGAAAAGCACTCTTGGGAGATAACCCATTGTTTTATTTTCAGTACTTTTTCTTTTATTTGAGTATTGGAAGTTATTACTACTGTAATAACCGCTCCTTATCTTTTTTATTTCGTTGTTGTGCCAAGAGAAGCCTCTAATTTGAGTGAGGTAAGATTTGGGGATGTTGCTGTCCTGAAACAGTTTTTGGTGCTGCACCGTAAACATTCGTAAAAATTCTCTATATATCTTTTGGACCTGCGATTTCTTGTGCATATGCCCCAGGTTATATCCAAACTTTAATTAGTTGAACACTTTTTGATTTGAGCAACAGAAAACCCTCTAAAACTTCAACCTTTGTCAGCTGTTCTGTTTTGACAGATTTCTGCCAATATTTGTGTTTGCCGTTTATCGCTTTCTTTTTGAGTTCTTTTGATCACAGAACTTTAGGGGAAGTTGCTACAGTAGTATATGCTTTATATGTGGTGGTTTTGGGTTGAAACCTGAAGCAAAAGAGGTTGATTATATGTTATGCTTACACTAACGTTGCTAATAGAATTGTGTTTAGTTTTGTATGAAGGAAGTTTTCAAGTGTAGGGATTGGAGAATGATGAGATGAGATGAAGAATGGACAAAATCTCAAGCTTGGGGATGGCACTCCAAGAAATATCCAAGAAGTACAAGCGTCAAAGCTTGGGGATGCCCCTGAGGCACCCCCTTCTTCATCGGCAAAAATCAGGTCACCTTTCAAGACACTATATTTTTATTGCTTCATGCACTATGCGTTTTTCTTGGAGCATCAGTTGTTTTTGTTTTCAGTATTAGTTTAGTTTAGTTTTCTGCAATAAATTGTTAGATCACATCATGTTTCTTTTGGAGGAGATGAACTCGTTTTTCATTGCCAAGAACACTCTAGTTTTCACTCTTATCGTTCAATGAGTGTTCTCTTTTTCTGCTACTGCTTTTGGTTTTCGTTTTCGCCTTGATTTGCATTCAGATCTTCTTATATTTATTTATCAATGTGTATTTTTGCCTCTGGACCATGTTGGTTTTCCTAAAAAGAGTTGGATTTAAAAAGTTTGAATGGTGTTGGAAAAGAGAAAAAGCTTTATGCAAAAACGTGGTACAAAAAGGAGCTTGTTTAGACTGCGGCTTAGACTTTTGCATGTCATGTTTGATGTCGTTTTGATAGTATGCTTAGTGATTTTTGCTGTAGCATGACTTGTCTCAAATGACTGAGATTGCTTAATGAGCCTTTGAAAAAAATCATGCGTTGTTTTTATTATATGGAAGCATTTATTTGGTTTTCTCCTTTGATGCTTTATTTGGGTTGACTTGGCACATGCTTACACCATGTTGACTACAAAAATAAGTCGCCTATAGGCTCTACGGTCATTTAGTTTTTGACTTTTGATGCCATCTTATGCTTCTTTTAATGTTGCTTTGTCGCTTTGCATGATTATGGCCATTATTGCTCTCTTAGTTGGTCGCTCCCAATCTTTTGCTAGCCCTCATTTTGTACCGAGTATGAGCTCTACTCGTGCATCCAACTCCCAAAAACCAAGTTTGCCATTGTGTCCACTATAAATTCCTATGCATGGTATTTGCAAGCCATTCCAAGTAAATTTTCATGTGCTACCTTTCAAAAAACCTTCAAAATACTTCTCATTTTGTGACACTGTTTTCAGCTCATGGGGACGTAGTGGTCGGATTTGCTATCTTCCATATTGTCTTATTCCAAAAAGAAAAAAAGAGAAAAAAAAGAAAGAAAAAAGGCACTCCTCCATGGTATGTGAATGTTGGTGGGCACCCGATGGAATCGGTTAGCCATGGTTTGAGAAAGGAAAAAAGGTGGGGAGGAGTGCCAAGCTTTATAAAAGAGCACAAAAGTGCCAATCTCTCTCTCAAAAACTTGCTTCATTTTTGTATGGAAGATAGTAAGAACCCCATTGCCAGTCGTTGACAAAGACAACCACCTCTCAAAACTAATTTTTATCTCTCTGTTTTACAAATGAAAAGCTCTAGCACATGTTTAATCACTGCTTCCCTCTGCGAAGGGCCTTTCTTTTACTTTTATGTTGAGTCACCACCTTCTATCTTTATGCACCACTAAGAGAGCATAGTTGTCATTCTTAGTATAATGTGCATTGTCCCAAAGTTTTCATTGATTGATTCATATTGTTGGTTTCACTTGTTCTCAAATTATTTGTATCTAGTCGCCCTCTTCAACTTGAAGGTGTCCTATGCATTTATGTTTTGCTCTCCATGAAGGACAGGCTGAAAACCATTTGTATGTTTTTCCTTATGATTTGAACACACGTTTGACTTTCATTGTTTCATTTTCATGATCTTTTGTTTGTGTTCATTTTCATGTTATAACATGGTTGCTAAGTTTCTATTATCATGATTATGTCTTTCATGCCCATGTTTTAAGTTCTTTGATCTTGACACTCAATGCTTTACCTATATGATCAAGATTGTGATGGTGCATGTCACCTCAAAAATTATTTCTTTTGTTATCACTTACCTACTCGAAGATGAGCAGGAGTTAAGCTTGGGGATGCTGATACGTCTCAAACGTATCTATAATTTTTGATGCTCCATGCTTGTTTTTGCACCATTTGCCTTGTGTTTCATTACACTTCGTGGCGTTTTTATGCGATTTCCGGAACTAACCTATTGACAAGATGCCACAGTGCCAGTTCCCTATTTTCTGCTATTTTTGTGTTTCAGAAATGCTACACAGGAAATATTCTCGGAATTGGATGAAACAAGTTCCAGAACTCCTATTTTTCCTAGACGAAGGACGCGAACCGAAAGAGAGCCGGAGGGGGGCCAGGGGCCAGCCTCACACTAGGGTGGCGCGGCCCAGCCCCTGGCCGTGCCCCCTATGTGGGAGGAGACCCTGGCAGCCCCCTGACGACGCCCCTTCGCCTATATAAAGCCTCGGGATGGAAAACCCTAGGGGGGTCGGTGAAATTTCCAGAACAGTTCCGCAGTGCCGCCGCCATTGAAGACAAATTTCAGGGGACAGAAGTCTCTGTTCCGGCACCCTGTCGGGACAGGGAAGTGCCCCCGGAGCCATCTCCATCGGTCTCCATCGCCGTCTCCGCCGTCTCCATCGACCTCACCGCCATCTCCATCAACCTTGCTGTCTCCTATGATGAGGAGGGAGTAGTTCATCCCCGGGGCTGAGGGCTCTACCGGTAGCTATGTGGTTCACCTCTCTCTCCCATGATGTGATCTTTATGTGATCGTGAGCTTTGTATCTAGTTGAATTGGTAGATGTTATTATTCAGATATTATGCTACTCCTATGCTTAATTATTATACTCTCCGGAGATACCTCGTATCATGGTGTAAAGGTGACTAGTGTGTGCATCATGTGTATCTTTTTGGTTAATGTCTCTATGAATTGTCAGTGTTTGTTGGAACCATCTAGTGCGTTCACGGTGATAGTGTGGGACAATCTAGTTTGGGTAAATACGGACTTTGAGGAGTGCTTCGTAGCCCTACGCATGATTAGTGTATGTTTTCCATTGGAGAATTATTTCAAGTTGCATATTGATGATAGTATCTATTGGTTCAATTATGTTATATTTGTTGGGAGTGTGTCCACTAGTGAAAGTATGATCCCTAGGCCTTGTTTCCAAGCTTTGCACACTGTTTACTTGCTGTTTTGTTACTTGTTTGCTTGCTGCCATTTTTATTCCAGATTGTATTTACTACTTATAATCATCCATACCACTTGTATTTCACTATCTCTTCACCGAACTAGTGCACTGATGTCTACGCACTTCTATTCTTGTAGACACTTGTTGGGCCTCCAAGTGCAGAGGTTTGTAGAACAGCAGCAAGTTTCCCTTAAGTGGATCACCCAAGGTTTATCGAACTCAAGGAGGTTAGAGGTCAAAGCTATCCCTCTCAAGCAACCCTGCAATTACGATACAAAAAGTCTCTTGTGTCCCCAACACACCCAATACACTTGTCAGATGTATAGGTGCACTAGTTCGGCGAAGAGATAGTGAAATACAAGCGGTAGTGATGATTATAAGTAGCAAATGTGACTTGAAGTAAATATCGCTGCGAGCAAACAAGTAACAAAACAGGAAGTAAACGGTGTGCAATGCTTGGAAACAAGGCCTAGGGATCATACTTTCACTAGTGGACACACTCCCAACAAATATAACATGATTGAACAAATAAACAACTTCTCTCCACTATGGTACTCTGAATTACTCTCCTATTGAATAACACTAATCATTGTGTAATGGCTACAGAAGCACCCCTTAAAGTTCATCAAGTACTTGACAAACACCACTCATAGAGATATCCAAATCAAAGCACAACTCAAGATAGATATTATTGCAACTTAAACCAAGTACTAACACGGTGCACACACTGTCAACATTACACCATGAAAGGAGGAATAGATCACTTCAATACTATCATAGTAATAAGTATTCTCATAATCCACAAGAGATCTCAATCATAGCCTAAACCAAGTACCACCATGATGCACGCACTGTCACTGTTACACCATGGCAGGAGGAATAGATTACTTTAATAACATCACTAGAGTACACATAATATCTGAATAATAACATCTACTTGTTCGACATGATACAAAGCTCACGATCACATAAAGATCACATCATAGGAGAGAGAGGTGAACCACATAGCTACCGGTAGAGCCCTCAGCCCCGGGGATGAACTACTCCCTCCTCATCATAGGAGACAGCAAGGTTGATGGAGATGGCGGTGAGGTCGATGGAGACGGTGGAGATAGCGATGGAGACCGATGGAGATGGCTCCGGGGGCACTTCCCCGTCCCAGCAGGGTGCCGGAACAGAGACTTCTGTCCCCCGAAATTCGTCGGTGGCGGCGGCGGAACTGCGGAAATCTTTCTGGAAAATTGCCGAATCCCCTAGGGTTTTCTGTCTCGAGGCTTCTTATAGGCGAAGGGGCGATGTCAGAGGCGGCCCTAGGCCTCCTCACACCAGGGTGGCACGGCCAGGGCCTGGGCCGCGCCAGCCCTGTGTGAGGGAGGCCTGTGGCCCCTCTCCTTCCTCTCTTCGGATGTCTGGATGCTCCCGGGAAAAATAAGACTTCTAGCTTTGGTTTCGTCCAATTCCGAGAATATTTCCTGTGTATCACTTCTGAAACACAAAAACAGCAGAAAACAGGGAACTAGCACTGTGGCACTTGTTAATAGGTTAGTTCCAGAAAATGCATAAAAGTGCCACGAAGTGTAACAAAACAGTAGGCAAATGGTGTAAAAACAAGCATGGAGCATCAAAAATTATAGATACGTTGGAGACGTATCAGCATCCCCAAGCTTAACTCCTGCTCGTCCTCGAGTAGGTAAGTGATAACAAAAGAATAATTTTTGAGGTGACATGCACGTACACAATCTTGATCATATATGTAAGCATTGTGAGCTGGGATCAAAAGAACTTAAAACATGGGCATGAAAGATATAATCTTGACAATAAGAACTTAGCAACCATGTTGTAACATGCAAATGAACACAAACAAAAGATCATGAAAATAAAACAATGAAAGTCAAACGTGTGTTCAAATCATAAGGAAAACATACAAATGGTTTTCAGATTGTACTTCATAGAGAGCAAAACATAAATGCATAGGACACCTTCAAGTTTAAGAGGGCGACTAGATACAAATAATTTAAGAACAAGTGAAACCATAGTCATGAATCAATCAATGATAACTTTGGGACAATGCACATTATACTCAGAATGACAACTATGCTCTCTTAACGGTGCATAAAGGTAGAAGGTGGAGACTCAACATAAAAGTAAAAGAAAGGCCCTTCGCAGAGGGAAGCAGTGATTAAACATGTGCTAGAGCTTTTCATTTATAAAACAGAGAGATAAAAATTGGTTTTGAGAGGTGGTTGTGTTTGTCAACGATTGGCAATGGGGTTCTTACTATCTTCCATACAAAAATGAAGCAAGGTTTTGAGAGAGAGATTGGCACTTTTGTGCTCTTTTTATAAAGCTTGGCACTCCTCCCCACCTTTTTTTCCTTTCACAAACCATGGCTAACCGATTCCATCGGGTGCCCACCAACATTCACATTCCATGGAGGAGTGCCTTTTTTTCTTTCTTTTTTTCTTGTTTTTCTTTTTGGAATAAGACAATATGGAAGATAGCAAATCCGACCACTACGTCCCCATGAGCTAAAAACAGTGTCACAAAACGAGAAGTGTTTTGAAGGTTTTTGAAAGGTAGCACATGAAAATTTACTTGGAATGGCTTACAAATCCATGCATAGGAATTTATAGTGGACACAATGGCAAACTTGGTTTTTAGGAGTTGGATGCACGAGTAGAGCTCATACTCAGTACAAGGCGAGGGCTAGCAAAAGACTGGGAGCGACCAACTAAGAGAGCAATAACGGCCATAATCATGCAAAGCGACAAAGCATCATTAAAAGAAGCATAAGATGGTATCAAATGTCAAAAAATAAATGATCATAGAGGCTATTGGCGACTTTGTAAGAGTCTAACATGTGTGAGCATGTGCCAAGTCAACCCAAATAAAGCATCAAGGAGAAAACCAAAATAATGCTTCCATACAATAAAAACAACGCATGATTTTTTCAAGGGCTCATTAAGCAATCTCAGTTATTTGAGACAAGTCATGCTACAGCAAAACCGCTAAGCATACTATCAAAAAGACAACAAGCACGACATGAAAAATTCTAGCCCGCAGTCTACACAAGCTCCTTCTTGTACCACTTTTTTGCATAAAGCTTTTTCTCTTTTCCAACACCATTCAAACTTTTTTAGTACAACTCTTTTGAGGAAAACCAACATGGTCCAGAGGCAAAAATACACCTTGATAAATAAATATAAGAAGATCTGAACACAAATCAAGGCGAAAACGAAAACCAAACGCAGTAGCAGAAAAAGAGAACACTCGTTGAAACGATAGGAGTGAAAACTAGAGTGTTCTTGGCAAATGAAAAGCGAGTTCATCTCCTCCAAAAGAAACATGATGTGATCTAACCATTTATTGCAGCAAACTAAACTAAACTAATACTGAAAACAAAAACAACTGACGCTCCAAGAAAAACGCATAGTGCATGAAGCAATAAAAATATAGTGTTTTGAAAGGTGACCTGATTTTTGCCGATGAAGAAGGGGTGCCTCGGGGGCATCCCCAAGCTTTGACGCTTGTACTTCTTGGATATTTCTTGGGGTGATGCATGGGCATCCCCAAGCTTGAGCTTTTGTCCATTCTTTATCTCATCTCATCATTCTCGAATCCCTACACTTGAAAACTTCCTTCATACAAAACTAAACACAATTCTATTAGCAACATTAGTTTAAGCATAACCTATAATCAACCTCTTTTTGCTTCAGGTTTCAACCTAAAAACCACCACGTATATAGCACATACTACTGTAGCAACTTCCAAAAAGTTCCATGATCAAAAGAACTCAAAAGAAAGCGATAAAGCGGCAAACACAAATATTGGCAGAAATCTGTCAAAACTGAACAGCTGACAAATGTCGAATTTTTTAGGGGTTTTCTGTTCCTCAAATCAAAAAGTGTTCAACTAACGAAAGTTTGGATATAACCTGGGGCATATGCACAAGAAATCATAGGTCCAAAAGATATACAGAGAATTTATACGAATTTTTACGGTGCAGCACCGAAAACAGTTTCAGGACAGCAACATCCCCTAATCTTTACCTCACTCGAATTAGAGGCTTCTCTTGGCACAATAACGAAATAAAAAGGATAAGGAGCAGTTATTACAGTAGTAATAACTTCCAAGACTCAAATAAAAGAAAAAGTACTGAAAATAAAATATTGGGTTATCTCCCAAGAGTGCTTTTTTTAACGCCTTTGAGCTAGGCGCAGTAATTTGCAAAGATGCTCATGTGGGCGCCATATAAGAGCTTGAGGCAAAGGCGCCATATAAGAACTTGAAACAATAGAGAGCATAAAAAAGCAAGTATGGAACACATTTAAATCTAAACCACTTCCTATGAAAAATAGTCCTGTAAAGAGACAAGTCATAAAAGCGCAAAGCAAAAAGCATAGGAAGGCAAAACAAGTACAACTTCAAGAATTGCAACATAAAGAGGGGAAAATCAATATTGTTGAGATCCATCAAACCATGTTTCCCTCTCTCATAGTAACTTTCAGTAGCATCATGAATAGAACTAACAATATAACTATCACATAAAGCATCCCTATCATGAGCCACATGCATAAAAGGATTAATACTCCCTACATGAACAATAGTAGTAGGAGCAGATTCAACAGAATAATTATTCTCATCACCATAATCATCAAAAACAGGAGGCATATTGTAATCATAACTAATTTTCTCCTCAAAAGTAGGTTAACTGAAAATATTATACCCATCATCACAAGCTAGAGAACTACTATGTCGCAAAGCATAGTCATCAAACATATCATCATAAGAAGGAACATGGATAGCACTAATGGTACAACAATTATTAACCTTAGAATTGGTACCAAAAAGATTTTCAATATCAAAAGTAGAGTGCTTTTCCCAATCATGATCACTAACATAGGTAACAGGCATATGAACATCATCCCAATCAGAATTATCATAATCTATAGCAGGATCATAACGCTTAGGGGAAGATACCGTGTCGTCTCGCCTCTTACTCCTCTTCTTCTTCTTCTTCTTCTTCTTCTTACTCTTCTTACTCTCTCCTTTAGGAGGGAGAGACTTGAAGGGCATCTTCTCCACATATTCTTTAGGAGGGAAAGGCATCTTCTCCACATAATCTGGCTTGCTGACAGAAACAACAGAAGAAACTTTGGAGGATTCCTCCTCTCTATTAATAAGATCGAAACATCTATTAGTCCTATCATAGCTTGGCAAAACATCATGTTTAATAAGATCTTGTAAGTAAGTATTTGCGAGGCAATCTTTAGCACAATAGAGATGACAACCACGAAGGGTGCTATTAAATCAACATCATTCATGTCTACCAAAGCAATCTTTCTAGATATCTCTTCACAATTCAAAAACAAAGTAAGCTCATCATACTGATTGAAAGTAATCTTATCATCACAATACAAATCTGCGGTACTCGTTTGATTAATTGGGCATTGAAAATTAAAGTGCCCCTTTTCACCGCAAAATTCACAAAGAAAAGGATAAAGCTCACAAACCCATTCACCAAGCACATCTAGATCCTTGAGCCACATACTGGTTTCTTCATTTGCGTGGGTGATGCAATAAACTTCCTTATTGTAACTCTGTTCACAAGGTCTATGTATTCCACAAAAATTAACATGCTTATAAGAAATAGTACTTTTAGAAGTTTGAGCATGTTTATTGCAATCATCAATAACAATATCACTTTCTATGCAAGTATCCTTAAAAGGTTCATGATACACGTCCCCATTTCCTTTAGGAACATTTATATGGGAAGCAAAGGTTTTAAAGCAATCAACCATAATTTGAGGATCAAGACCATACTTAGCACTAAGCTCTTGAAAATTAGCAGTTTCAGCGAAAGACTTAATGCAATCAAACTCGTAATTCATACCTGATCCTTTACCTTTGTCGCTATCCCAACCTTCAATATTGTTTTGAATTGTTTCATGCAGACCCCACTTGGTGTCGACATCCTTGCTTGTGAAAGACCCATCAAAGCATGCATCTAGATAGTCCTTGTAATGTCCTGAAAGCCTTGCATAAAAATTATTATTAATAATATTACGGGGAAGATCATGAATAGGACATTTATGCATTAGTAACTTCAATCTTCCCCACGCTTGGGCAATGCTTTCTCCCTCATGAGGCCAAAAGTTATATATCCGATTACGATCTTTATGAATTTCACTTGGAGGATAAAACTTGGAATAAAAGAGAGACACAATTTCCTCCCATGCAATAGATGGACCATCTTCAAGCAGCCGATACCATTCCTTAGCTCTGCCTTTCAGTGACAAAGAAAATAGCTTCTTCTTAACTTGGTTCATTGAAATACCTGCACACTGGAACAACTCGCATAATTCATGTATAAAAAGCAAATGATCACTAGGATGGACAGTTCCATCTCCTAAATAGAAGTTATTCTTAACATGATCAACAATTTTCATAGGTATTTTAAAAGGATGAGGAGCACAAGCATCATTAGAAACATCACATATGGGAGATAAAATATTATCAGAACAAACCTTCTCCACTAAAGCTGGGGGACTAAAAATATCATACTTAACAAAACCAGCTTCCCCAAGCTTAGACTTTTCTATAGCATTAGCATTAACGGAATTCAAAGCATTCATACTAATAACATTGCTATGTGAAATAAGCTCCAAAGGATTTTCAATTTTCTCTTCAAATCTAAAATCAGGAAAAAGACTAAAGAACTCTTTGTTTTCCATTAAGCCTAACTAGTGAAAATAAAAACAAGAAACAAAAAGATGTAATTGCAGAATCTAAAGGAGATAACTCTGAGCACTCGCACTGGAGGATGCGAGTACCTTTTACCTTACCTCCCCGGCAACGGCGCCAGAAAAGAGCTTGATGTCTACGCACTTCTATTCTTGTAGACACTTGTTGGGCCTCCAAGTGCAGAGGTTTGTAGAACAGCAGTAAGTTTCCCTTAAGTGGATCACCCAAGGTTTATCGAACTCAGGGAGGTTAGAGGTCAAAGCTATCCCTCTCAAGCAACCCTGCAATTACGATACAGAAAGTCTCTTGTGTCCCCAACACACCCAATACACTTGTCAGATGTATAGGTGCACTAGTTCGGCGAAGAGATAGTGAAATACATGCGGTAGTGATGATTATAAGTAGCAAATGTGACTTGAAGTAAATATCGCTGCGAGCAAACAAGTAACAAAACAGGAAGTAAACGGTGTGCAATGCTTGGAAACAAGGCCTAGGGATCATACTTTCACTAGTGGACACACTCCCAACAAATATAACATGATTGAACAAATAAACAACTTCTCTCCACTATGGTACTCTGAATTACTCTCCTATTGAATAACACTAATCATTGTGTAGTGGCTACAGAAGCACCCCTTAAAGTTCATCAAGTACTTGACAAACACCACTCATAGAGATATCCAAATCAAAGCACAACTCAAGATAGATATTATTGCAACTTAAACCAAGTACTAACACGGTGCACACACTGTCAACATTACACCATGAAAGGAGGAATAGATCACTTCAATACTATCATAGTAATAATTACTCTCATAATCCACAAGAGATCACAATCATAGCCTAAACCAAGTACCACCATGATGCACGCACTGTCACCGTTACACCATGGCAGGAGGAATAGATTACTTTAATAACATCACTAGAGTACACCTAATATCTGAATAATAACATCTACTTGTTCAACATGATACAAAGCTCACGATCACATAAAGATCACATCATGGGAGAGAGAGGTGAACCACATAGATACCGGTAGAGCCCTCAGCCCCGGGGATGAACTACTCCCTCCTCATCATAGGAGACAGCAAGGTTGATGGAGATGGCGGTGAGGTCGATGGAGACGGCGGAGACGGCGATGGAGACCGATGGAGATGGCTCCGGGGGCACTTTCCTGTCCCGGTAGGGTGCCGGAACAGAGACTTCTGTCCCCCGAAATTCGTCGGTGGCGGCGGCGGAACTGCGGAACTCTTTCTGGAAAATTGCCGAATCCCCCAGGGTTTTCTGTCCCGAGGCTTCTTATAGGCGAAGGGGCGATGTCAGAGGTGGCCCCAGGCCTCCTCACACCAGGGTGGCGCGGCCAGGGCCTGGGCCGCGCCAGCCCTGTGTGAGGAAGGCCTGTGGCCCCTCTCCTTCCTCTCTTCGGATGTCTGGATGCTCCCGGGAAAAATAAGACTTCTGGATTTGGTTTCGTCCAATTCCGAGAATATTTCCTGTGTATCACTTCTGAAACACAAAAACAGCAAAAAACAGGGAACTGGCACTGTGGCACTTGTTAATAGGTTAGTTCCGGAAAATGCATAAAAGTGCCACGAAGTGTAACGAAACAGTAGGCAAATGGTGTAAAAACAAGCATGGAGCATCAAAAATTATAGATATGTTGGAGACGTATCATGCACCTATACATCTGACAAGTGTATTGGGTGTGTTGGGGACACAAGAGACTTTCTGTATCATAATTGCAGGGTTGCTTGAGAGGGATAGCTTTGACCTCTTCCTCCCTGATTTCGATAAACCTTGGGTGATCCACTTAAGGGAAACTTGCTGCTGTTCTACAAACCTCTGCACTTGGAGGCCCAACACTGCCTACAAGAACAGACGTGTGCGTAGACATCACCCACTATCGAGCATAAATACCCCCTCTTGGAGTTACTAGCAACTACTCGGCCAAGATAGCTACTAACAACGGAGAGCATGCAAGATCAGAAACAACATAGAGATAACATAAGATATATTTCAGTATAGCAACTCAATCATAACACCAATATTCATCAGATCCCAACAAACCAAACATGTAGAATTACATAACGGTGATCTCAATCATGTAGGGCAGCTCATGAGATCTAAACATGAAGCACATGGTGGAGAGGACAACCATCTAGCTACTACTATGGACCCATAGTCCAAGGTAGACTACTCACTCATCGCTTAGGAGGCAAGCTTGGCGATGAAGAAGACCTCCGGTGGCGATTCCCCTCTCCGGCAGGGTGCGGGGAAGAGCTTCTGGACCCTCCCGATCTTGGGTCGACGACGGCGGTGGATCGCGATGTGTTTCTGAAAAATTGATCGGGTACTTAGGTTTTTCTCGTCGGGGGGTCTTTATAGGCGAAGGGGCATCATCAGAGGTGGACCGAGGTGCCCTCACACATAGGGGGCGTGGCCAGGGGCTAGGCCGCGCCGCCCTGGTGTGTGGGGCCCTCGTGGCCTCCCTCTAACTCCTCTTCTGATCTCTGGAAGCTTTCGGGGAAAATAAGACTTTAGGAACTTGTTTCGTCCAATTCTGAGAATATTTCCTGTGTAGCTTTTCTGAAACACAAGAACAGCAGAAAACATGGAACTAATACTGTGGCGACTTATTAATAGGTTAGTTCTGGAAAATGCATAAAAGTGCCACAAAGTGTAATGAAACATTAGGCAAATGGTGTAAAAACAAGCATGGAGCATCAAAAATTATAGATACGTTGGAGACGTATCACCTCTCCATCTCAAGACCTACATCCCAACCTTTCTCACAAAATACCTCAACCTAGCGTTTGTTTGAAAACAAAGCTACAACCCAACCTTTCATGAAAATATCTCAACCTAACATTTCTTAGAAAACAAACCTCAACTAATCTGACTAAGGTGCCTCTAATGTTCTAAAGCAATTAACATGTCTCTCTTCTCCTTTTATTCGGTTTTTGCAAGCGAGCAACGACATTGGAGTGCAGTGGCAGAGCTTCCCTAGGTCAAAGTGGCACAATGCCCCCTCCATATTTTATTAACGATTCTTCATAATATCCTTAGTTGCTAGGTTTAAATTTCAAAGATCGCCAACAATTAGTACAATTTTCCTTCTTAGCCACATCAACCCTGCTTGGCCAATGCCACCTAGACAATCATAGAGAAAAAGTAATATTAGATGTCCCGTTAAGTGGTTCTTTTTGTTTGCAAACTCTTATTAGCTATATGAATATATTGGTGTATGCAAGTACTTACCTACCCTTTGGAAATTTGCCCACTAAATCAGAAAATGGATAATTGTTTTTCATGGGTCTGATAAGTTGTATAGTTTTTCCTCCATATGACCTTGTAAGTTTTTAAAACCTTAATTGTATTTGTGCGTATATACATAAATAACTATAGTTAGAAAAAGGGCGCCTGATGTCTACGCATGCGTCTGTTCTTGTAGACAGTGTTGGGCCTCCAAGTGCAGAGGTTTATAGAACAACAGCAAGTTTCTCTTAAGTGGATCACCCAAGGTTTATCGAACTCAGGGAGGAAGAGGCCAAAGCTATCCCTCTCAAACAACCCTGCAATTACGATACAAAAAGTCTCTTGTGTCCCCAACACACCCAATACACTTGTCAGATGTATAGGTGCACTAGTTCAGCGAAGGGATAGTGAAATACAAGTAGTACTGATGATTACAAGTAGTAAATGTAATCTGAAATTAATGTCACTGTGAGCAAACATGTAACAAAACTGAATGTAAACGGTGTGCAAAGCTTGGAAACAAGGCCTAGGGATCATACTTTCACAAGTGGACACACTCTCAACAAATATAACATAGTTGAACCAATAGATACTATCATCAATATGCAACTCAAAATAATTCTCCAATGAAAAACAAACACTAATCATGCGTAGGGCTACGAAGCACTCCTCAAAGTTCATATTTCCCCAAACTAGATTGTCCCACACTGTCACCGTGAACGCACTAGATGGTTCCAACAAACACCAACAATTCATAGAGACATTAACCAAAAAGACACACATGATGCGCACATTGTCACCGTCGCACCATGATACAAGGTATCTCCAGAGTTTACAAATATAAGGCACGGGAGTAGCATAATATCTGAATAATAACATCTACCAATTCAACTAGATACAAAGCTCACGATCACATAAAGATCACATCATGGGAGAGAGAGGTGAACCACATAGCTACCGATAGAGCCCTCAGCCCCGGGGGAGAACTACTCCCTCCTCATTATAGGAGATAGCAAGGTTGATGGAGATGGTGGTGAGATCGATGGAGACGGCGGAGACTGGCGATGGAGACCGATGGAGATGCCTCCGGGGGCACTTCCCCGTCCCGGCAGGGTGCCGGAACAGAGACTTCTGTCCCCCAAAATCTGTCTTCAACAGCGGCGGCACTACGGAACTATTCTGGGAAAAACGCCGATTCTTTTAGGGTTTTCCGTTGGGAGGCTTCTTATAGGCTGAAGGGGCGTCATCAGAGGTGGACCAGGGTGGTCTCATGATACATCTCTAACGTATCTATAATTTTTGATGCTCCATGCTTGTTTTTACACCATTTGCTTAGTGTTTTGTTACACTTCATGGCATTTTTATGCATTTTCCTGAACTAACCTATTAACGAGATGCCACAGTGCCAGTTCCCTATTTTCTGTTGTTTTTGTGTTTCAGAAAAGTTACACAGGAAATATTCTCGGAATTGGACGAAACAAAAGCCAAACATCCAGAAATTTACCGAAGCTTCCAGGGAACCGAAGAGGAGACGGACTGGGTCCACGAGGGGCCCACACAACAGGGCGGCATGGCCCAGGGCCTGGCCGTGCCCCCTATGTGTGTGGCCACCTCGGTCCACTTCTGACGATGCCCCTTTGCCTATAAAGACCCCCCAATGGGAAAAACCTAAAGACCCGATCACTTTTCCAGAAACATATCGTGATCCGCCGCCGTCGTCGACCCAAGATCGGGACGGTCCAGAAGCTCTTCCCGGCACCCTGCGGGAGAGGGGAATCACCACTGGAGGTCTTCTTCATCGCCATGCTTGCCTCCAGCGCGATGAGTGAGTAGTCTACCTTGGACTATGGGTCCATAGTAGTAGCTAGATGGTTGTCTTCTCCACCATGTGCTTCAGGTTTAGATCTCGTGAGCTGCCTTACATGATCGAGATCACCGTTATGTAATTCTACATGTTGTGTTTGTTGGGATCCGATGAATATTAGTGTTATGATTGAGTTGATGTGCTGAATATTATCTTATGTTATCTCTATGTTGTTTATGATCTTGCATGCTCTCCGTTGTTAGTAGCTATCTTGGCCGAGTAGATACTAGTGACTCCAAGAGGGGGTATTTATGCTCGATAGTTGGGTTCATGCCTCTATTTAATCTGGGGGAGTGAAAAAAAACCTCAAGGTTGTAGATGTGCTGTTGCCACTAGGGAGAAAACAACATTCATATGTTCAAGGGCATATGCTTTGTTTACATTACACACTTTGCTTAATGCAGTTATCTGTTGTTCGCAACTTAATACTTGTGGAGTTCTCGGATTGATTCACCACAAGTAGATTATTAGTCATAGATGCAGTTGGATGGCGGTCTATGTATCTTGTTGTAATGCCCAGAGTAAATCTCATAGTGATCCTCTCGACATATCATGTTATCTTTATTCTATCAATTGCCCAACTGTAATTTGGTTACCCAGCATGTGTTATTTTATCTTATGGAGAGACACCACTAGTGAACTGTGGACCCCGGTCCTATTTCCACCATATTGCTATCACCCGTTTACGTTACTCGCACTGTTTACTTTACTCGCATACTCTACTGTTTTCCACTCGATACGCTCATAACCTTTGTTTCAAGCAAACCGGTGAGATTGACAACCTCATCGTAAGTTGGGAACAAAGTATTTGGTTATGTTGTGTGCAGGTTCCACGTTGCCACTCGCAAAGCAAAGCTTGGACGAGGCGCCTTATAAATTGTCCGGAGCTGTCGCGAAGCTAGCGGGCATCACCTTCTGGAGTTTGGCTTTTTCCTACTGGATTGATAACCTTGGTTTTGTAACTGAGGGAAAACTTGCTGCTATATTCATCAAACCTTCTCTTGGGGTTTCCAACTGGCCGGTCATTTACTCCATCAACTACACGCCAACAAGTTCTCTGGCACTATTCAATACCGTGCCATCAGCAAGTTTTCTGGCGCCGTTGCCAGGGAAAAAGAAGACTTCTGCAAGGGGAGTTTCGCACACACATCCTTTACTTTGTTTTAAGTTTTGCTTTATTTTTACTTGCATCGTTTTATCAAAAACACAAAAAAATTAGTTTCCTTTATAGTTGTTACTTTATTACTCTTAGTTCATTATGTTGTTCCCTAAGTATGTTTTGGAGGACCTCTCAGTAGGTAGTGGTTCTATTATTGGGAAAAGTAACATTGAGGAGTTCTTTAATCATATTAGTATGCATGATGATGTTGAGGAAAAATCTTCGGCTGAGCTTGCTCCTAGTTATGAAGTTGCTTCTGCTTATTTAGTTCACATGTTAGAAGCTAGGTTTGCTAGCCTTAATCCTTTTATGCAACATATGTTTCTTAAGCTTCATGATATTGAGGACCCCGAAAAGAAAGCTTTTATCTTGGAAACTTTGCGCATAGAATTTAGAGATGTGGCCATTGAAGCTAGGAAAGTTCTTAAGTGTTTTAACAAGCTTGGCTCACATATAAAGGTTGTTAGTACAAATAATGAAGGAACCGAAATACCAATACCTAGCAAACTCTTGGGATTGCATGAGGCTTTTGAAAACAATTTTGATTGGATCTGTCCTGAAAATCTTTTTAGTGATTTGAGTGAACCAAAGTGTGATCACAAAGGGTCTTCAAAAACTTATGTGTATGAAATACAATGCCTTATTGAAAAGACTTCTGCAGTTGATTTTAATGATTCTTTTGAAAAAACTTGATTTGCACTTTCTGCGCCTAGCTCAAAGGCGTTAAAGAAAAGCACTCTTGGGAGATAACCCAATGTTTTTACTTTCAGTTATTTTTCTTTTATTTGAGTCTTGGAAGTTATTACTACTGTAATAACCGCTCCTTATCCTTTTTATTTCGTTTTTGTGCCAAGAGAAGCCTCCAATTTGAGTGAGGTAAGATTTGGGGATGTTGCTGTCCTGAAACAGATTTTGGTGCTGCACCGTAAAATTTCGTGAAAATTCTCAGGATATCTTTTAGACCTGCAATTTCTTGTGCATATGCCCCAGGTTATATCCAAACTTTCATTAGTTATACACTTTTTTATTTGGGCAATAGAAAACCCTCTAAAAATTCGACCTTTGTCAGCTGTTCTGTTTTGACAGATTTCTGCCAATATTTTTGTTTGCCGCTCTATCGCTTTCTTTTTTAGATCTTTTTGATCACGGAACTTTTGGGAAAGTTGCTACAGTAGTATATGATATGTATGTAGTGGTTTTGAGTTGAAACCTGAAGCAAAAAAGGGTTGATTCATTGCTATGCTTACACTAATGTTGCTAATAGAATTGTGTTTAGTTTTGTATGAAGGAAGTTTTCAAGTGTAGGGATTGGAGAATGATGAGATGAGTTGAAGAATGGACAAAATCTCAAGCTTGGGGATTCCCA
Source organism: Dactylis glomerata (assembly GCA_007115705.1). Classification (NCBI taxonomy): domain Eukaryota; kingdom Viridiplantae; phylum Streptophyta; class Magnoliopsida; order Poales; family Poaceae; genus Dactylis; species Dactylis glomerata. Next base: position 299,219 of record QXEO01001024.1, on the reverse strand, counting down.
TGTCACCCCAAGAAATATCCAAGAAGTACAAGCGTCAAAGCTTGGGGATGCCCCCGAGGCACCCCTTCTTCATCGGCAAAAATCAGGTCACCTATCAACATACTATATTTTTTATTGCTTCATGCATTATGTGTTTTTCTTGGAGCGTCAGTTGTTTTTAGTTTTCAGTTTTCTTTAGTTTTGTTTGCTGCAATAAATGGTTGGACCCCAACAATTTTTTTTTGAGAAGTTTCCTTGCTTTTCATTTGTCAAGAACACTCCGTTTTTCACTCTTATCGTTCTGCGAGTGTTCTCTTTTTCTAGAACTGCGTTTAGCTTTCATTTTTCACCTTGATTTGTGTTCAGATCTTGTTATATCTTTGCATCAAGGTGTTGGAAAAGAGAAAAAGCTTTATGCAAAAAAGTGGTACAAAAAGGAGCTTGTGTAGACTGCGGCCTAGGCTTTTGCATGTCGTGCTTGATGCCTTTTTGATAGTATGCTTAGTGGTTTTGCTATAGCATGACTTGTCTCAAATGACTGAGATTGCTTAATGAGCCTTTGAAAAAATCATGCGTTGCTTTAATTATTTGGAGGCATTATTTTGGTTTTCTCCTTTGATGCTTTATTTGGGTTGACTTGGCGCATGCTCACACTTGTTAGACTCATACAAAGTCGCCATAAGCCTCTATGATCATTTAGTTTTTGACTTTTGATGTCCATCTTATGCTTCTTTTAATGTTGCTTTGTCGCTTTGCATGATTTTGGCCATTATTGCTCTCTTAGTTGGTCGCTCCGAGTCTTTTGCTAGCCCTCATTTTGTACTGGGTATGAGCTCTACTCGTGCATCCAACTCCTAAAAACCAAGTTTGCCATTGTGTCCACCATACATGCCTATTAGCAATTTGCTATTCCGAAGTACATTTGACTTGCTTTTATCTATCCTTCAAATTAAACTCTTTCGGTGTTATACGAAAATTGGTCAGTAAAGCTCTCACGAACCTGATGGCACACTTTACTTTTCTCATTCTTAAAAATTTGACATTGTGGCTCTCTTATGTTGAGTTGTTATGCTTGCAAGTTGTAAGTTGGAAATTAGCCCAGCCATGCTGTCATGGGGCAAGCTTTCAGCATTGCACTTCTTATTTGAGTTGATATCGTGATCTTTTGTTTATGGATACTCGCGATGTGAAATAAATTGGGAACCTTGCGGGATCATGGAGTTTGTATACGTGTTAGAGAAACGCCTGGGCCGCTAATCTAAGCCATGCCTAATTCATGGTGGAAATTTACAGCATGCCCGTAGTGAACATTCGACGACGCATCTCACAATAAAAAGCTATACCAATGGTAAATAAAAGAGATGCCGAGGTGTTCATTGTCTGTTTGTCCTGTCATTTTGATTTGGGCTTGTTCCATGTCATCGGGCACGGAGGTACCCCGTTGGCGGTTCTCGATGATATGTGTATACTTACAATGATAAGAGCTTGCTTGGGACTCTAAGTAAAGTAGCATGAGGTTTGGGTATTCGTACTTCACGGGACACGAGATTTTCAACTTATGATTTGTCAAGTATATGCATCATAAGTGTATTCGCATTAACTTTAACCTTTCAAGATGCCTATGATGGGGGCAATGAGAGCTCAAAGCTAGTAAGTACCATAATTTTTGAAGGTTTATAAAACTGGCAATCACTGCTTCCCTCCGCGGAGGGCCTTTCTTTTACTTTTATGTTGAGTCGCCACCTTCTACCTTTATGCACCGTCTAAGAGAGCATAGTTGTCACTCTGAGTATAATGTGTATTGTCCCAAAGTTTTCATGATGTTGGTTTCACTTGTTCTTAAATTATTTGTATCTAGTCGCCCTCTTAAACTTGAAGGTGTCCTATGCATTTATGTTTTGCTCTCTCAAGAAGGACAAGCTGAAAACCATTTGTATGTTTTTCCATATGATTTGAACACACGTTTGACTTTCATTGATTCATTTTCATGATCTTTTGTTTGTGTTCTTTTTCATGTTATAACATGGTTGCTAAGTTTCTTCTATCAAGATTATGTCTTTCATGCCCATGTTTTAAGTTCTTTTGATCCCAGCGCACAACGCTTACATAGATGATCAAGATTGTGTAGGTGCATATCACCTCAAAAATTATTTCTTTTGTTATCACTTACCTACTCGAGGACGAGCAGGAGTTAAGCTTGGGGATGCTGATACGTCTCTAACGTATTTATAATTTTTGATGCTCCATGCTTGTTTTTACACCATTTGCTTAGTGTTTTGTTACACTTCGTGGCATTTTTATGCATTTTCTGGAACTAACCTATTAACGAGATGCCACAGTGCCAGTTCCCTGTTTTCTGCTGTTTTTCTGTTTCAGAAAAGTTACACAGGAAATATTCTCGGAATTGGACAAAACAAAAGCGAAACATCCAGAAATTTACTGAAGCTTCCAGAGAACCGAAGAGGAGACGGAGTGGGGCCACGAGGGGCCCACACAATAGGGCGGCGTGGCCCATGGCCTGGCCGCGCCCCCTATGTGTGTGGCCACCTCGGTCCACTTCTGACGATGCCCCTTCGCCTATAAAGACCCCCCGACGGGAAAAACCTAAAGACCTGATCACTTTTCCAGAAACATATCGCGATCCACCGCTGATGGCGCGGTGATGATAGTGTGAAGGCTTCTTCTTTAATACACGGCAACGGCGACAGAAAACTTCTGGAACCAAGTTGACGTGGGAATGTGTAGTAAATGACCGGCCAGTTGGAAAACCCCAAGATAAGGTTTTGATGAATATAGCAGCAAGTTTTCCCTCAGTTATGAAACCAAGATTATCAATCCAGTAGGAGGATGAATACGATTGAAGGTGATGCCCACTAGCTGCGTGATACTCTAACAAGGGCAGGGTTAACGATAACTTGTTAGCGCGTCTTCAACCAGTAGCAACGTGGAACCTGCACACAACACAACCAAATATTTTATTCCCAACTTACGATGAGGTTGTCAATCTCACCGGTTTGCTTGAAACAAAGGGTATGAGCGTATCGAGTGGAAAGTGATGATAGTATGCGAGTAAAGTAAACAGTGCGAGTAAAGTAAACAGGTGATAGCAATATAAAGGAAATAGGACCGGGGTCCACAGTTCACTAGTGGTGTCTCTCCATAAGATAAAATAATACATGCTGGGTAAACAAATTACAGTTGGGCAATTGATAGAATAAAGACAACGTGCATATGTCGCGAGGATTACTATGAGATTTACTCTGGGCATTACAACAAGATACATAGACCATCATCCAACTGCATCTATGACTAATAATCCACTTGTGGCGAATCAATCCGAGAACTCCACAAGTATTAAGTTGTGAACAACAAATAATTGCATTAAGCAAAGTGTGTAATGTAAACAAAGCATATTCCCTTGAGCATATGAATGTTGTTTTCTCCCTAGTAGCAATAGCACATCTACAACCTTAGAGGTTTCTGTCACTCCCCCGGATTAAATAGAGGCATGAACTCACTATCGAGCATAAATACCCCCTCTTGGAGTCACTAGCAAGCTACTAACAATGGAGAGCATGCAAGATCATAAACAACATAGAGATGACATAAGATAAAATTCAGTACTTCAACTCAATCATAACACCAATATTCGTCGGATCCCAACAAACACAACATGTAGAATTACATAACGGTGATCTCAATCGTGTAAGGCAGCTCATGAGATCTAAACATGAAGCACATGGTGAAGAAGACAACCATCTAGCTACTGCTATGGACCCATAGTCCAAGGTAGACTACTCACTCATCGCTCCAGAGGCAAGCATGGCGATGAAGAAGACCTCCGGTGGCGATTCCCCTCTCCGGCAGGGTGCCGGGAAGAGCTTCTGGACCCTCCCGATCTTCGGGTCGACAGCGGCGGCGGATCGCGATGTGTTCTGGAAAAGTGATCGGGTACTTAGGTTTTTCCCGTCGGGGGGTCTTTATACGCGAAGGGGCATCGTCAGGAGTGGGCCGAGGAGACCTCACACATAGGGGGCACGGCCTACCCCTGGGCCGCACCGCCCTATTGTGTGGGGCCCTCGTGGCCCCACTCCGTCTCCTCTTCGGTTCTCTGGAAGCTTCGGTGAATTTCTGGACGACTGGCTTTGGTTTCGTCCAATTCCGAGAATATTTCCCGTGTAACTTTTCTGAAACACAAAAATAGCAGAAAACAGGGAACTGGCACTGTGGCGACTTGTTAATAGGTTAGTTCCGGAAAATGCATAAAAGTGCCACGAAGTGTAACGAAACACTAAGCAAATAGTGTAAAAACAAGCATGGAGCATCAAAAATTATAGATACGTTTGAGACGTATCAGCATCCCCAAGCTTAACTCCTGCTCGTCCTCGAGTAGGTAAGTGATAACAAAAAAAATAATTTTTGAGGTGACATGCAACTACACAATCTTGATCATCTATGTAAGCGTTGTGCGCTGGGATCAAAAGAACTTAAAACATGGGCATGAAAGATATGATCTTGATAGAATAAACTTAGCAACCATGTTATAACATGAAAATGAACACAAACAAAAGATCATCAAAATGAAACAATGAAAGTCAAACGTGTGTTCAAATCATAAGGAAAAACATACAAAAGGTTTTGAGCTTGTCCTTCATGGAGAGCAAAACGTAAATGCATAGGACACCTTCAAGTTTAAGAGGGTGACTAGATATAAATAATTTAAGAAACAAGTGAAACCAACAATATGAATCAATCAATGAAAACTTTGGGACAATGCACATTATACTCAGAATGACAACTATGCTCTCTTAATGGTGCATAAAGATAGAAGGTGGCGACTCAACATAAAAGTAAAAGAAAGGCCCTTCGCGGAGGGAAGCAGTGATTGCAAGTTTTATAAACCTTCAAAAATTATGGTACTTACCGGCTTTGAGCTCTCATTGCCCCCATCATAAGCATCTTGAATGGTTAAAGTTAAAGCGAGAACACTTATGCTGCATATTCTTGACAAATCATAAGTTGAAAACCTCGTGTCCCATGAATATGAGCACCCAAACCTCATGCTACTTTACTTAGAGTCCCAAGCAAGCTCTTATCATTGTAAGTATACACGTATCATCGAGAACCGCCAACGGGGTACCTCCGTGCCCAATGACATGGAATAAGCCCACATCAAAATGATAGGACAAGCAGACAATGAACACCTCGACATCTCTTTTATTTACCATTTGTATAGCTTTTTATTTTGAGATGCGTCGTTGAATGTCCACTATGGGCATGCTGCAAATTTCCACCATGAATTATACATGGCTTAGATTGGCGGCCCAGGCATTTCTCTAACACATATACAAACTCCGTGATCCCGCAAGATTCCCAATTCATTTCACACCGCGAGTATCCATAAACAAAAGATGACGATATCAACTCAAATAAGAAGTGCAATGTTGAAAGCTTTCCCCATGACGGCATGGCTGGGCTAATTCCCAACTTACAACTTGCAAGCATAACAACTCAACATAAGAGACCACAATGTCAAAATTTTAAAGCGAGAAAAGTAAAGTGTGACATCCGGTTCGTGAGAGCTTTACTGACCAACTTTCGCATAACACCAAAAAGAGTTTAATTTGAAGGATAGATAAAAGCAAGTCAAATGTACTTTGGAATAGCAAATTGCTAATAGGTATGTATGGTGGACACTTTGGCAAAACTTGGTTTTTAGGAGTTGGATGCACGAGTAGAGCTCATACTCAGTACAAAACGAGGGCTAGCAAAGACTGGGAGCGACCAACTAAGAGAGCAATAATGGCCATAATCATGCATAGCGACAAAGCAACATTAAAAGAAGCATAAGATGGTATCAAAAGTCAAAAACTAATTTATCATAGAGGCAATGGCGACTTTGTATTAGTCAAACATGTGTGAGCATGCGCCAAGTCAACCCAAATAAAGCATCAAAGGAGAAAACCAAAATAATGCTTCCAAATAATTAAAACAACGCATGATTTTTTCAAAGGCTCAGTAAGCAATCTCAGTTATTTGAGACAAGTCGTGCTACAGCAAAACCACTAAGCATACTATCAAAAAGACATCAAGCATGACATGAAAAGTCTAAGCCGCAGTCTACGAAAGCTCCTTCTTGTACAACTTTTTTTGCATAAAGCTTTTTCTCTTTTCCAACACCATTCAAACTTTTTATAAACACCTCTTTTGATGAAAAACAATAAGGACCAGAGGCAAAAATACACCTTGATGAAAAGATATAACAAGATCTGAACACAAATCAAGGTGAAAAATGAAAACTAAATGCAGTTCTAGAAAAAGAAGAACACTCATTAAAACGAATAGAGTGAAAAACAGAGTGTTCTTGGCAAATAAAAAGCAAGGCAACTTCTCCAAAAGGAATTTGTTGGGGTCCAACCATTTATTGCAGCAAACTAAATTAAACTAAACTGAAAACTAAAAACAACTAATGCTCCAAGAAAAACGCATAAAGCATGAAGCAATAAAAATATAGTATTTTGAAAGGTGACCTGATTTTTGCGATGAAGAAGGGGTGCCTCGGGGGCATCCCCAAGCTTTGATGCTTGTACTTCTTGGATATTTCTTGGGGTGCTGGGCATCCCTAATCTTGAGCTTTTGTCCATTCTTCAACTCATCTCATCATTCTCCAATCCCTACACTTGAAAACTTCCATCATACAAAACTAAACACAAATCTATTAGCAACATTAGTGTAAGCATAACATAGAATCAACCCTTTTTTGCTTCAGGTTTCAACCTAAACCACCACATATAAAGCATATACTACTGTAGCAACTTCCCCAAAAGTTCCGTGATTAAAAAAACTCAAAAAGAAAGCAATAAAGTGGCAAACACAAATATTGGCAGAAATCTGTCAAAACAGAACAACTGACAAAGGTCGAATTTTTAGAGGGTTTTCTGTTGCTCAAATAAAAAAGTGTTAAACTAATGAAAGTTTGGATATAACCTGGGGCATATTCACAAGAAATTGGAGGTCCAAAAGATATACAGAGAATTTTCACGAATTTTTACGGTGCAGCACCAAAAACTGTTTCAGGACAGCAACATCCCCAAATCTTACCTCGCTCAAATTAGAGGCTTCTCTTGGCACAACAACGAAATAAAAAGGATAAGGAGAGGTCATTACAGTAGTAATAACTTCCAAGACTCAAATAAAAGAAAAATAACTGAATGTAAAAACATTGGGTTATCTCCCAAGAGTGCTTTTCTTTAACGTCTTTGAGCTAGACGCAGAAAATTGCGAATCAAGTAACATCAAGTGATGAAGCATCAAGCTCATAATTTGCTCTAAGAATAGAGTCAAAAAGCAATTTCTTTCTCTTTCTAGGGAAGTGTTCCATACCTTTCTTGAGTGGGAATTGATATTTGATGGTGCCTTCCCTCATATCAATGATGGCACCTACAGTTCGAAGAAAGGGTCTTCCCAAAATAATAGGACATGAAGCATTGCATTCAACATCCATGACAAGAAAATCAACGGGAAGAAGGTTATTGTTAACCATAATAAGAACATCATTAATCCTTCCCAAATGTTTCTTCTTAGCAACATCAGCAATAGGAACATCATAATAACACTTTTCAAGCGGTGGTAAATCAAGCATATCATAAATCTTTCTAGGCATAATAGAAATACTAGCACCTAGATCACATAAATCATGGCAATCAAAACCATTAACATGCATATCAATGATGGGTTCCCAACCATCTTCTAACTTCTTGGGAATAGAAGCTTTTTGCTTCAACTTTTCATCCCTAATTTTCATAAGAGCATTGGTAATATGCTTAGTAAAAGCAACATTTAAAGAACTAGCATTGGGAGTCAAAGCAAGATTTTACAAGAACAAAATAACTTCAGATATATTGCAGCCATCAACATCAAAATCATTAAAGGAAATAGAGCTATCATCTCCTACACTCCAAAAAATTTCAGCACTCTTTTGAGAAAAAGTTTTAGCAGTTTTAGGCTTTTTAACACAAGGAGTAGGAGTTTTCTCTACACCAATCAGAGTAAGAGGATTGCTAGCATTAGGAGCAACATCATTAGAGGTAGTAATGGTACATACCTTCATCTCTCTAGCCATCTCATCTTCTCTTTCCCACCTGGCATGCAGTTCTGCTAGCATCCTAACATTTTCATCAATTCTAACTTGGATAGCATTAGCAGTAGCAAAAACATTGTTCTCTTTCACCTCATTAGGCAACACTTTTAATTTCAGAAGTTCAACATCATGAGCAAGGCTATCAACTTTAGAAGCAAGAATATCAATTTTGCCTAACTTTTCCTCAACAGACTTGTTAAAAGCATTTTGCTTACCGATAAAGTCCTTGAGCATTACCTCAAGCTCGGAGGGCGCGGCCCTAGTGTTGTTGGAGGAATTACCATAAGAGTTACCATAACCATTACCATTGGTAGAAGGATACGGTTACTAGCAAAATTGTTCCTATAAGCATTGTTGTTAAAATTATTATTTCTAATGAAGTTTACATCAACATGCTCTTCTTGAGCAACCAAAGAGGCCAAAGGAACATTATTAGGATCTACATGAGTCCTATCATTTGAAAGCATAAGCATAATAGCATCAATCTTATCACTCAAGGAAGAGGTTTCCTCAATAGAATTTACCTTCTTACCTTGTGGAGCTCTCTCGGTGTGCCATTCAGAGTAATTTACCATCATATTGTCGAGAAGCTTTGTTGCGGCGCCCATGGTAAGGGACATAAAAGTGCCTCCAGCAGCTGAATCAAGTAGGTTCCTCGAAGAAAAATTCAATCATGCATAAAAAGTTTGAACAATCATCCAAGTAGTCAGTCCATGAGTGGGGCAATTCTTTATCATAGATTTCATTCTTTCCCAAGCTTGAGCAACATGTTCATTATCAAACTGACTAAACTTCATAATATTGCTACGCAAAGCTATAATCTTAGCAGGAGGATAGTATCTACCAATAAAAGCATCCTTACACTTAGCCCATGAATCAATACTATTCTTAGTCAAAGACAACAACCAATCTTTAGCTTTTCCTCTCAAAGAAAAAGGAAGCAACTTAAGCTTAATAATATCACTTTCTACATCCTTATATTTCTGCATCTCACATAGCTCAACAAAATTGTTGAGATGAGCTGCAGCATCTTCAGTACTAGCACCAGAAAATTGCTCTTTCATAACAAGGTTCAACAAAGCAGGCTTAATCTCATAAAAATTTGCAGTAGGAGCAGGTGGCGCAATAGGAGTGTAGATAAAATCACTATTATTCGTGCTAGTAAAGTCACACAACTTGGTGTTTTCAGGAGTAGCCATTCTAGCAAACTAAAAGTAGACAAGTAAAAACAACTACAAAGGATTCTATTTTTTTTTGGGTTTTTGATAAAATGATGCAAGTAAAAATAAAGTAAAGCAAAACTTAAAACAAAGTAAAGGATGTGCATGCGAAAACTCCCCTTGCAGAAGTCTTCTTCCTCCCCGGCAACGGCGCCAGAAAACTTGTTGATGGCGTGGTGATGATGGTGCCAGAAAGCTTGTTGGCGTTTGTTGATGAAGTAAAAATGACCGGCCAGTTGGAAAACCCCAAGAGAAGGTTTTGATGAATATAGCAGCAAGTTTTTCCTCAGTTATGAAACCAAGGTAGTCAATCTAGGAGGAGGCAGACAAATGACTGAAGGTGATGCCCACTAGCTGCGTGATGCTCTAACAAGGGCGCCGTTAACGATAACTTGTTAGCGCGTCTTCAACTAGTAGCAACGTGGAACCTGCACACAACACAACCAAATACTTTGTTCCCAACTTACGATGAGGTTGTCAATCTCACCGGTTTGCTTGAAACAAAGGGTATGAGCGTATCGAGTGGAAAGTGATAATAGTATGCGAGTAAAGCAAATAGTGCAAGTAAAGTAAACAGTGCGAGTAAAGTAAACAGGTGATAGCAATATAAAGGAAATAGGACCGGGGTCCACAGTTCACTAGTGGTGTCTCTCCATAAGATAAAATAATACATGCTGGGTAAACAAATTACAGTTGGGCAATTGATAGAATAAAGACAATGTGCATATGTCAAAAGGATCACTATGAGATTTACTCTGGGCATTACAACAAGATACATAGACCGCCATCCAACTGCATCTATGACTAATAATCCACTTGTGGCGAATCAATCCGACAACTCCACAAGTATTAAGTTGCGAACAACAGATAATTGCATTAAGCAAAGTGTGTAATGTAAACAAAGCATATGCCCTTGAGCATATGAATGTTGTTTTCTCCCTAGTAGCAATAGCACATCTACAACCTTAGAGGTTTCTGTCACTCCCCCAGATTAAATAGAGGCATGAACCCACTATCGAGCATAAATACCCCCTCTTGGAGTCACTAGCAACTACTCGGCCAAGATAGCTACTAACAACGGAGAGCATGCAAGATCATAAACAACATAGAGATAACATAAGATAAAATTCAGTACTTCAACTCAATCATAACACCAATATTCATCGGATCCCAACAAACACAACATGTAGAATTACATAACGGTGATCTCAATCATGTAAGGCAGCTCATGAGATCTAAACATGAAGCACATGGTGGAGAAGACAACCATCTAGCTACTGCTATGGACCCATAGTCTAAGGTAGACTACTCACTCATCGCTCTGAAGGCAAGCATGGCGATGAAGAAGACCTCCGGTGGCGATTCCCCTATCTGGCAGGGTGCCGGGAAGAGCTTCTGGACCCTCCCGATCTTCGGGTCGATGGTGGCGGCGGATCGCGATGTGTTCTGGAAAAGTGATCGGGTACTTAGGTTTTTCCCATCGGGGGGTCTTTATAGGCGAAGGGGCATCGTCAGGAGTGGGCTGAGGTGACCTCACACATAGGGGGCGCGGCCTACCCTTGGGCCGCACCGCACTATTGTGTGGGGCCCTCGTGGCCCCACTCCGTCTCCTCTTCGGTTCTCTGGAAGCTTCGGTGAATTTCTGGACGACTGGCTTTGGTTTCGTCCAATTCTAAGAATATTTCCTGTGTAACTTTTTTGAAACACAAAAACAGCAGAAAACAGGGAACTGGCACTGTGGCGACTTGTTAATAGGTTAGTTCCGAAAATGCATAAAAGTGCCACGAAGTGTAACGAAACACTAAGCAAATGGTGTAAAAACAAGCATGGAGCATCAAAAATTATAGATACGTTTGAGACGTATCAATGATCACCAGGATGGAAAGTTCCATCTCCTAAATAACAGTTATTCATAGCATGTTCAACAATTTTCATAGGTATTTTAAAAGGATGAGGAGCACATGCATCATTAGAAACATCACATATGGGAGATAAAATATCATCAGAGCAAACTTTCTCCACTAAAGCTGGGGAACTAAAAATATCATGCTTAACAAAACCAGCTTCCCCAAGCTTAGGCTTTTCTATATCATTAGGAATAACGGTGTTCAAAGCATTCATACTAACAACACTATTAGCATGCAAATTAAGCTCCAAAGGTTTTTCAATTTTCTCTTCAAATCTAAACTCAGGAAAAAGACTAAAGAACTCTTTACTTTCCATTAAGCCTAACTAGTGAAAATAAAAACAAGAAACAAAAAGATATAATTGCAGAATCTAAAGGAAATAACTTCGAACACTCACACAAGAGGATGCGAGTACCTTTTACCTTACCTCCCCGGCAACGGCGCTAGAAAAGAGCTTGATGTCTACGCGCGCGTCTGTTCTTGTAGACAGTGTTGGGCCTCCAAGTGTAGAGGTTTATAGAACAGCAGCAAGTTTCCCTTAAGTGGATCACCCAAGGTTTATCGAACTCAGGGAGGAAGAGGTCAAAGCAATCCCTCTCAAACAACCCTGCAATTACGATACAAAAAGTCTCTTGTGTCCCCAACAAACCCAATACACTTGTCAGATGTATAGGTGCACTAGTTCGGCGAAGAGATAGTGAAATACAAATAGTAGTGATGATTATAAGTAGTAAATGTAATCTGAAATAAATATCGCTGTGAGCAAACATGTAACAAAACTGAATGTAAACGGTGTGCAAAGCTTGGAAACAAGGCCTAGGGATTATACTTTCACTAGTGGACACACACTCAACAAATATAACATAGTTGAACCAATAGATACTATCATCAATATGCAACTCAAAGCAATTCTCCAATGGAAAACGAACACTAATCATGCGTAGGGCTATGAAGCACTCCTCAAAGTTCGTATTTCCCCAAACTAGATTGTCCCACACTGTCACCGTGAACACACTAGATGGTTCCAACAAACACCAACAATTCATAGAGACATTAACCAAAAAGACACACATGATGCGCACACTGTCACCATCACACCATGATACAAGGTATCTCCAGAGTTTACAAATATAAGGCACGAGAGTAGCATAATATCTGAATAATAACATCTACCAATTCAACTAGATACAAAGCTCACGATCACATAAAGATCACATCATGGGAGAGAGAGGTGAACCACATAGCTACCGGTAGAGCCCTCAGCCCCGGGGGAGAACTGCTCCCTCCTCATCATAGGAGACAGCAAGGTTGATGGAGATGGCGGTGAGGTCGATGGAGACGGCGGAGACGGCGATGGAGACCGATGGAGATGGCTCCGGGGGCACTTCCCCATCCTGGCAGGGTGCCGGAACAGAGACTTCTGTCCCCTGAAATTTGTCTTCGAAGGCGGCAGCGCTGCGGAACTGTTCTGGGAAAAACGCCAATTCTTTTAGGGTTTTCCGTCGGGAGGCTTCTTATAGGCGAAGGGGCTTCGTCAGAGTTGGACCAGGGTGGTCTTACCACAGGTGGGCACGGCCAGGGGCTGGGCCGCACCCCCTCATGGTGAGGCTGGCCCCTAGCCTCCCTCCGGCTCTCGGTCGGTCCTCGATACTCTTCTGGGAAAAATAAGAGTTCTAGAACTTGTTTCATCCAATTACGAGAATATTTCCTGTGTAGCTTTTCTGAAACACAAAAACAGCAGAAAACAGGGAACTGGCACTATGGCATCTTGTTAATAGGTTAGTTCCAGAAATCGCATAAAAACGCCACAAAGTGTAACGAAACACAAGGCAAATGGTGTAAAAACAATCATGGAGCATCAAAAATTATAGATACGTTTGAGACGTATCAGCGCCCTACTAGGATGCTTTTTGAGTCACCCTCATGCGATCAGTTGTGTTTCGCGGGAGCTTATTTCAAGTTTGTGCCCCTCCTTCGAGATCTTCAAAAATAGATACCATGTTCATATGTACCAAGGAACTATTTTTTCATGCCATCAGGTTGTAATGTGTTTGACTTTCGTGTCTTCCCCAGTAACACGCTCGGATGTGCTGCCATGAGCGCACATAGTGCATGTTATATGTGTTGATGTCTTCGACTGGATGTTGTTCTTTCAGATGTGGTGTGGTGAGTGCATCTTATGTATTGCCTTTACATGGAACATGCTTTCTGATGTGCTGCAACTAGTGTATATTATTCACGCTGCTATAAATCATTGTGTGCTTTGTGATGTGATATCGCGAGTGCATGTTATGTGTTGCATTGCGTTGTTGTATGTTTAGATATGCTTCCCTGAGTGCATGTTATGTACAACCTTCCATTATAATCTGTTGGATGTCATGCCTCCTATCATGTCCCGATGGCATGTTTAGTCATGCCTTTTGATATACTCCCTCCGATCCAGTTTAAAAGTCTTGCACATAGTTTAAGTAAACTTTCATAATCAATTTAGTCAACAAAATATGAATTATATGCTTCAAAAACTATATCGTTGGAATCTTATTTTCAATATGAATCCAATGTATAATTTTTATTACATATATGTCAAATTTTGTTGACAAAACTTGGCGGTCAAAGTTTTGTCTTAAACTATGTGCATGCCTTATAAACTGAATTACAATGAGTACTTTGTTTGGATGTCCTTCCTTTTTGCCATGCCCTAGGTTTATGCTTTTGCACAACGTTTGGATATCTATCCCTTTTTTGTGATGGAAATGAGTGGAGGTTTTTGCAATATCTTTTTTGGTACCTTTGCCCTATGCATTTTTTGTTGCATTAGTGATACGATGTAATGCATCAAAACACTATAAAACTATAAAATTGAGAAAGACTGATCTAATCAACTAAACATGATTAAAATCAGAGAGGAGGCTGCTTGCTACCATGCTGCAACCTAATGCATTGTCAACATTCGACACACCCTTCTTGGGAGGACATCGACCACAAAAAAAATCTCATGAAACTTGGCGAACACACATAGATTGTGGATATGTGCATGCAAAATAATTTGTTGCATTGTTCTGACACTTAGAAATTTGTTTTTTGTTGAAGGGAGCATATGTACCTAGGGACCATATAATTTTTTAGAAGTAATATGTGAAGTACAACCACCATTTCAAAATAAATGCAATTGCTCGTTTCCAAATGGAGTAAGTATAAACAATGGGTGATTGGACTTGAAATTTTAACGTCGAATACTGATAGCGGTGCTAGCCGCCCAGTTGGGAACCCCAAGAGGAATATATGATGAGCACAGCGGCAAGTTTTCCCTCAGTATGAAACCAAGGTTTAATCGAACCAGTAGGAGAAATAAACCACTTCTGAAGGTTGATGCTAGCTGGCTTTGGCGACAGCTCCAGAGAATTTATATATGGCGCCTATCTGGGGCATAGCTTTGGTGCCATCAGTGATACGTCCAAAACGTATCTACTTTCCCGAACACTTTTGCTATTGTTTCTCCTCTAATTTGTGTGTTTTGAATACAACTAGCACGGACTAGCGCTGTTTTCAGCAGAATTGCTCTGGTGTCTCGTTTTTGTGCAGAAATCCAACTTCCAGTAAAAATTCCGGAAAAATCATCAGAAATCCTATTTCACCAGAAGACCCACGGAGCCAGAAGACGAGATGGAGTGGAGGCACGAGGCCTCCACACACACAGGGGGCGCGGCCCAGCCCTGGCCGCGCCCACCTGGTGTGAGGGCGGCTCGGCCGTCGCCTCGACCCCTCCTTCCGCCTACATATACCCCTTTACCTGAAAATATCGGGGAGACGACGTTTTTCCCAGATAGACTTCCGCTGCGCTACTGCCATCAGAAACCGCGATTCAAAACCAGAAACTCCGTTCTGGCACCCTGCCAGGATGGGGATTTGGAGGAGATCTTCATCACCAACATCCCTCCATCGACCATCCATGACTCCCCCATCCATGTGTGAGTAATTCCCCCGCTGTAGGTGAGGGGATGGTAGGGATTGGATGAGATTGTTCATGTAATTTGATATGAGATTGTTAGGGCATAGTGCCTAGTATCTTCTATTAGTGCTTATAACTTTGTTGCAACTTGTTGTGCTTAATGCTTGTCACTTTAGGCCCGAGTGCCATGATTTTAGATCTGAACATGTGTAACGACCCGGAAAATTCCCCTATTAGATTTGTTTGTTCTTTTCTTTTTCGCGTCATCGCGACGTGTGCATCATCATGCATATATAACCTTGCATGTTTTGTCAAAACTTAAATTTATTTGGTACAAACTATTTCTTATTTTCGCTTGTATGGTTCTAGAAATCCCTCCTCTCTTTTTCTTATTTTAAATTAAAACTGAATGAAATATTTGCAAAACCTTGGAATTTGACTTGAGGTTATAAATCATGTTTTCAAAAATGTTGTTTCAACATGTTTTCAAATCCTTCCTGTACCTCTCTCTATTCCTTGATCTATTTCTAAAAACTGTTTTGAAACGTTTTTGAAAGAGCCCAACTCGGAGTTTCAGCTATTCGACCCATTTGTCCTCCCTTCCCGGTGGTCCACTTTTCCCGAGTGAGAACATGCCTTCCTGAGTTGTCCTCTTCGTGTGGCAAGCACGCAGAATGCGTGACCCCCTTCCTGCACCTTTTCCCCACCACGCCGGGCGCGTGAGCCCATCCTCTGCTTTATCTCGACGTGGAGCTCCCTCCTCCATGCAACCCCTTCTGCCTCCTCCTTTCTTTCTTCTCTTCCACGGAAGTCCCAGGAAGAAAGCCCACAGCGCCGTCGCGTGCTCCGAGTCCTAGCCGTCGCCATGATCAACCCCGCGTCAAGCCGATGCCACCCAGAGCTTCGCCTCATCCTCCTCTATCTTAGGGTGCAAGGAATCGATCCAGAATCGACTACAGAGATGGAGGCATCCTCTTCTTCATCTCCGGTCACCGGCGAAATCCGGCCGGCCCAGTCCTCCTCCGACCTCTCCGAGCACGCACGCGAATTCCAGTGAGCCTATGCTCCTTTTCCCCTCTCCTCTACCTTCGTTTTGTGCCCTCACTGTCGTTGTTCTATTTGCCCGAGGTTGACTCCGCCATGAACGAGAGCTTCAGAGCTTGTCCGCGCCGCCGACCGATCCTCTACAACTCCGAAGGCTCTTCATCGACTCCACAAAGACCCCACTGCCTCGTCCCCGCACTCCTTCGTCTGCAGCGCTGTCCTCTGCATCGATCCGCCTAGCTCGCTGCATCTCTGCTCGTGTTCATCTCCGTCAGGAACTTGACTGTTGTCTCCATCCTTCAGATCTCGGTGCTGCTGGTTCAAATAATGTCGCATCTTGTGTTCAACAAGATCTGCTCGTAGCCTAGTTGGCTTGTTCCCTGTCAATACTCGGTGAGATCCGGAGTTCGAATCCCTCCTGCTGCAGGATTAAATCCCCACTTTTTGCTCCTTTTGTTGCTCAGATCCGACGCCTATTGGGCCTCAGCCCAGAACCGCCCAGAGCAGCCCATCGCTGGCGTGCGACCGTTGCTATCCGTCGCCAATCGGGCTCAGGTCCGGACCAACAGCCTTCCAGTTTTTTTTTCTGTTTCGTTTTCTGAAATTCCTGCAAGTATTGGCATCTTGCAAAATTCGTATCTTTTAAACCGTAACTCAAAATAAAAAGTATTTCATATGAAAATTTATCAGAAAAATGCATAGAATTTGAATATGCCATCCATAAACCTGTTTGCACCTTGCATCATGTAGTGACGTGGTAATTTGCATCACACCTATTAATAACATATGGAGTATATGGGAAATGCTAATAATATTTTCCCCACTTCATTTAATATTGTGTAGCTCACCCTTATCTTGTCTTTGCCTTGCTAATCAACAATTAATTTTGCCGAGTAGTAAAACAACTTGAACTATATATGTGTATGTCGGAATTTCGATTCCGCTTAATTTTGATAAGTTGCATTGCATCATAATTGCCATGCCATGCATAACTTCACATGATCATACTGATTCCTTTATCGTAGTAGTAAGTGTTGCATCCGTTGTTTGTTGTAGCGATTTGCTTCTTCGCGAATAGGACGCTTCGTGGTGATGTGAGCAACGACAAGTTCTTCGGGTGTTCTTCGACCATCTTTTCAGGCGAGCCCTTTTCTCTCTACCCATTTAACATTTTTGCTCTCGCTAGCTCTATATTCTAACCTTGTGTCGCGATGCTTTGTTCGAGTCACGTGTCCTATCCACCTGTTTAACCAAAGCAAAGCCATAGAACCTTCCATACATCCTATTAGCTGTGTGCTTGTTGTCTGAGTTGGCCTTGCGAGTCATAGGCATCTTCAGGTTGTTGGAGTTGTTTTATCTTATTGGGTTGGGAAGGTGTTCACATGCTCTACTTTATGGATATATGTTGTTGGAGATAATCGTGGCTTACTTTAATGTTAATAATTAAAATTGAATTAAGCAGAGGCATCGGTGAGTCATTTTGCCAGTTTTCCGACGGCTCACTTGTGTCCCCTAGGACCCCGAGATCGCATGAACTGTTCTGAGACTGAGCGCTCTAACCAGACGTGGGTACGTTTACGGGCCTTCCCTCGATCACTGCCGGAATCTACACACTTGTCCAGTGGCCACAACTAGTTTGAGGTTTTCCATTTGGGTTTTGCGTGCATGCAGCTCTTGTATCTTAACGGTCCGATTTATTTTGGGGGAAGCCCAAGAGTGCCTTGTAACCCCTTGTTTTGCTTCTGCATGCACGTATAGGATGTGGTACGTGCGTTTATCGCTGCTGAAGCGGGTCGTCTCCCCAGAGTGGAGCCGGGCCTCGGAAGCCGTAGACACAAACAAGCTAGGTCCGTCTCAGAGATTCGGCCGGACTCTCGATTCGGGTTAAACTTAGTTAGGTGGCTTCCTGGACTTGTTTGTAGCGAAGGAGAGTGCGAGTCGTGACTATCCTAATGGCGCACCTGTTTTTATTAAGGGTGCGAGATTTGTCGAAAGGATTGATCGAACGTTTGGGTACATTTGGGCACCCCTGCAGGGTCAAATCTTTTTGAAAAGCCGTGTCCGCGGTTATGGACGACTTGGAGCTGTACTACTCGATCATAGAACAACTTGCACCTGCTATTTCAATATTAATAAACTTGTGTAGTAAGCTAGCACAACTACAACAATAAACCTGCAATAAAACTTGGTAACTGTGTGAGTGCCTTTGATATTGCTTCTTCGTGTGGTTGCGATGAGGTGATTCATCGGCTAGGTTATGTTTGGTGTTAGTACCTAGTTGGTTCTTTATGCGCTCTCTTACCTTATTCTATCTAGACGAAAGTTTTAGTGTCTCTGTAGTAAAGTTCTTTTGTTGCCGCTAAGTCCACCATATAGCCTGTAGGCGAGCACAGCTGAATTCCAGTCTCGCGAGTACGTGCCTCGGTACTCACCCTCATTTTTTTTCCTTTTTCTCTTTCTCCCTCCTTGTTCGGCAACCATTGGCCCGATGATTTTGACAGGTATGGGAGCGCCGACGTTAGCAAGGTTACCCTTCCGGCTTGGCCTGGGCAGGGTTATGGACGCCATTGTTTATCTTCAGGCCTCTTAGGCCCATTTGTATTCTTGTCCATACTCGGATGCTATTTGCTTTATGTATGATTTGAATCTTTGTATGTATTTGGATTCTTGGCTCTCGGAGTCTTCGTGGTTGTATTATATATATTCTTTCTGTGGGTTCCATCGTGAACTTGTGTAACTGTTGCTACTCGATTCCACCCGCATCACGTGCACTGCTCCAACGTGCATGAGGCGCTTGGTGGTGCGTTTCCAAAGCGACATCATGTAGATTGTGGCTTGATCGCTATAATCTGCAAGGTGCCGGTTTTGGGGCGTTACAAGTGGTATCAGAGCCAGGTTTTGTCGATACCCACGGATCCAGTCTGCCTGTAGGATAACCTTGCCAACGGACGTTGTTGTGTCTAGTGTCAAAACTATTTTACTAAAAATTCGTTGGATAGTTCTAAGTAGCTCTGTATTTTACTCCTTGCCTTCTATGCTTCTCTTCTCTTACCTTTGCGAGATTTGAGTCTTCTCTCTTACCTACTTCTCGGAGTTTTAGGTTCCCACGTGGGTGGACGATTTCTTGCCTTTTACCCTAATAGGTTCGTTCTTCGGAAGATCATCATCATCAACGTGAGCAAGAATCTTTTGTTGGTGGTGTCGAGAAGAAACCTCTTGTTAGTGGTGTCGCGGAGTTCAGCGTGGCGCAAGAAGATCCGATAGTTTACCCAACTCCTCCCCCACCTTAGCTTGGATCTCGGGGCGAGATCCCTTGTTAGTGGTGTTGATTGTAACGACCCGGAAAATTCCCCTATTAGATTTGTTTGTTCTTTTCTTTTTCGCGTCATCGCGACGTGTGCATCATCATGCATATATAACCTTGCATGTTTTGTCAAAACTTAAATTTATTTGGTACAAACTATTTCTTATTTTGCTTGTATGGTTCTAGAAATCCCTCCTCTCTTTTTCTTATTTTAAATTAAAACTGAATGAAATATTTGCAAAACCTTGGAATTTGACTTGAGGTTATAAATCATGTTTTCAAAAATGTTGTTTCAACATGTTTTCAAATCCTTCCTGTACCTCTCTCTATTCCTTGATCTATTTCTAAAAACTGTTTTGAAACGTTTTTGAAAGAGCCCAACTCGGAGTTTCAGCTATTCGACCCATTTGTCCTCCCTTCCCGGTGGTCCACTTTTCCCGAGTGAGAACATGCCTTCCTGAGTTGTCCTCTTCGTGTGGCAAGCACGCAGAATGCGTGACCCCCTTCCTGCACCTTTTCCCCACCACGCCGGGCGCGTGAGCCCATCCTCTGCTTTATCTCGACGTGGAGCTCCCTCCTCCACGCAACCCCTTCTGCCTCCTCCTTTCTTTCTTCTCTTCCACGGAAGTCCCAGGAAGAAAGCCCACAGCGCCGTCGCGTGCTCCGAGTCCTAGCCGTCGCCATGATCAAGCCCGCGTCAAGCCGATGCCACCCAGAGCTTCGCCTCATCCTCCTCTATCTTAGGGTGCAAGGAATCGATCCAGAATCGACTACAGAGATGGAGGCATCCTCTTCTTCATCTCCGGTCACCAGCGAAATCCGGCCGGCCCAGTCCTCCTCCGACCTCTCCGAGCACGCACGCGAACTTCCAGTGAGCCTATGCTCCTTTTCCCCTCTCCTCTACCTTCGTTTTGTGCCCTCACTGTCGTTGTTCTATTTGCCCGAGGTTGACTCCGCCATGAACGAGAGCTTCAGAGCTTGTCCGCGCCGCCGACCGATCCTCTACAACTCCGAAGGCTCTTCATCGACTCCACAAAGACCCCACTGCCTCGTCCCCGCACTCCTTCGTCTGCAGCGCTGTCCTCTGCATCGATCCGCCTAGCTCGCTGCATCTCTGCTCGTGTTCATCTCCGTCAGGAACTTGACTGTTGTCTCCATCCTTCAGATCTCGGTGCTGCTGGTTCAAATAATGTCGCATCTTGTGTTCAACAAGATCTGCTCGTAGCCTAGTTGGCTTGTTCCCTGTCAATACTCGGTGAGATCCGGAGTTCGAATCCCTCCTGCTGCAGGATTAAATCCCCAC
Source organism: Dactylis glomerata (assembly GCA_007115705.1). Lineage (NCBI taxonomy): Eukaryota > Viridiplantae > Streptophyta > Magnoliopsida > Poales > Poaceae > Dactylis > Dactylis glomerata. Next base: position 278,373 of record QXEO01001024.1, on the reverse strand, counting down.
TTTTTGCTCCTTTTGTTGCTCAGATCCGACGCCTATTGGGCCTCAGCTCAGAACCGCCCAGAGCAGCCCATCGCTGGCGTGCGACCATTGCTATCCGTCGCCAATCGGGCTCAGGTCCGGACCAACAGCCTTCCAGTTTTTTTTTCTGTTTCGTTTTCTGAAATTCCTGCAAGTATTGGCATCTTGCAAAATTCGTATCTTTTAAACCGTAACTCAAAATAAAAAGTATTTCATATGAAAGTTTATCAGAAAAATGCATAGAATTTGAATATGCCATCCATAAACCTGTTTGCACCTTGCATCATGTAGTGACGTGGTAATTTGCATCACACCTATTAATAACATATGGAGTATATGGGAAATGCTAATAATATTTTCCCCACTTCATTTAATATTGTGTAGCTCACCCTTATCTTGTCTTTGCCTTGCTAATCAACAATTAATTTTGCCGAGTAGTAAAACAACTTGAACTATATATGTGTATGTCGGAATTTCGATTCCGCTTAATTTTGATAAGTTGCATTGCATCATAATTGCCATGCCATGCATAACTTCACATGATCATACTGATTCCTTTATCGTAGTAGTAAGTGTTGCATCCGTTGTTTGTTGTAGCGATTTGCTTCTTCGCGAATAGGACGCTTCGTGGTGATGTGAGCAACGACAAGTTCTTCGGGTGTTCTTCGACCATCTTTTCAGGCGAGCCCTTTTCTCTCTACCCATTTAACATTTTTGCTCTCGCTAGCTCTATATTCTAACCTTGTGTCGCGATGCTTTGTTCGAGTCACGTGTCCTATCCACCTGTTTAACCAAAGTAAAGCCATAGAACCTTCCATACATCCTATTAGCTGTGTGTTTGTTGTCTGAGTTGGCCTTGCGAGTCATAGGCATCTTCAGGTTGTTGGAGTTGTTTTATCTTATTGGGTTGGGAAGGTGTTCACATGCTCTACTTTATGGATATATGTTGTTGGAGATAATCGTGGCTTACTTTAATGTTAATAATTAAAATTGAATTAAGCAGAGGCATCGGTGAGTCATTTTGCCAGTTTTCCGACGGCTCACTTGTGTCCCCTAGGACCCCGAGATCGCATGAACTGTTCTGAGACTGAGCACTCTAACCAGACGTGGGTACGTTTACGGGCCTCCCCTCGATCACTGCCGGAATCTACACACTTGTCCAGTGGCCACAACTAGTTTGAGGTTTTCCATTTGGGTTTTGCGTGCATGCAGCTCTTGTATCTTAACGGTCCGATTTATTTTGGGGGAAGCCCAAGAGTGCCTTGTAACCCCTTGTTTTGCTTCTGCATGCACGTATAGGATGTGGTACGTGCGTTTATCGCTGCTGAAGCGGGTCGTCTCCCCAGAGTGGAGCCGGGCCTCGGAAGCCGTAGACACAAACAGCTAGGTCCGTCTCAGAGATTCGGCCGGACTCTCGATTCGGGTTAAACTTAGTTAGGTGGCTTCCTGGACTTGTTTGTAGCGAAGGAGAGTGCGAGTCGTGACTATCCTAATGGCGCACCTGTTTTTATTAAGGGTGCGAGATTTGCCGAAAGGATTGATCGAACGTTTGGGTACATTTGGGCACCCCTGCAGGGTCAAATCTTTTCGAAAAGCCGTGTCCGCGGTTATGGATGACTTGGAGCTGTACTACTCAATCATAGAACAACTTGCACCTGCTATTTCAATATTAATAAACTTGTGTAGTAAGCTAGCACAACTACAACAATAAACCTGCAATAAAACTTGGTAACTGTGTGAGTGCCTTTGATATTGCTTCTTCGTGTGGTTGCGATGAGGTGATTCATCGGCTGGGTTATGTTTGGTGTTAGTACCTAGTTGGTTCTTTATGCGCTCTCTTACCTTATTCTATCTAGACGAAAGTTTTAGTGTCTCTGTAGTAAAGTTCTTTTGTTGCCGCTAAGTCCACCATATAGCCTGTAGGCGAGCACAGCTGAATTCCAGTCTCGCGAGTACGTGCCTCGGTACTCACCCTCGTTTTTTTTCCTTTTTCTCTTTCTCCCTCCTTGTTCGGCAACCATTGGCCCGACGATTTTGACAGGTATGGGAGCGCCGACGTTAGCAAGGTTACCCTTCCGGCTTGGCCTGGGCAGGGTTATGGACGCCATTGTTTATCTTCAGGCCTCTTAGGCCCATTTGTATTCTTGTCCATACTCGGATGCTATTTGCTTTATGTATGATTTGAATCTTTGTATGTATTTGGATTCTTGGCTCTCGGAGTCTTCGTGGTTGTATTATATATTCTTTCTGTGGGTTCCATCGTGAACTTGTGTAACTGTTGCTACTCGATTCCACCCGCATCACGTGCACGCTCCAACGTGCATGAGGCGCTTGGTGGTGCGTTTCCAAAGCGACATCATGTAGATTGTGGCTTGATCGCTATAATCTGCAAGGTGCCAGTTTTGGGGCGTTACAACATGTTATTATTTCTATGATGATACTTGTTGTTTATGGTCTTACCTACAAGTTGTATACACATATTGTTGTCCGGAACCCGAGGCCCCAAAGTGACAGAAATTGGGATAACCGGAGAGGATGGCTATGATGTAAGGATCATATGTGTTCACCAAGTGTTAATGCTTTGCTCCGGTACTTTATTAAAAGGAGTACCTTAATTACCAGTAGTTTTCCTTGACGCCCTGCTGCAACAGGCTGGTAGGACAAAAGATGTTGTGCAAGTTTCTCCTTGTGAGCACGTACGACTATATACGGAACACATGCCTATGATTGTCAGTACTAGGATGCTTTATCATTATTTATCTGCAATGCCCATGTCTCATTGATTTCATGAATTATCTTATCCATGCAACACGCATACATCCATCCCTATGCCTACAATATTTGTTCCTACTGTTTACTATTGCTACTATTACCGTTGTTATTTTACTACTGCTGTTACTGTTTCACTACTATCACCACTATAAAACTGTTGCTACTGATAAACCACTGCGAGCAAGACTGTTTCTAGGTGCAGCTAAATTGACAACTCATCTGTTAAGGCTTACATATATTCTTTGGCTCCCCTTGTGTCGAATCAATAAATTTGGGTTTTACTTCCCTCGAAGACTGTTGCGATCCCCTATACTTGTGGGTCATCAAGACTATTTTCTGGCGCCGTTGCCGGGGAGCATAGCTTTATTTGTAAGTTCACTTGGTATTCATATTGTTCGCTGCAATCCTTTCATCATGGGTAAACCTCGTGATGGAAAAGTTCCTATATTGCCATCCACTGCAAGAAGAGGTACAACTTTGAACACTTCTGTTGCTCTTGATTCACCATCTGTTATGAGTAAGTTGCTTACCCCACCACATGCACACGCTACTGCTACTACTTCTGCTGAGTTTGAAAATGCCACTGATAATTTAGATGATGCTTCTACTGTGCTTGATGAGAGTGGTTCACTAGGTTCCTTTTTAGATGCTACTATTGCTAGAGCTAAGTTGGGAAACACCACTGTTACACCTGTTAGTTCACCTGAGTCTAGGGAATGTCCTAGTGATGATTTTGATGATGATGCTTATATTGAGCTTAATGATGATTTTATTGCTAAAGCACGTGCTACTCGTAATTCTGCTGAAGTTAAAGAACTTCTTGCAAGATGTACTGTTAGATATAACTTGTCTCCTGATCCTAAGTTTGCTGCTTCTCCCATAAATATTAGAGATAAGGATTATGAATTCTCTTTGGATTTATCTTACATATCTATTGTTGAGAAAACTCCTTTTTGTGGTACTAAAGATGAGAGTGCTATGGAGCACATGAATGAGCTTTCTACTTTGAGTAATTTGTTTTCTGATGATATTAAGCTCCGCACTTACTTTGTTGCTAAGATGTTTCCTTTCTCGTTGAAAGATGCAGCTAAAACTTGGTTTAATAGCTTGTCTCCTGGATCTATTCACAGTCCTATTGCTTTGGTTAATGCTTTCTTTCAGAAATATTTTCCTGCTAGTGCTCAACATGCTGCTGTGCAGAAAATCTTTGATTTTGAACAGGGAAAAGGAGAGATATTGCTTGAATCTTGGACAAGGTTTTGTTCTTTAATTAGAGCTTTGCCTAAAGAGCCGTTGCCTAAAAATGAACTCCTTGATATATTTTATAATGGACTAACTGATGAATCTAAGTCATATTTGGATAGTTGTGCTGGTTGTGTTTTTAGGGAAAGAACTCCAGCTGAAGCTGAAGAACTAATGGCTAAAATAAGCCAGAATCATGATGATTGGACTCTAGTTGAGCCAACACCAGCACCAACACCTGCGCCATCTCCAGAGCCTACACCAAAGAAGAGAGGGATGATTGAATTAAATGATGAAGAGATGAGGGAAGCTAAGAAATCTCTTAAGGAGAAAGGTATTAAGGCCGAAGATGTGAAGAATTTACCTCCTATAGAAGAATTATGTAAGCCAATCCCTCACTCATCTACAATTGAGGTACACTCTCTCCAACGCTTTCACGAAAGAGATATTCCTTATTCTAAACCTCCTGATCAATGCTTAGATGAATTTGATAATTTTATTGTTAAGCAAGAAACTTTTAATAGAATGGTGCAGAATCATTTGTTGGAAAATTCTAGAGCTATTAACAAGTTGCAGGATATTGTGGAGAGAACCTCCAATGATGTGAAGATACTTGTTAAACATTTTCAAATGGTTCAAACACAAATTGATCAGCTTACCAAGGTGCAAAAAGACTTGCTAGTTAATGCCGCAAGAGAGAAGCAAGCATGTGAAATACACACAAGAAGTGGTGCTACTACTCAAGATCCATTATATCCTGAAGGACATCCTAAGAGGGTCGAGCAAGATTCTCAACGTACTTCAAGTGATGATATTCCTTCTAAGAAGAAGAAGAAGCATAAAATAACTACAGAATCATCTGATGCAGGTAAAGATCCTAACAGTGTTTCTATTTCTGATGCTGAAACTGAACCAGGAGATGCTTCCAATAAAGAAGAAGTTGAAGAGGAGCCAGAAAAGATTGATAAGAATGCAAAGTACACCAAAGAAGACTTCATTGCCAACAAGCATGGTAATGAGAGAGAACCTTGGGTGCAGAAACCAATGCCTTTTCCTGGTAAGAAACACAAGTCCAAGGAAGAAGAACACTACAACAGGTTTTGTGAATGGATGAGACCTTTATATTTGCAAATTCCTTTGACTGATGCTATTAGAATGCCTCCTTATGCAAAATATATGAAAGATATTGTTACTAACAAAAGGAAGATTCCTAATGAGGAAATTTCCACCTTACTTGCTAATTATTCTTTTGATGGTAAAGTTCCGGAGAAGCTTGGAGATCCAGGTATACCAACTATTCCTTGCTCCATTAAAAATAACTATGTTAGAACTGCTTTATGTGATTTGGGAGCTGGAGTTAGTGTCATGCCTTTTTCTCTTTATAAAAGACTTGATCTAGAAAAATTAGTATCAACTGATATATCTTTGCAAAAGGCTGATAAGTCTACTACTATTCCTATTGGTATATGTGAAAATGTTCCTGTTCAAGTTGCTAACAGCTGTTTGATTTTAACTGACTTTGTTGTATTGGAAATGCCTGAAGATGATAATATGTCTATTATTCTTGGGAGACCTTTTCTAAACACTGCAGGTGCTGTTATTAATTGCAATCAAGGAAAAGTAACTTTCAATGTCAATGATAAAGAGTATACGGTTTATTTTCCCAAGAAGATTGATAGAAAGAATGCTCTAAATTCTGTCAAGAATGTTGAGACCATCAAAGTTGGTCAAATTATTTGTTCAGAGCGAAAGCCCAAGGAAGAATATAAAATTGTTATGATTGGGACTATGCCTATCAAGGTTGAGGTAACATGAGCATTAAGTGAAATGCAAAGTTTTGCCTCATATAAAGTTAGTTTGGGAACAAGACTTGATCAACCTTGTTAACAAAATGATTTTATATGAACGAAACTTCGTTTTCACCGCATCCACTCCACCTCACATATATTTACTTGTTCAATTTTATTCCTTTAGTCTAGTTACATGATTAAGAGTATCTCAGAGCTGCTGCATACCTGGTTTTGATTTGCTTGAAATCATTTCATCTTCGTTTTTCTGAGTTTTTATCGATATGCCAATTTCTGAAAAATCCTCGAAAATAAAGTTTCTCGAAAAATTCTAGAAAATTCTTTATAAATTTTTATGTCAAAAATGGGACATAGAGACACCTGGGAGACACCAGGAGGGGCTGCCACACCACCTCACACACAGGGGGCGCGGCCCAGCCTGGGGCGCGCCCACCTGGTGTGAGAGGGCCCCACCTGGCCTCTCACTTATCTCTTCCTCCCCAGCTCTTTCTTTCTCCCGAAAACAACGACACACCCAGTTCATACCCGAGTTCTTGCTGTTCTTCACCTCGATTTTTCGATCTCCTTGCTCAGCCCATCATTCCTGCTGAGATTTGGAGCAATTGTTCTCCGGTATGTGACTCCTCCGCTTGTCCAAGTAGAATTTCTTTTGGTGAAGTATTTCTTGAGTATTTTAGCATTGTAGGTGGTAGGATAAATGAGTATGCATGCTTGTTCTATGTAACATCCCATGCTTGTTAAATAAATAAAGCATTTCTCATCATCATTGCATGCATTTATTTTGCACTTGAGAAAAATTTGAATTAAAATCAAAGAAGAAAACCCGAACATGTGCATTTGCCCTATTTGAATTTGCATTCAAATGGACCCAAAAGTTTGCAAATAAAATTTGTGGAGCTTCTACTATTTCTCTAAAAAGCCCCTGCCAAATTTCAGAATTTTGGACTCCATTTGAATCACCAAATCTTACAAAGTGTGCAGTTTTTATTTTCTCCCTGGAATCTTCCAAACCCTAGGGGGTTTTCTACAAAACTTTCTTTCTTCTTCTTCCAGTAGGCAGCAACCTTGTGCGTGTCCTGCGCAGGGGCGAGCGTGGCCACCTCCTGCTTGCCGCTGAGGGCCAAGACGACCTCCTGAAGCCACTGGACGCCATGAGACAGCCGCCCCCTCTCTTTTCCCTTATCCTCTTTCTCTTCTTGCTCCTCTCTTCCCCGTCTCCTCCCAGTACCCGTGCAGCGCCGCCATGGCCGCCGCCTCTCGCCGCTGCTAGGAGCCACCCCGACCCTCTCCGAGCTCGCCCCCAGCACCGCCTTGCCTCCCTCGTCCTCCTCGCCCAAGGAATCGGGCTAGAACGCCCGGAGTCGCCGCCGACGGCCGCCGTTTCCCTGCAGGAATACGAGCTCACCGCCGCAAAATTAGCCACCTCCATCCCCTCTCCGGCCAAACCAAGCTCGCCGGAGTGCTTCTGGTGAGAATCCGGTCCAAGAGGACCCCGTTCCCCTTCTTTTTCTGCACCGGAGCATCGCCTCCATGCTCACCTGCAAGAGCCGCCATGGCCTGTGAGCACCAGGCCGATGTGGCTGTTGACGTGGCTTGGGCCCCTCCAGCCAGTGACCTTGGGTCACTTTGACCTGGCTACAAAAAGATCTGCATCTGTTTTCTTTCCAGAAATATTTCAGAATAATTCTAAAACTTGTTTAACTCATAGTAAATTATCTGTTTATCAGAAAAATATGAATGACATATCAAAATGTTCAGGGAAACATGATCTACATTCTTGTATCATTATCATGCATTGCTAATCAACTTTGAACCCTGTTTAATTAGAAGAACCAATTGTACCCCCTCCGGTGAAAATCTAGGGTTTATCGGATCCCCATTTCGGAGTCGTCCGAAACCCCCGCTGCCTGACTAGCTAGGATTAGGGTTTATTTTGAGCATCTTAAACATGTCATATCATCATGTTTGCTTGCGCATCGATGCATGTATGTTGATTGTGTTCTTCCTTTCCGGTGTTTCTTCCTCTTGGTAGAATCCGAGACCGCGACTGAGATCAACGCCAATTCTGATCAGTACAACTACATCGAAGGACAAGGCAAGCGTCTGAACCTATGTTTTCAAAGTGTTTCCATTCTTGCTCTGTCGCATACGATTCAAATGTCTTTTATCGGTAGTTAGAGTTACCCTCTCCGATGCATGTTTCTATCTTTGTCGCCTAAATTACCTGATCCACTGCTCCTAGCATGACTAGGTTTCGCCTGTGCGCATTGCTAGAGCCTCTATATCTACTATGCTTAGCCATGCTTAGTTGGTAACCTCTGATCCATCTAGTTGATGAATCCGAGCTATGAATGAACCTAGTATGACAGATATTGTGGTATGATCAGTGAAGTTTGTGGAAACATGCTTAAAGGCTGGGATGAGCCACCACATTGGGATGTGGTTATTTGACTCATTCTTGCCGACCCTAGGACCCGAGTTCTCGCCTCTTGAACCAAGACCGAGCGTACAACCACACGAGGCCCTATAATGGCACCCTCTCGACTAACTAACTTGCCTAGTCTGTTCCATGAGTCACCTTATTTGGGTGTTTAAACTTTGTTTTGAACGTGGTCGGGGTTGTTTGAGGTGCGGCCTCTGGAAAACCAACCCCTGCGCACAATTAGAGGGACCGACTTCGGGACTGGACCCGTTACGGCGGAGCTTCCCTCTTTTAGTGAACTCATGGTTTGGACGAAAGTAAGGTAAAGGTCGTGGTCAACCAACCTCTACCGGCTATCCAAGGAGAAAGCTATAACATTGGCATTAGGAGTCGGTTGGCACGTGTGGGTAAAGTTGTGCACCCCTGCAGGGTTAAATCTTTTCGAAAAGCCGTGTCCACGGTTATGGACGACTTGAGAATGGATTCTGAGATCATAGACAACTTTAACCGAATGGTAAAATTTGGCAACATAAAGGGTGATCCTAGTTGATAGGTTCAGGTGAAGATGATTCGGTGGAAATCTTATAATGATCAATAGAGCTGGTATCGCTCTCTCCCTCTTTTAAAATGATCTAAGTAGACGAGCTTCTATTCTTATCGGTCTTGCAAATAAAACTTGCTTTATGCAAAGAAACTCCAAAGAAAGCCTTTCTAACCAAGCACTTAGCTAATAGGTTAGTAAGTCTTGCTGAGTACCTTAAGTACTCACCCTTGCCTCGTTGTTGTTTTTCTACAGAGGAAGTTGCTCCATCCGAAGGTGGTTTCTACATTGACATCGACGAGTAGTTGGGAGTTCCCAGGCAGCAGCCTGAGACTTAAGGGTTGGATGTCGCTTTATGTTTAAGGCCTCTTAGGCCATTTGCTATCTTGTTATGTAGCATAACATAATTTTCTTTCCGTTGCTTGTTGTATTGTGGTCAGTGACCTCTGCGTGTAATAATTTGGATCTTTACTCTGCTAAGAGTTTGAACTACTAATGCTTTGAGTCGTAGAGTCACTGTTGTGCTATCAGTTGTGGTTACCCATCTCGTGCATGATGCGTGTATGTTTATAAAGTGCACGAGAGGGGTTTAAGGCTCTCGAGCTATCTGTTATGCAGACTTGGTTATGATTAGTTTCACGGCGCTTCGAGATGTGTGGAGCCGATGTTTAATTCTGGCTGCCTACCGATGGTGTTCCGGCCTGGGATTGGTAACCCCAGTATCACTCGTTGCTAGCGTGACTAATACACATAACATATCTGTATAGCTTAGATCCCGGGGTCCGATAGCTTTTGGTATCAGAGCAGGACTGCCTGTAGGAAAACCCTTACTACTGGTCGTTGTTGTGTCTAGTGGTTGTGAAAACTACTTGAAAGCTAAACCTTATTTGTGAAAACTCTGAGTTGGATTCTTTTTATTCCTTACCTGGTGTAACTCTGCTTCCAAGTTATCTTTCCTAAGTTTGATTGAAAATGGTTTTATCTTATGCCCTCATTTCAGACCTCTAGGATCAACGGGTTTGGGTAGTTTTCTTTAGTACTCCGTACCTGGTTGCAAGTCTCAGAGTTCCAAGTTTCTTGAGTTAATCTGAAGCATTGTCCAAAATCCCTGCTTCGGATGCATAGACTCGATTCGTTGGCCTCTCTATGCTCCTCTATTAAATTTATCCTATCCGACAGGACTTGGTGATTGTATATCATTCCTGCTCCCATTGTCATGGGTTGCAAGACGTTTGGTAGTGTATACATTTTGTATGCCCTCTACTGCCATGTTTGATGCGATGATATATCTGTACATCACATGTCTTGTTTTCCATCTTGTGCCTTAAATTTGGTATAAGTTATCTTCCGTTGATTTCTTCCGGTGGATCTATATCTCATGGTTCTTGTCTTCATCTCAGGATGTCGAGTGGTACTCGCAGTGGTGGTAATCGTGGTCGTGGCCGTGGGGATGGTCCAGAGGATAATGTTGACCTTCCTCCACCGCCATCTATGGTCCAACTGATGGCCATGTATGAAGCCAATCGCGCTGACAACATAAGGCTCCTTGAGAGGATTGAGCGCAATACTGCTCAACGTCAGGATGAAGGAGTCGGAATCAAAAGCTTCATCCGCCTCACCTGAAAGGAATATGCCCGAGAGGCAATAATAAAGTTGTTATTATATTATTCCGTGTTCATAATAGATGTTTATTTTTCATGCTAGAATTGTATTAATCGGAAACATTAATACTTGTGTGATTAATAAACTAAAAGGGTTCCTAGTAAAGCCTCTCTTTTATACTAGCTCGTTGATTAACTGATGATCAAGGTTTCCTGATCATGAACATTGGATGTTGTTAATAACGGGGTCATATCATTAGAAGAATGATGTGATGAACACTCACACCCATAGTACGAATAGCAATACGATCAAGTCATCAAGTTCATTGCTATATCAAACTCATGCGAAGTAGTTCTAATCCTTAGACCATGAGATCATGTTAATCACTCATACCGGAAGGGTACTTTGATGATATCAAACGTCACACCGTAATAGGGTGATTATAAAGGTTGATTTGGGTACTCTGAAAGTATTAGTTGAGGCTCATGGATCAAGAGTGGGATTTGTCCATCCGGATGACGGAAAGATATTCTCTGGGCCCTTCTCGGTGATATTGCATTAGAATCGCTTGCAAGCATGTGACTAGGTCACAGGAATGCATTATCACGGAACGAGTAAAGAGACTTGTCAGGAACGAGATCGAACTAGGTATGGTTGATACCAAATGATCGGATCTCGGACAAGTAATAATATCGTGAGACAAAAGGAATTAACTATGTTCGTTACCGGTTCACACGATCACTAGTTCATCGTTGAGTAAGTGGGAGTCATCATGGATTTCTAGATCCCGCTGTTGATTATTGATCGGAGAGGAGTCTCGATCATGTCCACGTTATTCATGAACCGTAGGGTGACACACTTAAGGCTCGTCGTTGTTTTTGAGTGGATACGATACTCCGATCGAATTACAGGACAGCATAAGGGTTGTTTCAGAAAAGCACCGAAACTGTTTCAGGATATCGAAATAACTCAAGGGTGTATTTGTTAATGTTTGTTAATTGAATGAATTAACAAATATTAAAGAAATAAAAATGTTTTATTAAATCAATAAGTGTGAATTTTAATTGGCATGAATGTCATGCATTAAAATGGGGGTTACCTCATGTTGATGAGGGAGTAATCACCATAAAAGGGAATGAAGAAGGGGCAATGAAGAGAGGGGGAGACCCTTGGCTGCCCTCCTCCTCTATATAAACCCCCCCTTCTCTCCCTTGATACACACTTCTTGATCCTCCCTCCCTTGCATAGTTGCTGTCCACTTTCCGTCTTAGCTTAGCGAAGCTCTGCCGGAATTGTAGTTCGTAGTTCACCCACTTGGAGAAGTGTGTGGAGGAGTGTCCAGCGGATCCCTTCTTCCGCTGCCCCGCTGGACCGAGGGCGTGGAGGAGTCGACGTCAAGCTGCACGTGTGTGCGAGTACGGGGGCGCTGCCACTTGTGGCGCCGGGTACACGATCTTGTGATCGTCAAGTGAACCACGACGTCGACTACGTCAAGTGAACGACTACGTCGACTACGTGCGTCTTCACCAACTCTCCATCGTCAACGTTTGTGCGGGAACGTAATCCCCGCTTACGGTCGTCGAGGGTGAGTATCCGTTGCTACCATCTCGTAGAGTATCTTGGCCAGTTTTTGTGTTCATGCGTAGGAAATTTTTGTTTTCTATGCTACGAACCCATCAGTGGTATCAGAGCCATCTCTATGCGTAGTTGGTTTGCACGGTTAGAACACATGTGGATGTGGGCGTTGATGATCATGTTATTGCAATTTTTTGGTATTTTGGATCATAGTGGCATAGTGGGATTGAAGCTGCCCGAGACTAACCTTACGTGACCGCATTCACGAGACTTGTCCCACACTTGACATGCTTCGGCATATGTGGCTTTGCGGGTGCACGTTTCTCCCACTATAGTTATGATCTATTTTACAAAGAGTTGTTAATAATATTTTTATCACCGTTGTGGTTCTTGTTCGTAGGTAAGAACGGTTCTTCCTAGAAAGCCCCAAACCACGTAAAATATGCAAGACAAATTAGAAACGTCTAACTTGTTTTTGCAGGGCATGTGATGTGATATGGTCAAATTGTTTATGTTACAAATTGTATGCGATGATCCTTTTTGTAAGTTATAAACAACCGGCAGGAGCCATATGGTTGTCTTTACATTTAAATGGCCTGCGTGCCGTATATATATATCCAAGTGATATATTGTAATGGAGGAAGACAACCAAGGTGGCGCGCCATGGACCTTGGTGCTACGCCGGTGGAATGATGGAGATCATGCCATGATGCACAAGATGGAGATCGAGTGCATGAAGGACCATATCATATCACATTATATATGCATGTGATGTTTATCCTTTTATGCATCTTATTCTGCTTAGATTTGATCGCGCGGTAGCATTATAAGATGATCCGTCTCACATAAATATCAAGATAAAATGTGTTCTCCCATAACATGCACCGTCACGAAAGTTCGTCGTTTTGAGACACCTCGTGATGATCGGGTGTGATAGACTCTACGTTCACATATGACGGGTGTAAGACAGTTTTACACACGCAAATGTTATGGTTCTACTTGGCGAGCCTAGCATGTACAGACATGGACTCGGAACACGAACCGAAAGGTTAAGCATGAGTCATATGGTTGATATGATGAATATGGTGATGTTCGCCTTTGAAACTATATCGTTGCACGTGATGATCGGTTGCGGTATAGTGGATTTGGTTCGTGTAATCACTTAAGAAAACTAGGAGGGATGTTGTTTTTAAGTGGGAGTTCACGTAGAATTTGATTTAACCTGAACTCATTCTATTATGAACTTAGTCTAAGTTAACTTTGCAAATAATTTGTAGATCATGGCACCACCTGCTCTGAATTTCAATGCGTTCATGGAGAAAGAAAAACTAGCCACCAACGGTAGCAACTTCACCAATTGGGCACTTAACTTGAGGATCCTCCTCAATGCCTCTCAAAGGGCTATGTGCTTGAGGCACCGCTAGGTAACCCGCCTGCAGAAGGTGCTCCCGATGAAGAGAAAAATGTTTTTCTGACTCGTAAGGAGGACCACCGTTTAGTTTATTGCGGCATACTGTATGGACTTGAGCCGGAGCTGCGAAAACGTTTCGAGAACAGCAACGCTTATGATACAATGGGAGAGTTGAAACTGATCTTCGACTCCCATACTGCCGTGGAGAGTTATGATGCTTCAGAAAAGTTCTTTAGCTGCATGATGGAAGAGAACAGCTCCGTTAGCGAGCACGTACTCAAAATGTCTGGGTACACCGATAAGCTCATCTCTTTGGGAATAACGATTCCCAATGAGTTGGGAATACATCAGGTTCTCCAATCTCTCCCACCTAGCTTCAAAAGCTTTGTGATGAACTACAACATGCAGGGCATGAGGAAGTCTCTCCCCGAGCTTCTCTCAATGCTTAAGACTGCAGAAGTGGAGATAAAAAAGGAACATCAAGTGTTGATGGTCAATAAGACCACTAGTTTCAAGATAGGTAGAAAGGATAATAAGTCCAAGGGTAGAAACAAGAAGGACGGCAAATCTGTTGCCGGTTCTGAGAGGAAACCCAAGGCTGGTCCTAAACCTGAAACTGAGTGTTTCTACTGCAAGGAAATGGGGCACTGGAAGCGCAACTGCCCAAAGTATCTGGCGGATAAGAAGAACGGGAAGATTAACAAAGGTATATATGATATACATGTTATTGATGTGTACCTTACTAGTAGTCGCAATAGCACCTGGGTATTTGATACCGGTTCGGTTGCTCACATATGTAACTCGAAACAGGGGCTAAAGAATAGGCGGCAACTTGCGAAGGATGAGGTCACGATGTGCGTCGGCAATGGATCAAAAGTTGATGTGATCGCCGTCGGGACGCTACCTCTACATTTACCATCTGGATTAGTTTTAAACCTGAATAAATGTTATTTGGTGCCTGCGTTGAGTATGAACATTATATCCGGATCTTGTTTAATGCGAGACAATTATTCATTTCAGTCTGAGAACAATGGTTGTTCGATTTATATGAATAATATCTTTTATGGACATGCACCTGAGAAGAAAGGTTTATTTCTTTTGAATCTTGATAGTAATGAAACACATATTCATAATGTGAATGCCAAAAGAATTAAGTCAAATGATGATATAGCCGCATACATGTGGCACTCCGTTTAGGTCATATTGGTGTTAAACGCATGAAGAAACTTCATTCGGATGGACTTCTGGAATCACTTGATTATGAATCATTTGAAACATGCGAACCATGCCTTATGGGCAAGATGACTAGAACGCCGTTTTCCGGTTCAATGGAACGGGCGACGGACTTATTGGAAATCATACATACTGATGTATGTGGACCTATGAGTGTGCCGGCGCGTGGTGGATATCGTTATTTTGTTACTTTCACTGATGACTTGAGTAGATATGGGTATATTTACTTAATGAAACACAAGTCTGAAACGTTTGAAAAGTTCAAAGAATTTCAGAGTGAAGTAGAAAATCATCGTAACAGAAAGATTAAATTTCTACGATCTGATCGTGGAGGAGAATATCTTAGTTACGAGTTTGGCGCACATATGAGAGAATGTGGAATAGTTTCACAACTCACTCCCGCTGGAACGCCACAACGAAATGGTGTATCCGAACGTCGTAACCGTACCTTATTGGATATGGTTCGGTCTATGATGTCTCTTACCGATCTGCCACTATCTTTTTGGGGTTATGCGCTAGAAACAGCCGCTTTCACTTTAAATAGGGCTCCATCTAAATCCGTTGAAACGACACCGTATGAATTATGGTTTGGAAACAAACCTAAGCTGTCATTTCTAAAAGTTTGGGGATGCGATGTTTATGTGAAGAAACTTCAGCCTGATAAACTCAAACCCAAAGCGGAAAAATGTGTCTTCATAGGATACCCTAAAGAAACAATTGGGTACACCTTCTATCACAGATCCGAGGGCAAAGTGTTTGTTGCTAAGAACGGATCCTTTTTGGAGAAGGAGTTTCTCTCGAAAGGCGTGAATAGTAGGAAGGTAGAACTCGATGAGGTTATTGAACCTCCTCTTCATGAATTGGCGAGTGGCGCAGCGCCGGAAACTGTTCCGGTGGTGACTTCACCAAATGAAGTGGGAGCTAATGATGAAGATCATGAAACTCCAAAAGAGGATACTACCGAACCTCGCAGGTCGACAAGAACACGCACCACTCCTGAATGGTATGGTGATCTTGTCGTAAATGCCATTGTTGAGAACGATGACCCTGCGACGTATGATGAAGCGATGATGAGCCCAGATTCCAACAAATGGCATGAAGCCATGAAATCCGAAATGGAATCCATGTATGAAAACCAAGTATGGACTTTGGTGGAACTTCCCAATGACCGAAAGGCCGTTGAGAATAAATGGATTTTCAAGAAGAAAACAGACGCTGATGGTAATGTGACCGTCTATAAAGCACGACTTGTCGCAAAAGGTTTCCGACAAATTCAAGGAATTGACTATGATGAGACTTTCTCACCCGTAGCGATGCTAAAGTCTGTTAGGATTATGTTAGCAATTGCTGCATTTTTCGATTATGAAATTTGGCAGATGGATGTAAAAACCGCGTTCCTTAATGGTAACATTGAGGAAGAGTTGTACATGGTACAGCCCAAGGGTTTTGTTGATCCTAAGGATGCTGACAAGGTATGCAAACTTCAGCGATCCATTTATGGACTGAAGCAAGCATCCCGGAGTTGGAATCTCCGTTTTGACGAAGTTATCAAAGGGTTTGGATTTGTCAAAACTTATGGAGAAACTTGTATTTACAAGAAAGTGAGTGGGAGCTCTGTAGCATTTCTAATATTATATGTGGATGACATATTGCTGATTGGAAATGATACGGAACTTTTGAAGAGCGTAAAAGATTACTTAAACAGTAAGTTTTCGATGAAAGACCTTGGTGAAGCGGCGTATATTTTAGGCATCAAAATCTATAGAGATAGATCAAGACGCTTAATTGGGCTATCGCAAAGTACATACCTTGACAAGATTCTAAAGAGGTTTAGAATGGAGGATAGTAAGAAAGGGTTCTTACCTATGTTGCAAGGAAATATCTTGAGTAAGACTCAAGGTCCGGCTACAGCTAAAGATAGAGAAGAAATGAATAAGATTCCCTATGCCTCTGCCATAGGCTCTATCATGTATGCCATGTTATGTACAAGACCGGATGTGGCACATGCTATTAGTTTGACTAGTAGGTACCAATCTGATCCAGGTTTGGAACACTGGACAGCGGTCAAGAATATCTTTAAGTACTTACGAAGGACTAAGGATATGTTTCTCGTATATGGCGGTGAAGAAGAGCTCGTCGCAAGTTGTTACGTCGATGCTAGCTTCGACACTGATCCGGATGACTCTAAGTCTCAATCCGGGTACGTATTTGTTATGAATGGAGGAGCGGTAAGCTGGAGGAGTTCCAAGCAAAGCGTGGTGGCGAGATCGACTACAGAGGCGGAATACATTGCTGCTTCAGAAGCGGCAGAAGAAGCAGTTTGGATGAAGGAGTTCATATCCGAACTGGGTGTGGTTCTAAGTGCATTGGATCCAATGGTTATCTATTGTGACAACAATGGTGCCATAGCCAATACTCAGGAGCCAAGGTCTCACAAGAAATTCAAGCATGTAAAGCGCCGATTTCACTCCATCCGTGAACATGTCGCGGATGCTGATGTAAAGATTTGCAAAGTGCACACGGATTTGAATGTGGCAGACCCGTTGACTAAAGCTCTCCCCAAGGCAAAACATGATCAGCACCAGAACTCAATGGGTGTTAGATTCATCACTATGTAATCTAGATTATTGACTCTAGTGCAAGTGGGAGACTGAAAGGAATATGCCCGAGAGGCAATAATAAAGTTGTTATTATATTATTCCGTGTTCATAATAGATGTTTATTTTTCATGCTAGAATTGTATTAATCGGAAACATTAATACTTGTGTGATTAATAAACTAAAAGGGTTCCTAGTAAAGCCTCTCTTTTATACTAGCTCGTTGATTAACTGATGATCAAGGTTTCCTGATCATGAACATTGGATGTTGTTAATAACGGGGTCATATCATTAGAAGAATGATGTGATGAACACTCACACCCATAGTACGAATAGCAATACGATCAAGTCATCAAGTTCATTGCTATATCAAACTCATGCGAAGTAGTTCTAATCCTTAGACCATGAGATCATGTTAATCACTCATACCGGAAGGGTACTTTGATGATATCAAACGTCACACCGTAATAGGGTGATTATAAAGGTTGATTTGGGTACTCTGAAAGTATTAGTTGAGGCTCATGGATCAAGAGTGGGATTTGTCCATCCGGATGACGGAAAGATATTCTCTGGGCCCTTCTCGGTGATATTGCATTAGAATCGCTTGCAAGCATGTGACTAGGTCACAGGAATGCATTATCACGGAACGAGTAAAGAGACTTGTCAGGAACGAGATCGAACTAGGTATGGTTGATACCAAATGATCGGATCTCGGACAAGTAATAATATCATGAGACAAAAGGAATTAACTATGTTCGTTACCGGTTCACACGATCACTAGTTCATCGTTGAGTAAGTGGGAGTCATCATGGATTTCCAGATCCCGCTGTTGATTATTGATCGGAGAGGAGTCTCGATCATGTTGATACGTCTCAAACGTATCTATAATTTTTGATGCTCCATGCTTGTTTTTACACCATTTGCCTATTGTTTCGTTACACTTAGTGGCACTTTTATACATTTTCCGGAACTAACCTATTAACGAAGTGCCACAGTGCCAGTTTCCCGTTTTCTGCTATTTTTGTGTTTCAGAAGTGATACACAGGAAATATTCTCAGAATTGGACGAAACAAGTTCCTGAAGTCTTATTTTACCCGGAAGCTTCCAGAGATCCGAAGAAGAGTCGGAGGGGGGCCACCAGGGCCCCACACAAGGGGGCGGCGCGGCCTGGCCCCTGGCCGCGCCACCCCTGTGTGAGGGCGCCTGGTCCCGCCTCTGACATCGCCCCTTCGCCTATAAGAAGCCTCAGGATGGAAAACCCTAAGGATTCGACGATTTTTCCAGAACAGTTCCGTAGCTCCGCCGCCGCTGTCGACGAATTTCGGGGGACAGAAGTCTCTGTTCCGGCACCCTGCCGGGACGGGGAAGTGCCCCCGAAGCCATCTCCATCAACCTTGCTATCTCCTATGATGAGGAGGGAGTAGTTCATCCCCGGGGTTAAGGGCTCTACCGGTAGCTATGTGGTTCACCTCTCTCTCCCATGATGTGATCTTTATGTGATCGTGAGCTTTGTATCATGTTGAACAAGTACATGTTATTATTCAGATATTTTGTGTACTCTAGCAATGTTATTAAAGTAATCTATTCCTCCTGCTATGGTGTAACGGTGACAGTGCGTGCATCATGGTGGTACTTGGTTTAGGCTATGATTGTGATCTCTTGTGGATTATGAGAATAATTATTGCTATGATAGTTTGAGTGATCTATTCCTCCTTTCATGGTGTAATGTTGACAGTGTGTGCACCGTGTTAGTACTTGGTTTAAGTTGCAATGATTTCTATCTTGAATTGTGATTTGATTTGGATATCTCTATGAGTGGTGTTTGTCAAGTACTTGATGAACTTTAAGGGGTGCTTCTGTAGCCACTACACAATGATTAGTGTTACTCAATAGGAGAGTAATTCAGAGTGCCTTAGCAAAGAGAAGTTACTTGTTCATTCATGTTATATTGTTGGGAGTGTGTCCACTAGTGAAAGTATGATCCCTAGGCCTTGTTTCCAAGCATTGCACACCGTTTACTTGCTATTTTGTTACTTGTTTGCTCGCAGCGATATTTATTTCACATCACGTTTGCTACTTATAATCATCACTACTACTTGTATTTTATTATCTCTTCGCCGAACTAGTGCACCTATACATCTGACAAGTGTATTGGGTGTGTTGGGGACACAAGAGACTTTCTGTATCGTAATTGCAGGGTTGCTTGAGAGGGATAGCTTTGACCTCTAACCTCCCTGAGTTCGATAAACCTTGGGTGATCCACTTAAGGGAAACTTGCTGCTGTTCTACAAACCTCTGCACTTGGAGGCCCAACAAGTGTCTACAAGAATAGAAGTGCGTAGACATCAAGCTCTTTTCTGGCGCCGTTGCCGAGGAGGTAAGCTAAAAGGTACTCGCATCCTCCTGTGTGAGTGCTCGGAGTTATTTCCTTTAGATTCTGCAATTATATCTTTTTGTTTCTTGTTTTTATTTTCACTAGTTAGGCTTAATGGAAAATAAAGAGTTCTTTAGTCTTTTTCTAAGTTTAGATTTGAAGAGAAAATTGAAAAACCGTTGGAGCTTATTTCGCATAGCAATGTTATTAGTACGAATGCTTTGAATCCCGTTATTGCTAATGCTATAGGAAAGTCTAAGCTTGGGGAAGCTGGTTTTGTTGAGTATGATATTTTTAGTCCCCCAGCTTTAGTGGAGAAAGTTTGCTCTGATGATATTTTATCTCCCATATGTGATGTTTCTAATGATGCTTGTGCTCCTCATCCTTTTGAAATACCTATGAAAATTGTTAGGCGTGTTATGGATAACTGCTATTTAGGAGATGGAACTGTCCATCCTAGTGATCATTTGCTTTTTATACATGAATTATGCGAGTTGTTCCAGTGTGCAGGTATTTCAATGAACCAAGTTAAGAAGAAGCTATTCTCTTTATCATTGAAAGGCAGAGCTGAGGAGTGGTATCGGCTGCTTGAAGATGGTTCATCTATTGCATGGGAGGAAATTGTGCCTCTCTTTTATTCCAAGTTTTATCCTCCAAGTGAAATTCATAAAGATCGTAATCGGATATATAACTTTTGGCCTCATGAGGGAGAAAGCATTGCCCAAGCGTGGGGAAGATTGAAGTTACTAATGCATAAATGTCCTATTCATGATCTTCCCCGTAATATTGTTATTAATAATTTTTATGCAAGGCTTTCAGGATATTACAAGGACTATCTAGATGCATGCTTTGATGGGTCTTTCACAAGCAAGGATGTCGACACCAAGTGGGGTCTGCTTGACACAATTCAAAACAATATTGAAGGTTGGGATAGCGACAAAGGTAAGGGATCAGGTATGAATTACGAGTTTGATTGCATTAAGTCTTTCGCTAAAACTGCTAATTTTCAAGAGCTTAGTGCTAAATATGGTCTTGATCCTCAAATTATGGTTGATTGCTTTAAAGCCTTTGCTTCCTATATGAATGTTCCTAAAAGAAATGGGGACGTGTATCATGAACCTTTTAAGGACACTTGCATAGAAAGTGATATTGTTGCTGATGATTGCAATAAACATGCTCAAACTTCTAAAAGTACTATTTCTTATAAGCATGTTAATTTTTGCGGAGTACATAGGCCTTGTGAACAGAGTTACAACAAGGAAGATTATTGCATCACCCACGCAAATGAAGAAACTACTATGTGGTACAAGGATATAGGTGAGATCGGTAAAAAGGTTTGTGAGCTTTATCCTTTTCTTTGTAAACATTGCGATGACATAGGTCATTTTAATTTCCAATGCTCAAACCCTAATAGTTACTCTTCTAGTACCTTAAGTTTGTATTGTGATGACAAGATTACTCCTAATCAGCATGATGAGCTCACTTTGTTCTTGGCGTGTGACGAGATATCTAGAAAGATTGCTTTGATAGATATGAATGATGTTGATATTAATAGCACCCTTCGTGGTTGTCGTCTCTATTGTGCTAAAGATTGCCTTGCAAATACTTACATTCAGAATCTTATAAAACTTGATATTTTGCCAAGCTATGACAGGACTGATAGATGTTTTTATCTTATTAATAGAGAGGAGGAATCCTCCAAAGTTTCTTCAGTTGTTCCTGTCAGCAAACCAGATTATGTGGAGAAGATGCCTTTCCCTCCTAGAGAATATGTGGAGAAGATGCCCTTCAAGTCTCTCCCTCCTAAAGGAGAGAGTAAGAAGAAGAAGAAGAAGAAGAGGAGTAAGAGGCGAGAGGACACGGTATCTTCCCCTAAGCGTTATGATCCTGCTATAGATTATGATAATTCTGATTGGGATGATATTCCTATGCCTATTACTTATGTTAGTGATCATGATTGGGAAAAGCACTCTACTTTTGATATTGAAAATCTTTTTGGTACCAATTCTAAGGTTAATAATTGTTGTACCATTAGTGCTATCCATGTTCCTTCTTATGATGATATGTTTGATGAATATGCTATGCGACATAGTAGTTCTCTATCTTGTGATGATACTAAGCCTCTAGTTTATGATGATGTTTATATTGTTTTCAATTCACCTACTTTTGAGGAGAAAAATAGTTATGATTACAATATGCCTCCTGTTTTTGATGATTATGGTGATGAGAATAATTATTTTGTTGAATCTGCTCCTACTACAATTGTTCATGTGGGGAGTATTAATCCTTTTATGCATGTGGCTCATGATAGGGATGTTTTATGTGATAGTTATATTGTTAGTTCTATTCATGATGCTACTGAAAGTTATTATGAGAGAGGGAAACATGGTTTGATGGACCTCAACAATATTGAGTTTCCCCTCTTTATGTTGCAATTCTTGAAGTTGTACTTGTTTTGCCTTCCTATGCTTTTTGCTTTGCGCTTTCATGACTTGTCTCTTTACAAGACTATTTTTCATAGGAAGTGGTTTAGATTTAAATGTGTTTCATACATGCTTTTTGATGCTCTCTATTGCTCCAAGTTCTTATATGGCGCCTTTGCCTCAAGCTTTTATATGGCGCCCACATGAGCATCTTTGCAAATTACTGCGCCTAGCTCAAAGGCGTTAAAGAAAAGCACTCTTGGGAGATAACCCAATATTTTCTTTTCAGTACTTTTTCTTTTATTTGAGTCTTGGAAGTCATTACTACTGTAATGACCGCTCCTTATCTTGTTTATTTCGTTTTTGTGCCAAGAGAAGCCTCTAATTTGAGTGAGGTAAAGATTTGGGGATGTTGCTGTCCTAAAACTGTTTTCGGTGCTACACCGTAAAAATTCGTGAAAATTCTCTGTTTATCTTTTGGACCTGCGATTTCTTATGCATATGCCCCAGGTTATATCCAAACTTTTCTTAGTTGAACACTTTTTGATTTGAGCAACAGAAAATCCCTCAAAAATTCGACCTTTGTCAGCTGTTCAGTTTTGACAGATTTCTGCCAATATTTGTGTTTGCCACTTTATCGCTTTCTTTTGAGTTCTTTTGATCATGGAACTCTTGTGGAAGTTGCTACAGTAGTATATACTTTATATGTGGTGGTTTTGGGTTGAAACCTGAAGCTAAAAGAGGTTGAATATATTTTATGCTTACACTAATGTTGCTAATAGAATTGTGTTTAGTTTTGTATGAAGGAAGTTTTCAAGTGTAGGGATTGGAGAATGATGAGATGAGTTGAAGAATGGACAAAAGCTCAAGCTTGGGGATGCCCATGCATCACCCCAAGAAATATCCAAGAAGTACAAGCGTCAAAGCTTGGGGATGCCCCCGAGGCACCCCTTCTTCATCGGCAAAAATCAGGTCACCTTTCAAAACACTATATTTTTATTGCTTCATGCACTATGTGTTTTTCTTGGAGCGTCAGTTGTTTTAGTTTTCTTAGTTAGTTTAGTTTTGTTTGCTGCAATAAATGGTTGGACCCCAACAAATTTTCTTTTGGAGAAGTTTCCTGTTTTCATTTGCAAAGAACGCTCTAGTTTTCACTCTTATTAAAAATCGAGTGTTCTACTTTTTCTGCTACTGCTTTTGGTTTTCGTTTTCGCCTTGATTCGCATTCAGATTTTGTCATATCTTTTCATCAAGGTGTATTTTTGCCTCTGATCTTCATTGGTTTTCATCAAAAGAGGTGTTTATAAAAATTTCAAATGGTGTTGGAAAAGAGAAAAAGCTTTGTGCAAAATAGTGGTACAAGAAGGAGCTTGTGTAGACTGCGGCTTAGGCTTTTTCATGTCATGCTTGATGTCTTTTTGATAGGATGCTTAGTGGTTTTGCTGTAGCATAACTTGTCTCAAATAACTGAGATTGCTTAATGAGCCTTTGAAAAAATCATGCGTTGTTTTTATTGTATGGAAGCATTATTTTGGTTTTCTCCTTGATGCTTTATTTGGGTTGACTTGGCGCATGCTCACACATGTTAGACTCTTACAAAGTCGCCAATAGCCTTCATGATCATTTAGTTTTTGACTTTTGATGCCATCGTATGCTTCTTTTAATGTCGCTTTGTCGCTTTGCATGATTATGGCCATTATTGCTCTCTTAGTTGGTCGCTCCCAGTCTTTTGCTAGCCCTCGCCTTGTACTGAGTATGAGCTCTACTCGTGCATCCAACTCCTAAAAGCCAAAGTTTTCCATTGTGTCCACTATAAACTCCTATGCATGGTATTTGTAAGCCATTCCAAAGTAAATTCTCATGTGCTACCTTTCAAAAACCTTCAAAACACTTCTCGTTTTGTGACACTGTTTTCAGCTCATGGGGACGTAGTGGTCGGATTTGCTATCTTCCATATTGCTTATTCCAAAAAGAAAGAAAAAAGAGAAAAAAAGAAAGAAAAAAAGGCACTCCTCCAAAGAATGTGAATGTTGGTGGGCACCCGATGGAATCGGTTAGCCATGGTATGTGAAAGGAAAAAGGTGGGGAGGAGTGCCAAGCTTTATAAAAAGAGCACAAAAGTGCCAATCTCTCTTTCAAAAACTTGCTTCATTTTTGTATGGAAGATAGTAAGAACCCCATTGCCAGTCGTTGACAAAGACAACCACCTCTCAAAACCAATTTTTATCTCTCTGTTTTACAAATGAACAGCTCTAGCACATGCACAATCACTGCTTCCCTCTGCGAAGGGCCTTTCTTTTACTTTTATGTTAAGTCACCACCTTCTTTCTTTATGCACCATTAAGAGAGCATAGTTGTCATTCTTAGTGTGATATGCATTGTCCCAAAGTTCATTGATTGATTCATGATGATTGGTTTCAGTTGTTCTTAAATTATTTGTATCTAGTCGCCCTCTTAAACTTGAAGGTGTCCTATGCATTTATGTTTTGCTCTCTTTGAAGGACAAGCTGAAAACCATTTGTATGTTTTTCCTTATGATTTGAACACACGTTTGACTTTCATTGTTTCATTATCATGATCTTTTGTTTGTGTTCAGTTGCATGTTTACAACATGGTTGCTAAGTTCTTATTGTCAAGATTATATCTTTCATGCCCATGTTTTAAGTTCTTTTGATCCCAGCTCACAATGCTTACATATATGATCAAGATTGTGTAGGTGCATGTCACCTCAAAAATTATTCTTTTGTTATCACTTACCTACTCGAGGATGAGCAGGAGTTAAGCTTGGGGATGCTTGATACGTCTCAAATGTATCTATAATTTTTGATGCTCCATGCATGTTTTTACACCATTTGCCTATTGTTTCGTTACACTTAGTGGTACTTTTATACATTTTCCGGAACTAACCTATTAACGAAGTGCCACAGTGCCAGTTTCCTGTTTTCTGCTATTTTTGTGTTTCAGAAGTGATACACAGGAAATATTCTCGGAATTGGACGAAACAAGTTCCTGAAGTCTTATTTTACCCGGAAGCTTCCAGAGATCCGAAGAAGACTCGGAGGGGGGCCACCAGGGCCCCACACAAGGGGGCGGCGCGGCCTGGCCCCTGGCCGCGCCACCCCTGTGTGAGGGCGCCTGGTCCCGCCTCTGACATCGCCCCTTCGCCTATAAGAAGCCTCAGGATGGAAAACCCTAAGGATTCGACGATTTTCCAGAACAGTTCCGTAGCTCCGCCGCCGCCGTCGACGAATTTCGGGGGACAGAAGTCTCTGTTCCGGCACCCTGCCGGGACGGGGAAGTGCCCCCGGAGCCATCTCCATCAACCTTGCTGTCTCCTATGATGAGGAGGGAGTAGTTCATCCCCGGGGTTAAGGGCTCTACCGGTAGCTATGTGGTTCACCTCTCTCTCCCATGATGTGATCTTTATGTGATCGTGAGCTTTGTATCATGTTGAACAAGTACATGTTATTATTCAGATATTTTGTGTACTCTAGCAATGTTATTAAAGTAATCTATTCCTCCTGCTATGGTGTAACGGTGACAGTGCGTGCATCATGGTGGTACTTGGTTTAGGCTATGATTGTGATCTCTTGTGGATTATGAGAATAATTATTGCTATGATAGTTTGAGTGATCTATTCCTCCTTTCATGGTGTAATGTTGACAGTGTGTGCACCGTGTTAGTACTTGGTTTAAGTTGCAATGATTTCTATCTTGAATTGTGATTTGATTTGGATATCTCTATGAGTGGTGTTTGTCAAGTACTTGATGAACTTTAAGGGGTGCTTCTGTAGCCACTACACAATGATTAGTGTTACTCAATAGGAGAGTAATTCAGAGTGCCTTAGCAAAGAGAAGTTACTTGTTCATTCATGTTATATTGTTGGGAGTGTGTCCACTAGTGAAAGTATGATCCCTAGGCCTTGTTTCCAAGCATTGCACACCGTTTACTTGCTATTTTGTTACTTGTTTGCTCGCAGCGATATTTATTTCACATCACGTTTGCTACTTATAATCATCACTACTACTTGTATTTTATTATCTCTTCGCCGAACTAGTGCACCTATACATCTGACAAGTGTATTGGGTGTGTTGGGGACACAAGAGACTTTCTGTATCGTAATTGCAGGGTTGCTTGAGAGGGATAGCTTTGACCTCTAACCTCCCTGAGTTCGATAAACCTTGGGTGATCCACTTAAGGGAAACTTGCTGCTGTTCTACAAACCTCTGCACTTGGAGGCCCAACAAGTGTCTACAAGAATAGAAGTGCATAGACATCACATGTCCACATTATTCACGAACCGTAGGGTGACACACTTAAGGCTCGTCGTTGTTTTTGAGTGGATACGATACTCCGATCGAATTACAGGACAGCATAAGGGTTGTTTCAGAAAAGCACCGAAACTGTTTCGGGATATCGAAATAACTCAAGGGTGTATTTGTTAATGTTTGTTAATTGAATGAATTAACAAATATTAAAGAAATAAAAATGTTTTATTAAATCAATAAGTGTGAATTTTAATTGGCATGAATGTCATGCATTAAAATGGGGGTTACCTCATGTTGATGAGGGAGTAATCACCATAAAAGGGAATGAAGAAGGGGCAATGAAGAGAGGGGGAGACCCTTGGCCGGCCACCCCTTGGCTGCCCTCCTCCTCTATATAAACCCCCCTTCTCTCCCTTGATACACACTTCTTGATCCTCCCTCCCTTGCATAGTTGCTGTCCACTTTCCGTCTTAGCTTAGCGAAGCTCTGCCAGTATTGTAGTTCGTAGTTCACCCACTTGGAGAAGTGTGTGGAGGAGTGTCCAGCGGATCCCTTCTTCCGCTGCCCCGCTGGACCGAGGGCGTGGAGGAGTCGACGTCAAGCTGCACGTGTGTGCGAGTACGGGGGCGCTGCCACTTATGGCGCCGGGTACACGATCTTGTGATCGTCAAGTGAACCACGACGTCGACTACGTCAAGTGAACGACTACGTCGACTACGTGCGTCTTCACCAACTCTCCATCGTCAACGTTTGTGCGGGAACGTAATCCCCGCTTACGGTCGTCGAGGGTGAGTATCCGTTGCTACCATCTCGTAGAGTATCTTGGCCAGTTTTTGTGTTCATGCGTAGGAAAATTTTGTTTTCTATGCTACGAACCCATCATCACCCCACCAGTGTTCAGTTACTCTACTGAGCCATTGGATGCTGACTACTGGCTCTGCACCATCGAGCGTAAGCTTGAGGTTGCCCATGTTGCTCAAGCTGATTGGGTGACTTTTGCTGCGTACCATCTTGAGGGAGCTGTTGGTTCATGGTGGGAGAATTTCCTGTTGCTGCAGCCTGCCAATCATGTTGTGACTTGGCAAGAGTTCAAAACTGCCTTCCGAGGGTATCACATTCCGGAGGGTCTAATGGAGCTTAAAAGGGAGGAATTCCTGAAGCTAAAGCAGGGCAATGGTTCTGTTTGCGATTATCAAGGTCACTTCAGCCGCCTTGCTTGCTATGCTCCTGAAGAGGTGTCTACTGATGCCAAGAAACAGGCATTGTTCCGCAAAGGACTGGATCCTGAACTTCGTCGTGATCTTCATCTCCTGGACTTCAACACTCTACAAGATCTCGTGAATAAAGCCATGAAGGCAGAAAGAGGAAAGGTGGAGTATGAGGAAACACGTAAGCGTCCTTCAGATGCTGTTCAACCTTCTGGTTCAAGCACTCGGCGTCGCCGTGTCTTTATCCCCTACAGTGCTGTGCCTCGTGCTCCTTATGCACCCAAGCCTTCTGGTTATGCTCCTCGTCCGCCTACACCAAAGAACTCAGGTGGGCCTTCTGACGGCTCTCATCTGGCAGGTCTCATTTGCTACGCTTGCAGACAGCCTGGTCATTACTCAGATGAGTGCCCTCAAAAGAATTCTGGTCATGGAGTTCCTCTGCCAAAGAAAGTTGACAAGTCTACTGTTGCTGGACGTGGTCGGCTGAATCATGTCTCTATTGAGGAAGCTGAGGAAGATCCAAGCGTCATTCTGGGTACGCTTCGTATCAACTCAATTCCAGCCACAGTTTTATTTGATTCTGGAGCATCGCATTCATTCATCTCTCAAGAGTTTGCACGGATGCATGGCATAATTTTTGAGACAATGTCTTCCCCTATGGAAATTAAAACTCCCGGGTCTCGTTGGCAAACCATCTGGGTTACTCCTGAGGTCATACTCAACATAGGATATCTCTTGTTTCCAACCTCTCTAATTGCCCTCAAGTCAACTGATATCGATGTCATCTTGGGCATGAACTGGCTGACAAAGTATCAAGCTATCATTGATTGTGCAGTCAGGTCTATTAGCATAACCGATCTTTCTGGCAATACAGTTTTGTATTGGTCTTCGCCAGCAACTGCTCCATCAGCAAGATTTGTTCCGGAGGCTGAGTTGTATGCCATTGATGTCCTACCTCCACTTGAAATTCATGATGTACCGGTGGTCTGTGACTTTCCAGATGTCTTTCCTGAAGAATTACCTGGCATGCCACCTGATCGAAGTGTGGATTTTGTCATCGAGTTGGTTCCTGGAACCGCTCCAGTTTCCCGAAGACCTTATCGTATGCCTCCAGAAGAATTGGTTGAACTAAAGAAGCAACTAGAAGAGTTAGAGGAGAAAAATTTCATCCAACCTAGTACCTCTTCTTGGGGATGTCCTGCACTCTTTGTCAAGAAAAGGGATACCAACATTCTGCGACTGGTTGTTGATTATCGGCCGCTCAATGCTGTGACAATCAAGAACAAGTATCCTCTTCCTCGAATCAATGATCTTTTTGATCAATTGACTGGTGCCACAGTCTTCTCCAAGATGGACTTAAGATCAGGGTACCATCAAATCAAAATCAGAACTGAAGATATTCCAAAAACGGTGTTCATGACTCGTTATGGTCTTTACGAGTACACCGTCATGTCCTTTGGCCTCACCAATGCTCCAGCCACTTTTATGCGGCTCATGAACTCTATGTTCATGGAGTATCTTGACAAGTTCGTTGTGGTTTACATCGACGATATTCTGATCTACTCCAAGACCGAAGAAGAACATGCTGAACATCTACGTCTAGCTTTAACAAAGCTTCGTGAACATCGTCTCTATGCCAAGTTTTCTAAATGTGAGTTCTGGTTACAAGAGCTCATCTTCCTTGGTCATGTTGTCTCTGCAAATGGTGTTGCAATGATTCCAGACAAAGTTCAATCTGTTCTTGACTGGGAAACCCCTAAGTCAGCTAAGGACATCTGAAGTTTTCTTGGACTGGCTGGTTATTACCGTCGATTCATTGAAAATTTCTCCAAAATTGCCAAGCCAATGACTGATCTTCTCAAGAAGGATAAGAAGTTTGAGTGGTCAGAAAAGGCACAAGAAAGTTTCCAGGTTCTGAAAACCAAATTGACTACTGCTCCTGTGCTTGTCCTTCCGGACACTAGCAAGGACTTTGTCGTCTTCTGTGATGCATCTCTTCAAGGGCTCGGATGTGTGTTGATGCAAGATGGTCATGTGGTTGCTTATGCCTCTCGACAATTGAAACCGCACGAGCTCAATTACCCAACTCATGATCTAGAGCTTGCAGCTGTGGTACATGCTCTTAAGCAATGGCGACATTATCTTCTCGGTAGTCGTTGCGAGTTGTACTCGGATCATCAAAGTCTGAAGTATCTTTTCACCCAACCGGATCTGAATCTCAGACAGAGAAGATGGTTGGAACTCATCAAAGATTATGACCTTGGTCTCAACTATCAACCCGGCAAAGCCAATGTCGTTGCTGACGCGCTAAGTTGGAAATCCTATTGTAACAATCTCATGATCCAGCAGGATCAACCTTCTCTCCATGAGGAATTTGCACGTCTTAACCTCAAAGTTGTACCTCGTGGTTTCCTAGCAAACTTAGAGGTTAAACCCTCTCTCGAAGACCAGATCAAGGATGCTCAGAAGCGTAGCTTGGGTATTTCTAAGATGAAGAAGAGCATTGCTAGCGGAAAGGCTAAATGTTTCTCCATCGATGATCATGGTGTAGTCTACTTTGGTAACCGTCTAGTTGTGCCAAAGAAACAGAAGCTAAGGGAGCTGATTCTCCAAGAAGCTCATGAGTCACCTCTCTCTATTCATCTTGGAACTACAAAGATGTATCAGGATCTCCGCCAAAGGTTCTGGTGGACCCGGATGAAACGAGAAATTGCTCGCTTTGTTGCTGAATGCGACGTTTGTCGTCGTGTAAAAGCTGAACATCAGAGACCAGCGGGTACTCTTCAACCTCTATCTATTCCTCAGTGGAAATGGGATGAAATTGGCATGGATTTTATTACTGGCCTTCCCAAAACTCAAAAGGGGAGCAATGCTATATGGGTGGTCGTTGATCGCCTATCTAAGGTTGCTCACTTCCTTCCTATTCGAGAGGACATTACCGCTAGCCAATTGGCGGATTTGTATGTTTCCCGGATAGTCACTCTTCACGGTGTTCCAAAGAAAATAATCTCTGATCGTGGAAGCCTATTTACCTCCAAGTTCTGGGCTAGTTTTCAACAAGCTATGGGAACTCGTCTTTCCTTCAGCACGGCCTACCATCCTCAAACCGGTGGTCAAACCGAAAGAGTGAATCAAATTCTTGAAGACATGCTCAGAGCCTGTGTTATATCTTTCAGCAAGAATTGGGAAAAGTGCCTTCCATTTGCTGAATTTGCCTATAACAACAGCTTCCAAGCTAGCTTGGGCATGGCACCTTTTGAAGCTCTATATGGAAGAAAATGTCGAACACCGCTAAATTGGTCTGAAACCGGAGAAAGACAATTCTTTGGACCGGATATGATCCAAGAAGCAGAAGATCAAGTTCGCATCATCCGAGAGCGCTTGAAAACCGCTCAATCTCGTCAGAAGGGCTACTATGATCGTCATCATCAAGATGTGAGCTATGAAATTGGTGAGAAAGCTTATCTCTGAGTCACTCCTCTAAAAGGAGTTCACCGCTTTGGTATCAAGGGCAAATTGGCTCCTCACTATGTTGGTCCCTTCCCCATTATCGCTAAGCGAGGAGAGCTTGCCTATCAATTGGAGCTACCTTCAACTTTTCCTAAGATCCATGATATCTTCCATGTGTCACAACTCAAGCGTTGCTTCAAAGATCCCATCCGTGGTGTTGATCATGAGGCACTTCATCTCCAAGATGATCTAACTTATCGGGAGTATCCTGTTCGTATCCTTGACGAAGCCGAGCGTAAAACTCGATGTCAAAGCATCAAATTCCTGAAAGTTCAATGGTCTCATCACTCTGAGCAGGAAGCAACCTGGGAACGAGAAGATCGTCTTCGATCTGAGTACCCTGCCTTCTTTTCTAAAACTTAGGAATCTCGGGACGAGATTCTTGTAAGGGGGGTAGAGTTGTAACATCCCATGCTTGTTAAATAAATAAAGCATTTGTCATCATCATTGCATGCATTTATTTTGCACTTGAGAAAAATTTGAATTAAAATCAAAGAAGAAAACCCGAACATGTGCATTTGCCCTATTTGAATTTGCATTCAAATGGACCCAAAAGTTTGCAAATAAAATTTGTGGAGCTTCTACTATTTCTCTAAAAAGCCCCTGCCAAATTTCAGAATTTTTGGACTCCATTTGAATCACCAAATCTTACAAAGTGTGCAGTTTTTATTTTCTCCCTGGAATCTTCCAAACCCTAGGGGGTTTTCTGCAAAACTTTCTTTCTTCTTCTTCCAGTAGGCAGCAACCTCGTGCGTGTCCTGCGCAGGGGCGAGCGTGGCCACCTCCTGCTTGCCGCTGAGGGCCAAGACGACCTCCTGAAGCCCCTGGACGCCACGAGACAGCCGCCCCCTCTCTTTTCCCTTATCCTCTTTCTCTTCTTGCTCCTCTCTTCCCCGTCTCCTCCCAGTACCCGTGCAGCGCCGCCATGGCCGCCGCCTCTCACCGCTGCTAGGAGCCACCCCGACCCTCTCCGAGCTCGCCCCCAGCACCGCCTTGCCTCCCTCGTCCTCCTCGCCCAAGGAATCAGGCTAGAACGCCCGGAGTCGCCGCCGACGTCCGCTGTTTCCCTGCAGGAATACGAGCTCGCCGCCACGAAATTAGCCGCCTCCGTCCCCTCTC
This sequence comes from Dactylis glomerata, assembly GCA_007115705.1. Lineage (NCBI taxonomy): Eukaryota > Viridiplantae > Streptophyta > Magnoliopsida > Poales > Poaceae > Dactylis > Dactylis glomerata. Next base: position 246,250 of record QXEO01001024.1, on the reverse strand, counting down.
CGGCCAAACCAAGCTCGCCGGAGTGCTTCTGGTGAGAATCCGGTCCAAGAGGTCCCCGTTCCCCTTCTTTTTCTGCACCGGAGCATCGCCTCCATGCTCACCTGCAAGAGCCGCCATGGCCTGTGAGCTCCAGGCCGATGTGGCTGTTGAGGTGGCTTGGGCCCCTCCAGCCAGTGACCTTGGGTCACTTTGACCTGGGTACAAAAAGATCTGCATCTGTTTTCTTTCTAGAAATATTTCAGAATAATGCTAAAACTTGTTTAACTCATAGTAAATTATCTGTTTATCAAAAAAATATGAATGACATATCAAAATGTTCAGGGAAACATGATCTACATTCTTGTATCATTATCATGCATTGCTAATCAACTTTGAACCCTGTTTAATTAGAAGAACCAATTGTACCCCCTCCGGTGAAAATCTAGGGTTTATCGGATCCCCGTTTCGGAGTCGTCCGAAACCCCCGCTGCCTGACTAGCTAGGATTAGGGTTTATTTTGAGCATCTTAAACATGTCATATCATCATGTTTGCTTGCGCATCGATGCATGTATGTTGATTGTGTTCTTCCTTTCCGGTGTTTCTTCCTCTCGGTAGAATCCGAGACCGCGACTGAGATCAACGCCAATTCTGATCAGTACAACTACATCGAAGGACAAGGCAAGCGTCTGAACCTATGTTTTCAAAGTGTTTCCATTCTTGCTCTGTCGCATACGATTCAAATGTCTTTTATCGGTAGTTAGAGTTACCCTCTCCGATGCATGTTTCTATCTTTGTCGCCTAAATTACCTGATCCACTGCTCCTAGCATGACTAGGTTTCGCCTGTGCGCATTGCTAGAGCCTCTATATCTACTATGCTTAGCCATGCTTAGTTGGTAACCTCTGATCCATCTAGTTGATGAATCCGAGCTATGAATGAACCTAGTATGACAGATATTGTGGTATGATCAGTGAAGTTTGTGGAAACATGCTTAAAGGCTGGGATGAGCCGCCACATTGGGATGTGGTTATTTGACTCATTCTTGCCGACCCTAGGACCCGAGTTCTCGCCTCTTGAACCAAGACCGAGCGTACAACCACACGAGGCCCTATAATGGCACCCTCTCGACTAACTAACTTGCCTAGTCTGTTCCATGAGTCACCTTATTTGGGTGTTTAAACTTTGTTTTGAACATGGCCGGGGTTGTTTGAGGTGCGGCCTCTGGAAAACCAACCCCTGCGCACAATTAGAGGGACCGACTTTGGGACTGGACCCTGTTATGGCGAAGCTTCCCTCTTTTAGTGAACTCATGGTTTGGACGAAAGTAAGGTAAAGGTCGTGGTCAACCACCCTCTGCCGGCTATCCAAGGAGAAAGCTATAACGTTGGCATTAGGAGTCGGTTGGCACGTGTGGGTAAAGTTGTGCACCCCTGCAGGGTTAAATCTTTTCGAAAAGCCGTGTCCACGGTTATGGACGACTTGGGAATGGATTCTGAGATCATAGACAACTTTAACCGAATGGTAAAATTTGGCAACATAAAGGGTGATCCTAGTTGATAGGTTCAGGTGAAGATGATTCGGTGGAAATCTTATAATGATCAATAGAGCTGGTATCGCTCTCTCCCTCTTTTAAAATGATATGAGTAGACGAGCTTCTATTCTTATCGGTCTTGCAAATAAAACTTGCTTTATGCAAAGAAACTCCAAAGAAAGCCTTTCTAACCAAGCACTTAGCTAATAGGTTAGTAAGTCTTGCTGAGTACCTTAAGTACTCACCCTTGCCTCGTTGTTGTTTTTCTACAGAGGAAGTTGCTCCATCCGAAGGTGGTTTCTACGTTGACATCGACGAGTAGTTGGGAGTTCCTAGGCAGCAGCCTAAGACTTAAGGGTTGGACGTCGCTTTATGTTTAAGGCCTCTTAGGCCATTTGCTATCTTGTTATGTAGCATAACATAATTTTCTTTCCGTTGCTTATTGTATTGTGGTCAGTGACCTCTGCGTGTAATAATTTGGATCTTTACTCTGCTAAGAGTTTGAACTACTAATGCTTTGAGTCGTAGAGTCACTGTTGTGCTATCAGTTGTGGTTACCCATCTCATGCATGATGCGTGTATGTTTATAAAGTGCACGAGAGGGGTTTAAGGCTCTCGAGCTCTCTGTTATGCAGACTTGGTTATGATTAGTTTCACGGCGCTTCGAGATGTGTGGAGCCGATGTTTAATTCCGGCCTGCCTGCCGATGGTGTTCCGGCCTGGGATTGGTAACCCCAGTATCACTCGTTGCTAGCGTGACTAATACACATAACATATTTGTATAGCTTAGATCCCGGGGTCCGACATTCTATTGCTTAGAATTGATATTTTGATGCATGTTAGCTCTCTAGTAACTCACTATAGTAGTTCCCTACATTTGTTTGTCTAAAAATCATATTTTATGAGGTTTGTTAAAAATTTCAGAAAAGGGACATGGATAACTACACCTATGGAGAAGTGTTTGAAAGAGAAGCACCAAGGTCCTCAAGGCCTTCAAGATCCACTGCTCAATATAGGATATCCTACAATGAAGATCTTATGTCACCAAACCTTGAGGGGGACGATGGAGATGCACATCCATCGACCTTCCCTTGCACTAATTTTTTGCGTGATGCAGGGATTCTTAATGATTTCTTGCTTCTTGTTAACAGGGTTGGATTGACTACATACATGGTGGATGAGAGTAATCAATATGCCATTCTCACAAAGATTTTTGTTGAAAGTTTTAAATTCACTAATGCTCATTACAATCCTTCCATTGCATTCAAGATTTATGATAGACCTATCACCATGTCTTTGGAAAGATTTTGTAACATTCTAGGTATACCCATGTTTGGGACGGCGAGGAAGATGCTACAACAGCCCGCTGATTTAGTGGAGCTTTACCGAGGGGTAACCAACGATGATGACCGCACCGCACAGCGTGGCAAGATAAGAAACATTCAACTCCCAGCTATTAGATATTTTACTTACTATATTGCCACTAGTGTACTTGGTAGAGGAAACACTAGCAATATCTCCAACTATCATTTAGCTTTTCTAGCTACCGCTCTTGATGTCAGTAAGAAGTATAACCTTGGTGCTATTATTGCTCGTCGCCTAGCTGCTAGGGGATATATTTATGGAGGTATTATTGCTGCGCGCATTGTTGCTACTCTTGAACTTCCTATTGCTCCTCATGATATATTGTTGACTCCACAGAGGCTTGATCTTGCCGCCATGAAGCTCCATCATTTTGTTACTGCTAACTCACATGCAGGGAAATTAGTTTACAAGATGTTATTCACTGATGGAGAGTAAAGGGAAGTGCCTTTGCCACAACCCAGTTTGTTTAGTATTGATAACAGGCCATGGTCACGCACGAAGGAGGAGTTGGACGAGCGGCTTAGGGTTCTCGGCTTCAACGTACAGCATGGCATCGTGGACCAGGAGGAAGAGGAGGAGCCGGCTTATCACTTCACCACGTACCACTCCGGGGCATCCTCGAGCTCATATCAGGACGATGGTGCTTCTTCATCGCACTACAGAGGCACCACCTCGTGGCCGAGTTGGCCGAGTTGGGATTGATCTCCACTTAGGCCAAAAGCCTAAGCTTGGGGGGAGGTATGCCGACGATCCACTCATCTACATATCTTATTTTGTCGGTCCTATGTGTATCCATGTTTCACTTTCTTTATTGTTCTCATTCTTATTTCTACTTTCCAAAACATAAAAGACCAAAAATATTTTCGTTGTTTCTCTCTATTTGTTTCTTTTGCTACCTTTGGTTTGCTTTACTTGCTATTTTCGGTTTGCTATTTGAAAAATCCAAAAATATTTTGCTTTGTTTGCTATTTCCTTCTGTTCTTGTTTCAAAAATCGAAAACCCGAAAATATTTGTTGTTCTTCTTCGGTTTTGTAAAGTTTGTTTCAGAGTTCAGTCTCCCGTTACTCCATTGGAGCTTGGTATTGACTTTATATTATTCAAGCCACACAAGTGAAGAGCAATAATGACGACATATGACAATCCGAGATGTGGTAAGAGGCTGGTATGAACTCTATTTGTTTTCATTTTTGTACATATACTCATCTATGTGGACATGCCTAGTCGGTTCATGTAAGGTATATGTTATCTAATGGATGCTTTATAGTTCTTGCTTTCATATGATTAGTTTCAATTTACTAATAGTTTGTAGCATGTCATGTAGTCGCTTGCATGCATTGTTCTATTCATAATATGGTATGTTATTGTGGTATCCACCTCTGAAAGCTTCATTTGAATCAACTTGGCACATGCTCAAGCATGCATATGACTGAACAAAAAGTCAATTAAGCCTCGATGATTTACTTTGCCTTAGAGTTCTTGTATCATTTTTATGCCTATATTAATTTTGTTTTGTCGCAAGCATGATTATAACAGCTATTGCTCTCTCGATTGTCGCTTCCCAGTCTTTTGCTAGCCTTCACTTGTATTGAGTATGAGCTCTACAAATGCATCCAATTACCAAAAACCAAGTCTTCCAAAGAGTCCACTATAAATTCTTGTGCATGGTATTTGCAAGCCATTCCAAGTATATTTTCATGTGCTACCTTTCAAAACTTTCAACTACTTCTCATTTTGTGCCACTGTTTTTAGCTCATGGGGATGTAGTGGTCGGAATTGCTATCTTCCATATTAAATTAAGTACCCCTCGACTAGGCAGCTTCATTTGCTCATCATTAATTTTGCATGAGAGCTGGTTAGACCATTATAATCTAATTCTAAAAAGAAAAAAAGGCACTCCTCCAAGGTATGTGAAAGTTGGTGGGCACCCGATGGAATCGGTTAGCCATGGTTTGAGAAAGGAAAAAAACGTGGGGAGGAGTGCCAAAGCTTTATAAAAGAGCACCAATGTGCCAAAATTTCAAAGAACTCGGAACCGCTCTCACTTGTTTATTATGGAAGATAGCAAGTCCCCATTGCCAGTCGTTGACATGAAACAACCACCTCTCAAAATAAATTTTTATCTCTGTTTTACAAATGAAAAGCTCTAGCACATGTTTAATCATTGTTTCCCTCTACGAAGGGCCATTCGTTTATTTTTATGTTGAGTCTTCATCTTCTAAATTTAAGCACTTCTTGAGAGCATAGCTGTTATTCTTAGTGTAATGTGCTTGTCCCAGAACACGGTTAATTGTGGTATAACTTTGATGCTTGTATCTTTGATATTTTTACTTCTAGTCTTTCTTTGGACTTCAGAGGTGCCTCAGCATCTATGTTTTGCTCCACAAATAAAGGCAAGATGGATACCACTCTTTCATATCATTTATGCATATTACAATCTTGTAGCTTCTCATGTACATGTTACTTGTTATTAGTGCATTGGCACTCTTTCATAGCTTGCTTGACTATGAGGTGACATTAGTTGCATATTTCTTATTATGAATTGCCTGAGTACTTGATCACATAGTTATTATATATACATCATATGAAGCAAATGTGTTCGTGAAAGTTTCTTTTATCGCTCTCAGTTGTTAACTGAATTGCTTGAGGACAAGCAAATAGCTAAGCTTGGGGGGAGTTGATACGTCCAAAACGTATCTACTTTCCTGAACACTTTTGCTATTGTTTCTCCTCTAATTTGTGTGTTTTGAATACAACTCACACGGACTAACGCTGTTTTCAGCAGAATTGCTCTGGTGTCTCGTTTTTATGCAGAAATCCAACTTCCAGTAAAAATTCCGGAAAAATCATCAAAAATCCTATTTCACCAGAAGACCCACGGAGCCAGAAGATGAGACAGAGTGGAGGCACGAGGCCTCCACACACACAGGGGGCGCGGCCCAGCCCTGGCCGCGCCCACCTGGTGTGAGGGCGGCTCGGACGTCGCCTCGACCCCTTCTTCCGCCTACATATACCCCTTTACCAGAAAATATCGGGGAGATGGCGTTTTTCCCAGATAGACTTCCGTTGCACCGCCGCCATCAGAAACCGCGATTCGGAACCAGAAACTCCGTTCTGGCACCCTGCCGGGATAGGGATTTGGAGGAGATCTTCATCACCATCATCACCGACATCCCTCCATTGACCATCCATGACTCCCCCATCCATGTGTGAGTAATTCCCCCGCTATAGGTGAGGGGATGGTAGGGATTGGATGAGATTGTTCATGTAATTTGATATGAGATTCTTAGGGCATAGTGCCTAGTATCTTCTATTAGTGCTTATGACTTTGTTGCAACTTGTTGTGCTTAATGCTTGTCACTTTGGGCCCGAGTGCCATGATTTCAGATCTGAACATGTTATTATTTCTATGATGATACTTGTTGTTTATGGTCTTACCTACAAGTTGTATACACATATTGTTGTCCGAAACCCGAGGCCCCAAAGTGACAGAAATTGGGATAACCAGAGGGGATGGCTATGATGTGAGGATTACATGTGTTCACCGAGTGTTAATGCTTTGCTCTGGTACTTTATTAAAAGGAGTACCTTAATTACCAGCAGTTTCCCTTGAGGCCCTGCTACAACAAGATGGTAGGATAAAAGATGTTGTGCAAGTTTCTCCTTGTGAGCACGTACGACTATATACAAAACGCATGCCTATGATTGTCAGTACTAGGATGCTTTATCATTATTTATCTGCAATGCCCATGTCTCATTGATTTCATGAATTATCTTATCCATGCAACGCCCGTACATCCATCCCTATGCCTACAGTATTTGTTCCTACTGTTTACTATTGCTACTATTACCGCTGTTATTTTACTACTGCTATTACTATTTCACTACTATCACCACTATAAAACTGTTGCTACTGATAAACCACAGCGAGCAAGACTGTTTCCAGGTGCAGCTGAATTGACAACTCATCTGTTAAGGCTTACATATATTCTTTGGCTTCCCTTGTGTCGAATCAATAAATTTGGGTTTTACTTCCCTCGAAGACTGTTGCGATCCCCTATACTTGTGGGTCATCAATCAGCAATGTGTAACCTGCACACAACACAACCAAAATACTTTGCCCCAACTTGCAGTGAGGTTGTCAATCTCATAGGTTTGCTGTAAACAAAGGATTAAACGTATCGTGTGGTAATAGATGTTTGTTTGCAAGAAAGTAAATAATACTTGTAGAAAGTAAACGGTAATATATATGTAAAAGAATGGACCGGGGTCCATAGTTCATTAGAGGTGTCTCTCCATAAAGATAAATAACATGCTGGGTAAACAAATTACAGTTGGGCAATTGACAGAATAAAGAATGCAAGCAATGCATATACATGTCATGAGGATCACTATGAGATTTACTTGGGCATTACAACATAATACATAGACCGTAATCCAACTGCATCTATCACTAATAATCCACCCGCCGGATATCATCCGAACAACCGTTGGATTTTAAGTTGTAAGCAACAGATTATCGCCTTAAGCAAAGTGTGTAATGTAAACAATACAAATGTCCTTGAAAACAAGATTGTTGTTTTCTCCCTAGTAGCAACAACACATCTACAACCTTAGAATTTATTGTCACTCTCCCAGATTACTAGAGGCATGAACCCGCTATCGAGCATAAATACTCCCTCTTGGAGTCACTAGCATCTACTCGGCCAAGATATCTACTAGCAACGGAGAGCATGCAAGATCATAAACAACATAGAGATGATAAATCACAAATCAACTTGACATAGTACTCAATATTTGTCAGATCCCAACAAACACAACATGTAGAATTACATAACAATGACCTTGATCATGATAGGCAGCTCACGAGATCTAAACATGAAGCATATGAAGGAGAAGACATCCATCTTGCTACTGTTATGGACCTATAGTCCAAGGTAGACTACTCACACATCATTCTAGAGGCAGGCATGGTGATGAAGAAGGCCTCCGGTGGTGATTCCCCTCTCCAGCAGGGCGCCGGTAGGAGCTTCTGGACCCTCCCGATCTCGCATCGACGGCGGCGGCGGCTTGCAGTATGTTTTCTGGAAAAGAGTTTGGTCCTCTAGGGTTTTCCCGTTGAGGGGATTAAATAGGCAGAAGGGCGATGTCAAGAGGTGGACCAGGCGGTCACACCCCCTAGTGGCGTGTCCTAGGGGTGGCCCGCGCCACCACCAGGTGTGGCCGGCCACTGGTCCATCTCCTGCTCTCCTTTGGACTCCGTCTTCGTTTCAGGTAATTAGGGACTTCAGCTTTTGTTTCGTCCAATTCTGAGAATATTTCCTGTGTAACTTTTCCGAAACACAAACACAGCAGAAAACAGGGAACTAGCACTGTGGCATCTCGTTAATAGGTTAGTTCCGGAAAATGCATAAAAACGCCACAAAGTGTAAACAAAACACAAAGCAAATGGTGCATAAACAAGCATGGAGCATCAAAAACTATAGATACGTTTGAGACGTATCAAGCATCCCCAAGCTTAACTCCTACTCATCCTCGAGTAGGTAAGTGATAACAAAACAATAATTTTTGAGGTGACATGCAACAACACAATCTTGATCAAAACGATGTAAAGCATTGAGTGCTGAGATCAAAGTACTCTAAACATGGGCATAAAAGATATAATCTTGACAATAGAACTTAGCAATCTTGTTATAACATGAAAAGTAACACAAACAAAAGATCATGAGTAATAATGCATTGAAAATCAATTGTTTATTTTGAGCATATAGAAAAACATAGCAAAGTGGTATTCATCTTGTCCCTCATGGAGTAGCAAAACATAAATGCATAGGACACCTTCAAGTTTAAGAGGGCGACTAGATACAAATAATTTGAGAACAAGCAATACCATAATCATGAATCAATCAATAATAAATTTTGGGACCATGCACATTATACTCAGAATGACAACTATGCTCTCTTAGAAAGTTGCATAAAGGTAGAAGGTGAAGACTCAACATAAAATTAAAAGAAGGGCCCTTCGCAGAGGGAAGCATGGATTTAGCATATGCTAGAGCTTTTCATTTGTAAAACAGAGATAAAAATTTGTTTTGAGAGGTGGTTGTTCTTGTCAACGACTGGCAATGGGGTTCTTGCTATCTTCCATACTAGGGGCACATTTGTGCTCTTTTATAAAGCTTGGCACTCCTCCCCACTTTTCTTTTCACAAACCATGGCTAACCGAATCCTTCGGATGCCCACCAACTTTCACATACCATGGAGGAGTGCCTTTTTTCTTTTCCTTTTTTTTTCCTTTTTAAAGAGATTACAATATGGAAGATAGAAAATCCGACCACTACGTCCCCATGAGCTGAAACCGTGTCACAAAATGAGAAGTATTTTAAAGGTTTTTTGAAAGGTAGCACACAAAAATTTACTTGGAATGGCTTGAAAATACCATGCATAGGAATTTATAGTGGACTCTTTGAAATAACTTGGTTTTTGGTAGTTGGATGAAGGAGAAGTATTCCCTCTCAGTGCAGATGAAGGCTAGCAAAAGACTGGGAGCGACCAACTAAGAGAGCAATAACGGCCATAATCATGCATAGCGACAAAACATTATTAACCAAAGCATAAAGTGGTATCACAAATCAAAAACCAAATGATCATAGAGGCTTGAGGCGACTGGTTAAAGTCAAACATGGTGTAAGCAGGCGCCAAGTCAACCCAAATAAAGCATCAAAGGAGAATACCACAATATTATGCTTCCATATAATAAAAACAATGCATGATTCTTTCAAAGGCACATTAAGCAATCTCAGTCATTTGAGACAAGTCATGCTATAGCAAAAACTACTAAGCATATAATCAAAATAACATCAAGCATGACATGCAAAAGAAAGTCTAAGCCACAGTCTAAACAAGCTCCCATTTGTACCACTATACATATGAAACTTTTTACTCTTTTCCAACACCAATCAACCTTTTTGAAACAACTCTTGAAGATGAAAAGCAACATAGACCAGGGGTCTAAACACACCTAGCAACAAAGAACTAACAAGTTCTGAACAAAAATCAAGGTGAAAAATGAAAGCTAAATGCAGTACTAGAAAAAGAGAACACTCGTTGAATGATAAGAGTGAAAACTAGAGTGTTCTTGGCAATGAAAACAGAGTGTGTCTTCTCCCAAAGAAACATGTTGGGGTCCAAACATTTATTGCAGGAAACAAAACAAAACTGAAAGCTAAAATAAAGACGCTCCAAGAAAAACACATAGCATACAAAGCAATAAAAATAGTGTCTTGAAAGATAACCTGATATCTCGTTGATGAAGAAGGGGTGCCTCAGAGCATCCCCAAGCTTTGACTCTTGTACATCTTGGATATTTCTTGGGGTGACATGGGCATCCCTAAGCTTGAAATTTTGTCCATACTTCATCTCATCTTATCATTCTCCTTTCCCTACACTTGAAAACTTCATTCATATAAAACTTCACACAATTGTTATTAACAACATTAGTGTATGTAAGATAGTAAATCCACTCTTTGGTTCAGTTTAAACTCAAGTATAACACCCATTAAAGAATAAGCTACTATAGCAACTTCCTCAAAAGTTCTGTGGTCAAAAGAACTCAAAAAGAAAGAGATCAAGAGGCAAACGCAAATAGTGGCAAAAATATGTTAAAATAGAACAGCTGGTAAAGATCAATTTTTTTGAAAATCTTATGTTGCTCAAATCAAAAAGTGCAAAACTAATGAAAGTTAGACAATAACCTGGGGCATGTGCACAAGAAATCTCAGATCAGAAAGACGTCCTGAGAATTTTCACGAATTTTTACGATACCGTGCGGAAATCTGTTTCAGGACAACAACTTCCCCAAATCTTACCTTCCGACAATTAGATGTTCTTCTTGGTACAAAAACGAAATAAAAATGATAAGGAGAGTCTATTACAGTAGTAATAACTTCCTAGACTCAACAAAAAGAAAAAAGTACTAAAAAGAAAACATTGGGTTATCTCCCAAGAGTGCTTTTCTTTAACACGTTTGAGCTAGGCGCAGAAAGTGGAAATCAAGTATTTTCAACTGAAGGAGCATTAAGATCAATAGCAGAAGTCTTGTCAACAAGGAATTGTATTTTATCCAAATGAGTTTTAGAAGATTCTATATGAATACTCTTGGGTTCACTACTTTCATCAAAAGGGTTTTCAGGAACAATCCAATCAAAATTCTTTTCCAAAGCTTCATGCATCCCTACGAGTTTGAAAGGTATTGGTACTTTGATTTCTTCCTTATTTGTACCAACAACCTCTACACGTGAGCCAAGCATATTAAAACACTCAAAAACTTTCCTAGCTTCTATAACAACATCTCTAAATTCTTTACGCAATGTCTCCAAAATAAAATCTTTCTTTTTAGAGTCTTCGATATCATGAAGCTTAAGAAACATTTCCTGCATAAAGGGATTAAGGTTAACAAACCTAGCCTCCAATATGTGAACTAAGTAAGCAGTAGCAACTTCATAACTAGGAGTGAGTTCGGCTAAGGATCTATCCTCAACATCTCTGTGTTTACTGACATGATTAAAGAACTCTTCAATGTTATCTTTCCCAATTATAGAACCACTACCTATTGATAGGTCTTCCAGAACGCACTTAGGGAATAACATAATGAACTAAAAGTAAAAGTAATGAAATACCAACTATAAAAGGAACTAATTTTTTGTATTTTTGATAAAAAGATGCAAAGAAAAATAAAGTAAAGAAAGTAAGCAAAACAATAACAAATTAAAAGATTGGAAGCGAGAGACTCCCCTTGCAGAAATCCTCTTTCTCCCCAGCAACGGCGCCAAAAAAAGTTGCTTGATAGCGGTGCTAGCCACCTAGTTGGGAACCCCAACAAGAAGGTATGATGAGCACAGCGGCAAGTTTACCCTCGATATGAAACCAAGGTTTAATCGAACTAGTAGGAGAAAGAAACCACTTCTGAAGGTTGATGCTAGCTGGCTTTGGCGACAGCTCTAGAGAATTTATATATGGCGCCTATCTGGGGCGTAGCTTTGGCGCCAGCAGCAACATGGAACCTGCACACAACACAACCAAAGTACTTTGCCCCAACTTGTAGTGATGTTGTCAATCTCACCGGTTTGCTGTAAACAAAGAATTAAACGTATCATGTGGTAATAGATGTTTGTTTGCAAGAAAGTAAATAATGCTTGTAGAAAGTAAACGATACTATATATGTAAAAGAATGAACCGGGGTCCACAGTTCACTAGAGGTGTCTCTCCATAAAGATAAATAACATGCTGGGTAAACAAATTACAGTTGGGCAATTGACAGAATAAAGAATGCAAGCAATCCATGTACATGTCATGAGGATCACTATGAGATTCACCTGGGCATTACAACATAATACATAGACCATAATCCAACTGCATCTATGACTAATAATCCACCTGCCGGATATCATCCGAACAACCGTTGGGTATTAAGTTGCAAGCAACAGATTATCGCCTTAAGCAAAGTGTGTAATGTAAACAATACAAATGTCCTTGAACACAAGATTGTTGTTTTCTCCCTAGTAGCAACAACACATCTACAAAATTAGAAGTTATTGTCACTCTCCCAGATTACTAGAGGCATGAACCCACTACCGAGCATAAATACTCCCTCTTGGAGTCACTAGCATCTACTCGGCCAAGATATCTACTAGCAAACAATATAGAGATGATAAATCACAAATCAACTTGACATAGTACTCAATATTCATCGGATCCCAAGAAACATAACATGTAGAATTACATAGCGATGATCTTGATCATGATAGGCAGCTCACAAGATCTAAGCATGAAGCACATGGAGGAGAATACATCCATCTAGCTACTGCTATGGACCCGTAGTACAAGGTAGACTACTCACACATCACTCCGGAGGCAGGCATGGTGATGAAGAAGGCCTCTGGTGGTGATTCCCCTCTCCAACGGGGTGTCGGGAAGAGCTTCTGGACCCTCCCGATCTCGCGTCGACAACGGCGGTGGCTTGCAGTATGCTTTCTGGAAAAGAGTTCGGTCCTCTAAGGTTTTCCCGTCGAGGGGATTAAATAGGCGGAAGGGTGATGTCAGGAGGTGGACCAGGTGGTCACACCCCCGGGTGGTGCGGCCTAGGGGTGGCCCGCGCCACCACCAGGTGTGGCCAGCCCCTGGTCTGTCTCCTGCTCTCCTTTGGACTCCGTTTTTGTGTCAAGTAATTAGGGACTTCAACTTTTGTTTCGTCCAATTCCGAGAATATTTCCTATGTAACTTTTCTGAAACACAAAAATAGCAGAAAATAGGGAACTGGCACTATGGCATCTTGATGCGGCACGGTGTTAATGGTTTTTCACCGTCCAGTTGGGAACCCCAAGAGGAAGGTATGATGAGTACATCAGCAAATTTTCCCTCAGTAAGAAACCAAGGTTTAATCGTATCCAGGAAAAAGCCAAACTCCAGAAGGTGATGCCTGCTAGCTTCGCGACAGCTCCGAACAATTTATAAGGCACCTCGTCCAAGCTTTGCTTTGCGAGCGGCAACATGGAACCTGTACACAACACAACCAAATACTTTTCTCCCAACTTACGATGAGGTTGTCAATCTCACCGGTTTGCTTGAAACAAAGGGTATGAGCGTATCGAGTGGAAAGTAATAGTAATATGCGAGTAAAGTAAACAGTGCAAGTAAAGTAAATAGGTGATAGCAATGTAATGGAAATAGGACTGGGGTCCATAGTTCACTAGTGGTGTCTCTCCATAAGATAAAATAACACATGCTGGGTAAACAAATTACAGTTGAACAATTGATAGAATAAAGACAACGTGCATATGTCGAGAGGATCACTATGAGATTTACTCTGGGCATTACAACAAGATACATAGACCGCCATCCAACTGCATTTATGACTAATAATCCACTTGTGGCGAATCAATCCGAGAACTCCACAAGTATTAAGTTGCGAACAACAGATAACTGCATTAAGCAAAGTGTGTAATGTAAACAAAGCATATGCACTTGAGCATATGAATGTTGTTTTCTCCCTAGTGGCAACAACACATCTACAACCTTAGAGGTTTCTATCACTCCCCTAGATTAAATAGAGGCATGAACCCAACTATCGAGCATAAATACTCCCTCTTGGAGTCACTAGTATCTACTCGGCCAAAATAGCTACTAACAACGGAGGGCATGCAAGATCATAAACAACATAGAGATAACATAAGATAATATTCAGCATATCAACTCAATCATAACACCAATATTCATCGGATCCCAACAAACACAACATGTAGAATTACATAACGGTGATCTCGATCATGTAAAGCAGTTCACGAGATCTAAACATGAAGCACATGTTGGAGAAGATAACCAACTAGCTACTGCTATGGACCCATAGTCCAAGGTAGACTACTCACTCATCGCGCCGGGGGCAAGCATGGCGATGAAGAAGGCCTCCGGTGGCGATTCCCCTCTTGATCTCGGGTCGATGACGGCGGCGGATCGCGATATGTTTCTAGAAAATTGATTGGGGCTTTAGGTTTTTCCCGTCGGGGGGTCTTTATAGGCGAAGGGGCGGCATCAGAAGTGGACCACGGGGCCCTCACCATAGGTGGGCATGGCCAGGCCCTAGGCCGCGCCCCCTGGTGGTGAGGCCGCCATGTGGCTCCTTTCCGTCTCCTCTTCGGTTCTCTGGAAGCTTCGGTAAATTTCCGGATGTTCAGCTTTTGTTTCGTCCAATTCCGAGAATATTTCCTGTGTAACTTTTCTGAAACACAAAAACAGCAGAAAACAGGGAACTGGCACTGTGGCATCTTGTTAATAGGTTAGTTCCGAAAAATGCATAAAAATGCCATAAAGTGTAACGAAACACTAAGCAAATGGTGTAAAAACAAGCATGGAGCATCAAAAATTATAGATACGTTATAGACGTATCAGCATCCCCAAGCTTAACTCCTGCTCGTCCTCGAGTAGGTAAGTGATAACAAAAGAAATAATTTTTGAGGTGACATGCACCTACACAATCTTGATCATCTATGTAAGCGTTGTGAGCTGGGATCAAAAGAACTTAAAACATGGGCATGAAAGATATAATCTTGATAGAAGAAACTTAGCAACTATGTTATAACATGAAAATGAACACAAACGAAAGATCATGAAAATGAAAGAATGAAAGTCAAACATGTGTTCAAATCATATGGAAAAACATACAAATGGTTTTCAGCTTGTCCTTCATGAGAGAGCAAAACATAAATGCATAGGATGCCTTCAAGTTTAAGAGGGCGACTAGATACAAATAATTTAAGAACAAGTGAAACCAACATCATGAATCAATCAATGAAAACTTTGGGACAATGCACATTATACTCAGAATGACAACTATGCTCTCTTAGACGGTGCATAAAGGTAGAAGGTGGTGACTCAACATAAAGGTAAAAGAAAGGCCCTTCGCGGAGTGAAGCAGTGATTGCAAGTTTTATAAACCTTCAATAATTATGGTACTTACTGGCTTTGAGCTCTCATTGCCCCATCATAGGCATCTTGAATGGTTAAAGTTAATGCGAATACACTTATGATGCATATGCTTGACAAATCATAAGTTGAAAACCTCGTGTCCCATGAAGTACGAATACCCAAACCTCATGCTACTTTACTTAGAGTCCCAAGCAAGCTCTTGTCATTGTAAGTATACACGTATCATTGAGAACCGCCAACGGGGTACCTCCATGCCCGATGACATGGAAGAAGCCCACATCAAAATGACAAGACAAACAGACAATGAACACCTCGGCATCTCTTTTATTTACCATTGGTATAGCTTTTTATTGTGAGATGCGTCGTCGAATATTCACTATGGGCATGCTGTAAATTTCCACCATGAATTATGCATGGCTTAGATTAGCGGCCCAGGCATTTCTCTAACATGTATACAAACTCTATGATCCCGCAAGATTCCCAATTCATTTCACATCGCGAGTATCCATAAACAAAAGATCACGATATCAACTCAAATGAAAGATAGTGCAATGTTGAAAGCTTGCCCCATGATGGCATGGCTGGGCTAATTTCCAACTTACAACTTGCAAGCATAACAACTCAACATAAGAGAGCTACAATGTCAAAATTTTAAAACGAGAAAAGTAAAGTGTGCCATCAGGTTCGTGAGAGCTTTACTGGCCAATTTTCGCATAACACCAAAAAGAGTTTAATTTTAAGGATAGATAAAAGCAAGTCAAATGTACTTTGGAATAGCAAATTGCTAATAGGCATGTATGGTGGACACATTGGAACAACTTGGTTTTTAGGAGTTGGATGCACGAGTAGAGCTCATACTCAGTACAAAACGATGGCTAGCAAAAGACTGGGAGCGACCAACTAAGAGAGCAATAACGGCCAACTAATTTCCGGATGTTCGGCTTTTGTTTCGTCCAATTCCGAGAATATTTCCTGTGTAACTTTTCTGAAACATAAAAACAGCAGAAAATAGGGAACTGGCACTGTGGCATCTTGTTAATAGGTTAGTTCCGGAAAATGCATAAAAATGCCATCAAGTGTAACGAAACACTAAGCAAATGGTGTAAAAACAAGCATGGAGCATCAAAAATTATAGATACGTTAGAGACGTATCACATCTCGTTAATAGGTTAGTTCCGAAAAATGCATAAAAATGCCCCGTAGTGTAAACAAAACACAAAGCAAATGGTGTATAAACAAGCATGGAGCATCAAAAATTATAGATACATTTGAGACGTATCAAATACTCCCTCCCTCAAATGATGTCTTAACTTTATCTAAATTTACATATATATAGACGATAGATATATGTAAATTTAAACAAAAGACAACTAAGGGACTAATAAGAATTGTGACAGTAGCGCGTAGTGTACATTTAACCCTTTGTGAAATTTACCTACAAAAAACCTTTATTAAATGGAAAAAGATACATAGAGGCGCCGCATCAAGAATTCGGTTCGGCTCCTTGTTTGCATGCGCTTCTCCCTTATACGAGCTACAACTAGCATGCATGCAAGAAT
Source organism: Dactylis glomerata (assembly GCA_007115705.1). Classification (NCBI taxonomy): domain Eukaryota; kingdom Viridiplantae; phylum Streptophyta; class Magnoliopsida; order Poales; family Poaceae; genus Dactylis; species Dactylis glomerata. The sequence continues at coordinate 229,338 of QXEO01001024.1, read as the reverse complement.
CTTATATCTCATGCTGATGTCATCGCATTAATTGCTAATTTTGAAAATTCTAAATGATTTATCTTCTAAGCCATTAATCCGATTAGTGATCCATTTTCACCGCTGAGTTCGTCTCAACAAGGGCTTGAAAACTAGGTCCCATGTTGCTATGTTTTGATATTTTTTTTCGTTGCATCAGTTACAAAATTACCTTAACATAATTGCCCAATTAACAACAAACAACCACCATATTATTTGTGTATAGTATAGATTATGTTTTACAGGGTTTTAAATATCCAAATAATTTGCCAATATGTGTCAATAAGCTGATGACTGTTGTCAAATAAGTTCATTTAGCCCGATGACTAAGTAGTGTGTATTCCATGGTATATGTCAATAATCTGTCAAGTATCAACAACCAAGCTGTCTTTTTAATCTGGCAACTAAGTGGTGATAATCTGGTAAGTACGTGATAAGAATCTGACAATTTGCTGATAAAAAAGTCATCAAAACATATCAATATGGGATTTAGTTTCGAAGATCTCGTCGTGAGGAACTAACAGTGAAAGCGGATCCTTAATCTGATTAACAGTTGAAGAGATAAATCTTTTTAAAATTTCGAAATTTGAAGGAATCTTGGGCTGACGTGTAGTACTTTGCATGAAAGAGAGATCGAGAGGTGTCGCCGCACGGACTGGAAAAAATGCGGCGCCGCCGGGTAGCACCGTCCTTATTAAATTTATACGGTGTCTGGAGAAAGTGGCCACACCTCACCGCCCCTAGTACTTCCAGAAAAACTAATTAACTTGCTAACAGTTAGCTTATTAATCCCCTAGTCACCAGATAAACTAGCCGCTATCGGTTAACTATTTCCTCAAGGGTTAAGTGCACTTTTGGTCCCTCAAGTGTTGCAAAAGTTCAACTTTAGTCCCTCAACTATTTTTAGTCTAAAACTAGTCCCCAAGCACTTAATAGGTCTACATATTGTCCCTGGCACCGGTTTTGACCGAGTTTTTACCTTTTTGTCCCACGCTGGAAAGTTTTTAGCAGAATTTTATCAAGGTAGGCTCATCTAAACGTGGGAATCCATTGTCCTCGATCAATATTGCCCTCTCAATCTCTTAACAAACCCTCTCTAAATGGACCAGTCTATAAAGATGGAGGTGTGATAGAGCTAATCGATGATCCTTGACTCAAAACTGTCGTCCATGGAATGCAGGCGCCTGATGTCTTCTATTCTTGTATTGTTGGGCCTCCAAGTGCAGAGGTTTGTAGAACAACAACAAGTTTCCCTTAAGTGGATCACCCAAGGTTTATCGAACTCAGGGAGGAAGAGGTCAAAGCTATCCCTCTCAGGCAACCCTGCAATTAAGATATAAGAAGTCTCTTGTGTCCCCAACACACCCAATACACTTGTCAGGTGTATGGGTGCACTAGTTCGGCGAAGAGATAGTGAAATACAAGTAATATGGATGATTATAAGTGGTAGTTGCAATCTGAAATAAAAATCGCTGCGAGCAAACATGTAAGAGAACTTGTTGCAAATGGTGTTTCAATGCTTACAAACAAGGCCTAGGGATCACACTTTCACTAGTGGACACTCTCAACAATGATAACATAATTCAACACATAAATATCACTCTTCACTATGCTACACTGAACTACTCTCTGGTTGGATAACGAACACTAATCATGTGTAGGGCTACAAAGCACTTCTTAAAGTTCGCATTACCCAATCTAGATTACCCCACACTATCACCTTGAGTGCACTAGATGGTTCCAGACAAACACCAACAATTCATAGAGATATCCAACTCAAATCATAACTCATGATAAGTATAACTATAAAATTTAGCCTAAGAGACACACATAATGCACACACTGTCACCTTCACATCATGGGACAAGGTGTCTCCGGAAATTATAAGAATAAAACCACTTGAGTAGCATAATAGATAAAGAGTAACATCTACTAATTCAACAAGATACAAAGCTCATGATCACATAAATATCACACCATGGGAGAGAGAGATGAACCACATAGCTACCAGTAGAGCCCACAGCCCCGAAGGAGAACTACTCCCTCCTCATCATGGGAGACAGCAACGGCGATGGAGATGGTTGTGGAGTCGATGGAGATGGCTCTGGGGGTAATTCCCCGTCCCGACAGGGTACCAGAATAGAGATTTCCGTCCCCCGAAATTGGTCTTCAATGGCGGCGGCGCTGCGGAACTTTTTGTGGATGGACGCTGATTTATTTAGGGTTTTCGCGTCGGATGGATTTTATAGGCGGAAGGGCGATGTCAGATGGCACCAGGGGGGCCCACACCATGTGGTGGTGCGACCAAGGGTGGACCCACGCCACCAGGTGGTGTGTCCACCTCCTAACCCTCCTTTGTCTCTGCTTTGGACTCCATCTCATGTCGGGAAATATAGGAACTTTGGGCTTCGTTTTGTCAAATTCCGAGAATATTTCCTGTGTAACTTTTCTGAAACACAAAAACAGCAGAAAATAGGAACTAGCACTGTGGCATCTTGTTAATAGGTTAGTTCCAGAAAATGCATAAAAATGCCACGAAGTGTAAACAAAACACAAAGCAATTGTTGTAAAACAAGCATGGAGCATCAAAATTTATAGATACGTTTGCAACGTATCAGCATCCCCAAGCTTAACTCCTGCTCGTCCTCGAGTAGGTAAGTGATGTCTACGCACGCGTCTGTTCTTGTAGATAGTGTTGGGCCTCCAAGTGCATATGTTTGTAGAACAGCAGCAAGTTTCCCTTAAGTGGATCACCCAAGGTTTATCAAGCTCAGGGAGAAGGAGGTCAAATCTATCCCTCTCAAGCAACCCTGCAATTACGATACAAGAAGTCTCTTGTGTCCCCAACACACCCAATACACTTATCAGATGTATAGGTGCACTAGTTCGGCGAAGAGATAGTGAAATACAAGTAATATGGATGATTATAAGTAGTTAATGCAATCTGAAATAAATATTTCTGCGAGCAAACATGTAACAAAACTGAATGTAAATGGTGTTTCAATGCTTGGAAACAAGGCCTAGGGACCATACTTTCACTAGTGGACACTCTCAACAAAGATAACATAATTGAACACATAAATAACTATCTTCACTATGCCACTCTAAACTATTCTCCAATGGATAACGAACACTAATCATGTGTAGGGCTACAAAGCACTCCTTAAAGTTTGCATTTCCCCAAACTAGATTGCTCCACACTATCACCTTGAGCGCACTATATGGTTCCAACAAACACCAACAATTCATAGAGATACTAACCAAAAAGACACACACAATGTGCGCACTGTCACCTTCACATCATGGTACAAGGTGTCTTTGGAGATTACAATAATAAAGCATGGGAGTAGCATAATATATGAAGAATAGCATCTACCAATTCAACTAGATACAAAGCTCACGATCACATATAGATCACATTATGGGAGAGAGAGAGATGAACCACATAGCTACCGGTAGAGCCCTCAGCCCCGGGGGAGAACTACTCCCTCCTCATCATGGGAGACAGCAACATTGGTGGAGATGGCGGTGAAGTCAATGGAGACGGCGGTGGAGGCGACAGCGTCGATGGAGATGGCTCCGGGGGCACTTCCCCATCCCGGCAAGGTGCCAGAATAGAGACTTCTTTCCCCCGAAATTGGTCTTCGACGGCGGTGGCGCTGCGGAACTTTTATTGGGAAAACGCCAATTTTATTTAGGGTTTTCCGTCGGGAGGCTTTATATAGGCGGAGAGGCGGCGTCAGGAAGTGGACTAGGGGGCTCACTCCCTAGTGGCGCGACCAGGGGCGCGTCACCCCCTAGTGTGGTGGCCCTCTGGCCCTCCTTCGGCTCTCCTTCGGTCTTCGTCCTTTGTCCGGGAAAAATAGGAGGTTCGGCTTTTGTTTCGTCCAATTCCGAGAATATTTCCTGTGTAGCTTTTCTGAAACACAAAAACAACAGAAAACGGGGAACTGGCACTGTGGCATCTCGTCAATAGGTTAGTTCTGGAAAACGCATGAAAACACCACGAAGTGTAACACAACACAGAGCAAATGGTGCATAAACAAGCATGGAGCATCAAAAATTATAGATACGTCTGAGACGTATCAAGCATCCCCAAGCTTAACTCCTGCTCGTCCTTGCTGGTGCCAAGTTGACGCGTAGCAGACGGTCCTTGTGCGTGGTGAATAACCAGCCCGTTGGGAACCCCAACAGGAAGGTGTGATGAGTATAGCAGCTAGTTTTCCCTCAGTTAAGAAACCAAGGTTTAATCGTTCTTGGAGAGGAGAGACAAACGACTGAAGGTGATGCTTGCTAGTTTGCGACAGCTTCGGACAATTTATATATGGTGCCTCGTCCAAGCTTTGCTTGCTAGCTGGAACGCGGAACCTGCACACAACACAACCAAGTACTTCGTTCTTAACTTGCGATGAGGTTGTCAATCTCACCGGTTTGCTTGAAACAAAGGTTATGAGCGTATCGAGTGGAAAACAATAGAGTATGCGAGTAAAGTAAACAGTGCGAGTAAAGTAAACAGGTGATAGCAATATGATGGAAATAGGACCGGGGTCCACAGTTCACTAGTGGTGTCTCTCCATAAGATAAATAACACATGCTGGGTAAACAAATTACAGTTGGGCAATTGATAGAATAAAGATAAACGTGATATCTCAAGAAGATCACTATGAGATTTACTCTAGGCATTACAACAAAATACATAGACTGCCATCCAACTGCATCTATGACTAATAATCCACTCACGGGGATATCGTCTGAACACCCCATGAGTATTAAGTTGCGAACAACGGATAATTGCATTAAGCAAAGCGTGTAATGTAAACAAAGCATATGCCCTTGAGCATATGAATGTTGTTTTCTTCCTAGTAGCAATAGCACATCTACAACCTTAGAGGTTTCTGTCACTCCCCCAGGTTAAATAGAGGCATGAACCCACTATCGAGCATAAATACCCCCTCTTGGAGTCACTAGCAACTACTCGGCCAAGATAGCTACTAACAACGGAGAGCATGCAAGATCATAAACAACATAGAGATAACAAAAGATAATATTCAGTACAACAACTCAATCATAAACACCAATATTCATCGGATCCCAACAAACCAAACATGTAGAATTACATAACGGTGATCTCAATCATGTAGGGCAGCTCATGAGATCTAAACATGAAGCACATGGTGGAGAAGGCAACCATCTAGCTACTGCTATGGACCCATAGTCCAAGGTAGACTACTCACTCATCGCTCTGGAGGCAAGCATATTGATGGCGGCGGCGGATCGCGATGGGTTCTGGAAAAGTGATCGGGTACTTAGGTTTTTTCCGTCGGGGGGTCTTTATAGGCGAAGGGGCGATATCAGAGGAGGGTGATACGTCTCCAACGTATCTATAATTTTTGATGCTCCATGCTTGTTTACACCATTTGCCTATTGTTTCGTTACACTTCGTGGCACTTTTATGCATTTTTCGGAACTAACCTATTAACAAGTTGCCACAGTGCCAGTTCCCTGTTTTCTGCTGTTTTTGTGTTTCAGAAGTGATACACAGGAAATATTCTCGAAATTGGATGAAACAAGTTCCTGAAGTCTTATTTTACCCGGAAGCTTCCAGAGATCCGAAGAGCAGTAGGAGAGGGGCCACAGGCCAGGCTGACACATGGGTGGCGCGGCCCAGGCCCTGGCCGCGCCACCATGGTGTGAGGACGCCTGGTCCCTCCTCTGACATCGCCCCTTCGCCTATATAAAGCCTCAGGATGAAAAACCCTAAGAGAGTCGGCAATTTTCCAGAAAGAGTTCCGCAGTTCCGCCGCCGCCACCGACAAATTTCGGGGGACAGAAGTCTCTGTTCTGGCACCCTGCCGGGACGGGGAAGTGCCCCCGGAGCCATCTCCATCGGTCTCCATCACCGTCTCCGCCGTCTCCATCGACCTCACCGCCATCTCCATCAACCTTGCTGTCTCCTATGATGAGCAGGGAGTAGTTCATCCCCGGGGCTGAGGGCTCTACCGGTAGCTATGTGGTTCACCTCTCTCTCCCATGATGTGATCTTTATGTGATCGTGAGCTTTGTATCATGTTGAACAAGTAGATGTTATTATTCAGATATTATGTGTACTCTAGTGGTGTTATTAAAGTAATCTATTCCTCCTGCCATGGTGTAACGGTGACAGTGCGTGCATCATGGTGGTACTTGGTTTAGGCTATGATTGTGATCTCTTGTGGATTATGAGAGTAATTATTACTATGATAGTATTGAAGTGATCTATTCCTCCTTTCATGGTGTAATGTTGACAGTGTGTGCACCGTGTTAGTACTTGGTCTAAGTTGCAATAATATCTATCTTGAGTTGTGCTTTGATTTGGATATCTCTATGAGTGGTGTTTGTCAAGTACTTGATGAACTTTAAGGGGTGCTTCTGTAGCCACTACGCAATGATTAGTGTTGTTCAATAGGAGAGTAATTCAGAGTACCATAGTGGAGAGAAGTTGTTTATTTGTTCAATCATGTTATATTGTTGGGAGTGTGTCCACTAGTGAAAGTATGATCCCTAGGCCTTGTTTCCAAGCATTGCACACCATTTACTTGCTGTTTTGTTACATGTTTGCTCGCAGCGATACTTATTTCATATCATAGTTACTACTTATAATCATCACTACCGCTTGTATTGCACTATCTCTTCGCCGAACTAGTGCACCTATACATCTGACAACTGTATTAGGTGTGTTGGGGACACAAGAGACTTTCTGTATCGTAATTGCAGGGTTGCTTGAGAGGGATAACTTTGACCTCTTCCTCCCTGAGTTCGATAAACCTTGGGTGATCCACTTAAGGGAAACTTGCTGCTACTCTACAAACCTCTGCACTTGGAGGCCCAACAAGTGTCTACAAGAATAGAAGTGCGTAGACATCAAGCTCTTTTCTGGCGCCGTTGCCGGGGAGGTAAGGTAAAAGGTACTCGCATCCTCCTGTGCGAATGCTCGGAGTTATTTCCTTTAGATTCTGCAATTACATATTTTTGTTTCTTATTTTTATTTTCACTAGTTAGGCTTAATGGAAAACAAAGAGTTCTTTAGTCTTTTTCCTAATTTTAGATTTGAAGAGAAAATTGAAAATCCTTTGGAGCTTATTTCGCATAGCAATGTTATTAGTACGAATGCTTTGAATACCGTTAATGCTAATGCTATAGAAAAGTCTAAGCTTGGGGAAGTTGGTTTTGTTAAGCATGATATTTTTAGTTCCCCAGCTTTAGTGGAGAATGTTTGCTATGATGATATGTTTGAAGAATATGCTTTACGAAATAGTTGCTCTCTAGCTTGTGATGATACTAAACCTCTAGTTTATGATGGCTATGATGATGAGTATAATATTTTCAATTCACCCTACTACTGAGGATAAAATTAGTTATGATTACAATATGCCTCCTATTTATGATGATTATGGTGATGAGAATAATTATTCTGTTGAATCCGCTCCTACTACTATTGTTCCTGTGGTGACTATTAATTCTTTTATGCATGTGGCTCATGATAGGGATGTTTTATGTGATAGTTATATTGTTAGTTCTATTCATGATGCTACTGAAAGTTATTATGAGAGAGGGAAACATGGTTTGATAGATCTTAACAATATTAAGTGTAACATCCCTAAATTTCAAAAATAAAATTTTCATCATGCATTCATGGCATATTGCATTTCCAGATCTTTTCCAAAGTTTTGAATCTTGTTCTTTCTTGGAATATGGTTTTTAAAAGCCCTTACCCCAAATTTTAGAAAAACAAAAGGGCTTCAGAAAGAAAGTATTTAAAATAAGTTCCATTGTTATGGAGCTATTTTATTTTTCCTCTAGTAATTTCCTTTTGAAAACCAAATAGTGGGAAGTTATTAATCTTAACTTCCTAGCTATTTAAACCCTATATTTAAAGTTCTTACAATTATTTCTTTTTCCATATTATCACAAAACCTCTGGTTTATAGATTCTGAACACACTTTTTAAAGACCAGAAGTGGTCAGCTTTGAATTTATTCAAATCTGTATAGAAGAGCTTTTTCAAAACTCAAAACAGAAATCAGAATAAAAGAAAAAGAAAGCTGAAGGAAAAAAAATAAAAGAAGAGGCCAGGAGCCCAACTGGGCCGCACCCGGGAAGCCAGCCGGCCCAGACCGCTCTGAGCCGACCCAGCCCAGCTCACCCCTCCCCATCTCTCTCCGACAGCCCGGACCCACCTGTCATCCCTCCCCCGAAAATCTCTCCCTCTCTCTTCACTCACAGTAACCTCGCCGGCGTTACTCTCCCCGGCGTTACCCGCGCCTTAATTGGCCATTACGACCTCGCCTATAAAGCCCCTCACCCCCTCTCCCTTCTCCTCCCTTCCCCTCTCGTTTCAAAGCCGCTAGGCTGGTGAAATTCCTCGCCGGAGACCGTGCAGACTCGCCGCCGATTTTCGTCGGCATCCACGCGGTGAAGCCCCCCCTCGCTCCTCGACTCCCCAATTCTCCTTCCCTCTCTCTGGCGCGTCGAATGACACCTTTACCTCGCCCTTTGCTGCAGCATTTCGAGCTCCCCAACGATCACCGAGGCCGCCATCGTCTCCAGCCGCGCATCGCCGTTGCCTCGGGAAACTCCAGTCGTCAACGACCAAGGATTCGAGATCACTGTCGTCTGCTGAACCTCGTCTGCTACTTCATCGCCGTCGCCGCTCACCGGAACCTCGCCGACGACAAGCTCCAGTACCACCTCGCCGGAAAACCTCCGCGTCGGTGAGCAATCCCCCACTGACCATCCTCGTCCCTCAGATCCAAATCCAACGGCCGAAAATAGATCTCTTTACCGAATCGGTATCGACCAATGATATCGCGCCATGTCGCGACCAGTCAGCCCACCCCCGGTCAATCCAGTCAAAATCGATTTCAAATCTGAATTCCAATTTCATTTTGCTGCTGCATCTCATAAAATCGATAGAAAATAAAATACTTAACCAAAAATTACAAATAATACCTCGTTGGAGTCCTTAGGATGTGTAGAATCCGATAATGCAATAAACCTGTTATTTTATGGGTTCTTTTTAAATCCATCATCAGATCTGAATCAAACCTTCGGTTTCGTAATAAATTCATAACTTTTGTTCTATAAGTCCAAATGCTACAAATTTGTAGTCTATGGAATCCTTGGAATATTTAGAACACTCCAGTAGCAAAAGTTTTCAAAGTTAATACGTGCACAAACTTGCTACTGTTAAATATGTTCAAATCACCTTTTTCTTTACCATTTGTTTTCAAAAAACTATTTTTGAGTGAAACCACTTGCAGTGGCTTCAAGTTACTGTCACCTAACCAGTGGTAGCTCAAACTTATTTTTGCAGTACAGTACCAACCTGAACCTATCTTTCCAAAGTGTTATCTTATTACATCAAATGAACACCTTTGTTCATTTCCTTGTTATTTAATAAATAAAATCCTTTCTAACACCACACTTGTTTCTAAAAGCATCATGTTCCATCCTATACAACAATTCACACACTCACTTAGTGTGTGAAATTAAAATGACATTTGCATAGATGCATACATGCATACATGTCTATGATTGTCATTAGAAATAGAATATTGATTGCTTGATTGTTTGGATTGAATAGATTGTGAAGAGGAGCAAGGCTACTATTGTGACTGTTGTGAGTGTACAAGCTGTTACCAAGGCAAGTGACACACATGTCCCTTACCCATTTTTTTTAACTTATGCATTAGTATATTCACCTCTTGTAGTATGCATGATAGGTGATTTATTCAACTGTTTTATCAAATGCTTAGATCCTAGTAGTGTGTAGCAATCCCTCAAACCCCACCTGTTAGGATGCTAAATACTTTGAAAATTAGTGATGCAATGCTGAGATCACTTGAAAAGTGTTTTGTGGACAAATTAAGAACTTCAACTAAAATGAAACACCTGGGTGGATTGGTTTGATGATGGAGGCGATGTTGAGTGGCGACCTGGGGCTACACGTTCTGTAGTTGCTGCCTGGGCGTACACTTATGGTTTGCCACCCAGGAACAAAGAGATGGCTATGTCTTCCATGCTTAGTGTACTTCTAGTGCAACCTTATGACATTATGGGCTCTGTCTTGACTGATTAGATGTGGGAGTGCAACTTGTGTGCAAGAAGATGGTGGTAGCTGAAATTATAGGTTGGGAACGGATCTTGCCAGTTAGTTGTCCTCTCCTCTAAAAGGTCTCGTTTCATTTTATGTATGGGCATAAAATGAATCGTAAGGTGAAAGTGCACAACCCTTGCAAGGTGTTTAAAACTAATCGATTAGCCGTGTCCCCGGTTATGGACAACTTGAGTCTCTAGACATGGAATGTATGGAAGAATCTCATCACCGATTCTGAATTATTAAAATTTTGTCTAAAAACCCTAGGCAGGAACTAAGGGCCATACACTCCGAGGGGTGATGGTGCCTGAGGTTCCAACCTTGTTGAATTACGCCCAGTGCTACATAACTTGCAACTATGTAGTATTTGGGGGTTATTTCGACCCTTTGAAAATTTAAATCCTTGAGATAAAATCTTGACTTTAATTAGGACAAAATTGACTTTATGCAAATTTAGCCCAGAGATCCACCAGCCAAATAGCATGTAGCTAGATCTTTCACAACCGCCACCAAATGTGTCATTTGCCAGTACATCATTGTACTGACCCCCATACTTGGGGCTGCATAATCAAATGTGCAGGTTCTTCTGATGAGGAGTGAAGCGTTAGGATCTTGAGTCTACATACCAACATGACTGCCCGTGGCGCATGCTGAAGATGGAGGCTCGCTACTACTCTAGTTTCTGTTCTGCTTAAGTTGAACTCTGTTTATCCTTATCGGTCCATGTGACCAAAGACTTGTAATAATTTGTGAGACTTATGTATCTGGATCTGCGTGTAATCTTGATACTATGCAAAGATTACTATATTTTGGTTCTGTGGTGCTATCATTGATCCAGGGAATAGCACATAACACAGGTGTTCGACCTTAATCCAAAGGTGGGGCGTCACAAAATGGTATCAGAGCATAGTGTTGCCTGTAGGATCGAGACCCTAGGATTGGAAAACCTTAGGACACAAGTTTTATTTCAAAATGTTATACAAAATGATCATGATCTTATTGTCTTAACCATTTCATTCTTACTTGTATTTCTCTTCTTGTTCTGATCGTCCCTTCTTCTTTTCAAATGTTGTAGATGGACACCTACGACGAGAGAGTGCTAGCTGGTGAGGGAGATTACCTTTTCTCGGAGGTGCTGCTTGACCTCGCCACCCAGCTTCAGATACCACCTCCAGTTTTCTGTGGGAAGATGCAGTACAAGGAGTATGGTATGGAGAAGTGGTTGATCCAAACCACTATCCAAGGAAGACTTGATGAAGAAGGAGAGTCCACGATGGAGTACACCGAAGCATATGTGGACTGGAGGTTTTCGGTGGAGATTGCCATGCAGGGTGCCATCGCCCGCATTCGCCACAAGTACAGAGCTCACATCCCACGTCCCTCAGCTTATGGGATGATTGGAGAGCGATCTGCTGGAGGACATGTTGTGGATCGCAGAGGCCAGGAGTTCCACTCCCTTCTTAGAGGCTACCTCACTAAGAGGGAGCGCTGCTTAGTCAATCTGGAAGACATGCTGAAGAAGCAGATTATCAACCAGGACCAGTTCAGAGATCTCATGGATCTTGCCACTAAAAGGATCATGGAGACTGAATCTGCTCTCATGATGATGGATGACAAGAAGACTCAGTTGGAGAACAAGCTCAAGATTGTTGAAGGACCCTTGCAGTTAGGCGGGAAGATTCTTCAAGATGACATCTGGTCCCATCTTCTGGAGAAGACCCTACTGCTGCAGTATGACAACCTGCAGAAATTGGGAGATGAGAAGAAACAGATTGAGGAAGTCAACAATGAGCTGAAGTCTGAGAATGAGAAGCTAAAGGTGAGACTTGCTGAGTTAGAAGCAAGTAAGAAGGAAGAGGAATCCGAGGAAGAAGAGGATCCCGAGGAGAGACTCGTGTATTCCTCCAGTGATGGTCTATCCTATGAGGAATGGGAGGCCAAGGCACTGAGAGACCTCAAGAAGGCAGAGCATCGAGACCCTCTACCCCTCTCATGTCTCAAGAGGGTTAAGAGAGGCTAGTTGACCACCATCGTCGTCTTGTACCGTTTGCGCTAGCACATTTGTATTGTCTTACCGTGTTGGTATGATAGTACCGTCTATCTTTTACTTTTAAGAACTCTTACACTTACTTCTAAAACTTGTCAAGTCGTACCCTTTGCAATTTAAAACTTTTAAATCAAGAGGTTGTGCTTGTTTATTGTTTGTGGTTGGTTTGTTGTATTGTGCATGGGTAGGATCTTTACTCCTTTTAGCTTTATCTATCTAATACTCATCTATGCTATACCTTACCTTAGATGCCGCCACGACGTGCACCAAACAACAACGACAACGATGGAAACAACAACACTAACACCAATGCGGCAATTCAGCAACTAGTGGCAGCTCAGGCCCAGCTGATGCAAATGATGACCCAGTTCTTCCAGACAAATGCAAACAACAATAACAATCCTCCGCCACCACCGCCGCCGCCCCCACCCCAGGTGGATAGATTGGCAAGGTTTCTGGGGCTGAGACCCAACAAGTTCTCATCTGCTACGGAGCCAATAGTAGCTGATGACTGGCTGCGTTCGGTCAACAAGGATCTGACCACCTGTGAGTGCACTGATGCTGAAAAGGTGCGCTTCACTGCTCACTTACTGGAAGGACCGGCAGCTATGTGGTGGGAGACTTATCAGGTTACCCATCCAATAGATGATCTGGACTGGAACACCTTCAGAGAAGGCTTTCGTACTGCCCACATATCCTCGGGCACTATAAATGTGAAGAAGGAAGAATTCTGTGGTCTGCGTCAGGGTGGAAGAACTCTGAAGGAATACATGGATGACTTCTGTGCTCTGTCCAGGTATGCACCTGAAGATATTGATACTGATGCTAAGAGGAAGGAAAAGTTCCTCAGTGGGCTCAAGGGAGAACTTAAGATACCCCTGTCAGTGGCCTATGCTCCAAATTATCAGTCTCTACTTGATCAGGCCATCACTCTGGACAACAACATCAAGAAAGAGGAGAACCACAAAAGGAAGTTCAGTAACAACAAGAACCATGTGGAACCATTCCACAAGAAGCACCACTCGTCTGAGAGCAGTGGTCATGGCAACTTTCACAAGCATGGGAATCATTTCAACAAAGGAAACGGTAATCATTTCAGCAGCCATAAGCATAGTGGAGGTTTCAAGGGAAACGGCTCTAATGGGCATCACAGTGGACACAACGGCCAGCATCGCCACAACGCTGAACCCAAGAAGGACCTCTCTAGCATCACTTGCTTCAAGTGCAAGAAGAATGGTCATTACTCTTCCAGCTGCCCAGAAAACAAGACCGTTGAGCCTGCCAAGCCCAACCCATTCCAGAAGGGCCAAGTGAACCACCTCAATGTGGAGGAGGTGATAAATGAACCTGATGCCGTGATGGGTATGTTCCCTCTCAACTCAATTACAGCATTAGTTTTATTTGATACTGGAGCATCACATTCATTCATATCAAGAACTTTTGCAAACAAAAATGGGTTCCCCACTGAAACCATAGGAAAAACCATTAAAGTAAGTTCCCCTGGTGGAGGATTGATAGTCAACGCTGGTTGCAGGGATCTGATTATGGAAATTGGTAAATATAAGTTTCCAACCCATTTAGTAATTCTAGACTCGCAGGGTTTAGATGTAATCCTAGGCATGGATTGGATGACTACCTATGGAGGAGTCATAGACTATGTGAACAGAGCGATTACACTCACCACCCCAGAAGGGAGAAGAATTAGATACAAATCTCAACTGGACTTTAATGATATTAGGCTAAACCATCTTAAGGGGGTTAGCCTAGACGAAGTGCACATAGTGAATGAATACCCAGATGTATTCCCTGATGAGCTACCAGGAATGCCACCTGATAGAGATGTAGAGTTTCTTATCGATCTGCTACCAGGCACAGGCCCAATAGCAAAGAGACCCTATCCTATGTCCACCGATGAGTTGAAGGAACTCAAGAAGCAACTAGCAGAACAGTTAGGAAAGGGATTCATTAGAGAAAGTTCGTCATCATGGGGAGCGCCAGTTCTGTTTGTTGAGAAGAAGGATAAGAGTCAGCGTTTAGTGATGGACTATCGATCGTTGAATGAAGTGACCATCAAAAACAAATATCCACTACCAAGAATCAATGATTTGTTTGATCAGTTGGAAGGAGCTAGTGTGTTTTCTAAGATAGATCTTAGAACGGGATACTTTCAGCTCAAGATTAGAGAACACGACATTCCCAAGACGGCCTTCGTCACTAGATATGGCTCGTATGAATATACGGTGATGCCTTTTGGTTTAACCAATGCATCGTCATACTTCATGAGCATGATGAACAAGGTGTTCATGGAATTTCTAGATAAGTTTGTCGTTGTCTTCATCGACGACATACTAGTCTATTCAAAAGGCAAGGAGGAACATGAAAAGCATCTACGTGCAATATTGGAGAAACTCCGAGAGCACAAGTTATATGCTAAATTCAACAAATGAGAGTTTTGGCTCAATGAAGTAGGATTTCTTGGACACATCATATCCAAAGAGGGAATTGCAGTCGACCCAGCCAAAGTGACCGCAGTGACAGAATGGGAACCACCCAAGAATGTTGGGGAAATTCATAGTTTCTTGGAATTGGCCGGATACTACCGGAGATTCATTGAGAACTTTTCAAAAATAGCTAAACCAATGACTGAGTTGTTGAAGAAATAAAAGAAGTTTGAATGGACTGAAGCTTGTGAAAATAGCTTTCAAGAGTTGAAAAAGAGATTGGTGTCTGCACCCATTCTATGCTTACCAGATATTGAGAAGGAGTTTCAGGTGTATTGCGACGCTTCCCGTCAAGGTCTAGGAAGTGTGCTGATGCAAGATGGCAAAGTAGCAGCCTATGCTTCAAGACAACTCAAGAAACATGAGCTCAACTATCCCACTCATGATCTTGAGTTAGCCTCAGTAGTCCACGCCTTGAAGACTTGGAGACACTATTTGCTGGGAAAGAGATGTGAAGTATTTACCGATCACAAAAGTTTGAAGTACATCTTTACACAGAAAGACCTCAACATGAGACAAAGAAGATGGTTAGAACTCATCAAAGATTACGATTTGAGTTTACAATACCATCCTGGTAAAGCAAATGTAGTAGCTGATGCCTTGAGTCGTAAGGCCTATGTGAACTGTCTATCAACAGAAGTGTTGCCAGAAGATCTGTGTAGGGATCTGAGAGACCTCAGCCTGGAAGTAGTGCCACAAGGTTACGTAGCATCACTAGCAGTGCTACCAACCCTGATAGACAGAATACGCCAAGCTCAGAAAGGAGATAAAGAGATAGAGAAAATCAAAGAAAACATGAGGAAAGACAAAGCTAAAGGCTTTAGCGAAGATAAACAAGGAACTATCTGGTTTGAAAAACGTATCTGTGTACCTGATGACCCTGATATTAGAAGATTGATATTCCAAGAAGCCCATGAAACCCCATACTCAATTCATCCTGGTAATACCAAGATGTACATAGACTTGAAAGAAAGATTTTGGTGGAGCAATATGAAGGGAGACATTGTCGAATATATAGCCAAATGTGACATGTGCAGTAGGGTAAAAGCTGAACATCAGAAGCCAGCCGGACTGCTTCAACCACTAAAGGTGCTGGATTGGAAATGGGATCAAATTGGTATGGACTTCATAACTGGGTTACCCCGCACAAAATCAGGATATGACTCAATCTGGGTTATAGTCGATCGTTTGACCAAGGTAGCTCATTTCATACCAGTGAAGACCACTTACACTAGTGCAAAGTTAGCTGATATCTACATGAAAAGGATTGTGAGCCTTCATGGTGTTCCCAAGAGCATCGTGTCTGATAGAGGAACCCAATTTACCTCTCACTTCTAGAAGCAACTTCATGAATCACTTGGAACTAGGCTGGAATTCAGCACAGCATTCCACCCCCAGACAGATGGGCAAACAGAAAGAGTAAACCAGATTTTGGAAGATATGCTGAGAGCATGTGCTCTGGACTATGGGTCTAGTTGGGATGACAACTTGCCTTACGCAGAGTTTTCCTACAATAACAGCTATCAAGACAGTATTGAGATGGCACCATTTGAAGCCTTGTACGGCAAGAAATGTACTACACCCCTACTATGGAGTGGTGTAGGAGAACGAAGTTTCTTCGGACCCGATATCATTCAAGAAGCTTAAGAAAAGGTTAGATTGATCAAACATAGACTGAAGATCGCCCAATCTCGTCAAAAGAGCTACGTGGAAAGCAAGCGTAGAGAAATCATCTATGAAGTTGGAGACAGAGCATACCTCAGGGTGTCACCCCTTCGTGGTGTTAAGAGGTTTGGTATTAAGGGTAAGTTAGCGCCCCGATTTATAGGACCATTCAAAGTCCTATCCCGCAAAGGAGAAGTAGCCTATGAATTGGAACTACCCGAAATTCTTTCGGCCGTACACAACGTGTTCCATGTGAGCCAGCTAAAGAAATGCCATCCGGAGATGTCAGAAAGACCGTTGAGCGATACGGTACCCCTCGAGGAAGTTCAACTAGAAAGTGATCTAACTTATGAGGAGAAAGCCATCAAGATACTCGAGATAGCAGAAAGGACTACACGCACCAAAACCATCAAGTTCTGCAAAGTACAGTGGAGTCACCACACTGAAGAGGAAGCCACTTGGGAGCGTGAAGATACCCTTCGAGAAGAACACCCACACCTATTTGCTAGCCTTCCCGAAGCTCGAGGGCGAGCTTCATCTTAAGGGGGTTAGTCTGTAACATCCCTAAATTTCAAAAATAAAATTTTCATCATGCATTCATGGCATATTGCATTTCCAGATCTTTTCCAAAGTTTTGAATATTGTTCTTTCTTGGAATATGGTTTTTAAAAGCCCTTACCCCAAATTTTAGAAAAACAAAAGGGCTTCAGAAAGAAAGTATTTAAAATAAGTTCCATTGTTATGGAGCTATTTTATTTTTCCTCTAGTAATTTCCTTTTGAAAACCAAATAGTGGGAAGTTATTAATCTTAACTTCCTAGCTATTTAAACCCTATATTTAAAGTTCTTACAATTATTTCTTTTTCCATCTTATCACAAAACCTCTGGTTTATAGATTCTGAACACACTTTTTAAAGACCAGAAGTGGTCAGCTTTGAATTTATTCAAATCTGTATAGAAGAGCTTTTTCAAAACTCAAAGCAGAAATCAGAATAAAAGAAAAAGAAAGCTAAAGGAAAAAATAAAAATAAAAGAAGAGGCCAGGAGCCCAACTGGGCCGCACCCGGGAAGCCAGCCGGCCCAGACCGCTCCGAGCCGACCCAGCCCAGCTCACCCCTCCCCCTCTCTCTCCGACAGCCCGGACCCACCTGTCATCCCTCCCCCGAAAATCTCTCCCTCTCTCTTCACTCACAGTAACCTCACCGGCGTTACTCGCGCCTTAATTGGCCATTACGACCTCGCCTATAAAGTCCCTCACCCCCTCTCCCTTCTCCTCCCTTCCCCTCTCGTTTCGAAGCTGCCAGGCTGGTGAAATTCCTCGCCGGAGACCGTGCAGACTCGCCGCCGATTTTCATCGGCATCCACGCGGTGAAGCCCCCCCTCGCTCCTCGACTCCCCTATTCTCCTTCCCTCTCTCTGGCGCGTCGAATGACACCTTTACCTTGCCCTTTGCTGCAGCATTTCGAGCTCCCCAACGATCACCGAGGCCGCCGTCGTCTCCAGCCGCGCATCACCGTCGCCTCGGGAATCTCCAGTCGTCAACGACCAAGGATTCGAGATCACCGTCGTCTGCTGAACCTCGTCTGCTACTTCATCGCCATCGCTGCTCGCCAGAACCTCGCCGACGACGAGCTCCAGTACCACCTCGCCGGAAAACCTCCGCGCCGGTGAGCAATCCCCCACTGACCATCCTCGTCCCTCAGATCCAAATCCAACGGCCGAAAATCGATCTCTTTACCGAATCGGTATCGACCAATGATATCGCGCCACATCGCGACCAGTCAGCCCACCCCCGGAAAATCCAGTCAAAATCGATTTCAAATCTGAATTCAAATTTCATTTTGCTGCTGCATCTCGTAAAATCGATAGAAAATAAAATACTTAACCAAAAATTACAAATAATACCTCGTTGGAATCCTTGGGATGTGTAGAATCCGATAATGCAATAAAACCTGTTATTTTATGGGTTCTTTTTAAATCCATCGTCACATCTGAATCAAACCTTCGGTTTTGTAATAAATTCATAACTTTTGTTATATAAGTCCAAATGCTACAAATTTGTAGTCTATGGAATCCTTGGAATATTTAGAACACTCCAGTAGCAAAAGTTTTCAAAGTTAATACGTGCACAAACTTGCTACTGTTAAATATGTTCAAATCACCTTTTTCTTTACCATTTGTTTTCAAAAAACTATTTTTGAGTGAAACCACTTGCAGTGGCTTCAAGTTACTGTCACCTAACCAGTGGTAGCTCAAACTTATTTTTGCAGTATAGTACCAACCTGAACCTATCTTTCCAAAGTGTTATCTTATTACTTCAAATGAACACCTTTGTTCATTTCCTTGTTATTTAATAAATAAAATCCTTTCTAACACCACACTTGTTTCTAAAAGCATCATGTTCCATCCTATACAACAATTCACACACTCACTTAGTGTGTGAAATTAAAATGACATTTGCATAGATGCATACATGCATACATGTCTATGATTGTCATTAGAAATAGAATATTGATTGCTTGATTGTTTGGATTGAATAGATTGTGAAGAGGAGCAAGGCTACTATTGTGACTGTTGTGAGTGTACAAGCTGTTACCAAGGCAAGTGACACACATGTCCCTTACCCATTTTTTTACTTATGCATTAGTATATTCACCTCTTGTAGTATGCATGATAGGTGATTTATTCAACTGTTTTATCAAATGCTTAGATCCTAGTAGTGTGTAGCAATCCCTCAAACCCCACCTGTTAGGATGCTAAATACTTTGAAAATTAGTGATGCAATGCTGAGATCACTTGAAAAGTGTTTTGTGGACAAATTAAGAACTTCAACTAAAATGAAACACCTGGGTGGATTGGTTTGATGATGGAGGCGATGTTGAGTGGCGACCTGGGGCTACACATTGTGTAGTTGCTGCCTGGGCGTACACTTGTGGTTTGCCACCCAGGAACAAAGAGATGGTTATGTCTTCCATGCTTAGTGTACTTCGAGTGCAACCTTATGACATTATGGGCTCTGTCTTGACTGATTAGATGTGGGAGTGCAACTTGTGTGCAAGAAGATGGTGGTAGCTGAAATTATAGGTTGGGAACGGATCTTGCCAGTTAGTTGTCCTCTCCTCTAAAAGGTCTCGTTTCATTTTATGTATGGGCATAAAATGAATCGTAAGGTGAAAGTGCACAACCCTTGCAAGGTGTTTAAAACTAATCGATTAGCCGTGTCCCCGGTTATGGACAACTTGAGTCTCTAGACATGGAATGTACGGAAGAATCTCATCACCGATTCTGAATTATTAAAATTTTGTCTAGAAACCCTAGGCAGGAACTAAGGGCCATACACTCCGAGGGGTGATGGTGCCTGAGGTTCCAACCTTGTTGAATTACGCCCAGTGCTACATAACTTGCAACTATGTAGTATTTGGGGGTTATTTTGACCCTTTGAAAATTTAAATCCTTGAGATAAAATCTTGACTTTAATTAGGACAAAATTGGCTTTATGCAAATTTAGCCCAGAGATCCACCAGCCAAATAGCATGTAGCTAGATCTTTCACAACCGCCACCAAATATGTGTCATTTGCCAGTACATCATTGTACTGACCCCCATACTTGGGGCTGCATAATCAAATGTGCAGGTTCTTCTGATGAGGAGTGAAGCGTTAGGATCTCGAGTCTACATACCAACATGACTGCCTGTGGCGCATGCTGAAGATGGAGGCTCTCTACTACTCTAGTTTCCGTTGTGCTTAAGTTGAACTCTGTTTATCCTTATCGGTCCATGTGACCAAAGACTTGTAATAATTTGTGAGACTTATGTATCTGGATCTGCATGTAATCTTGATAATATGCAAAGATTACTATATTTTGGTTCTGTGGTGCTATCATTGATCCAGGGAATAGCACATAACACAGGTGTTCCACCTTAATCCAAAGGTGGGGCGTCACATTAAGTTTCCCCTCTTTATGTTGCAAATCTTGAAGTGGCACTTGTTTTATCTATCCATGCTTGCTACTATGTGCCTCGTTGATTTATTTTCTTACAAGATTCCTATGCATAGGAAGTAGTTCAGATATAAATGTCTTTCACATTTGCTTTTTGATGCTCTCTATTGCTTTAAGTTCCTATATGGCACATTTGCCTCAAGCTCTTATATGGAGCCCACATGAGCATCTTTGCAAATTACTGCGCCTAGCTCAAAGGCGTTAAAGAAAAGCACTCTTGGGAGATAATCCATTGTTTATTTTCAGTACTTTCTCTTTTATTTGAGTCTTGGAAGTTATTACTGCTGTAATAACCTCTCCTTATCCTTTTTATTTCATTGTTGTGCCAAGAGAAGCCTCTAATTTGAGCGAGGTAAAGATTTGGGGATGTTGCTGTCGATGGATTTCGTGTCGCAAGAACACGGGGTACCACGCGACGGACCCAAAGATTCGAATGCAGGGGGCTGAACGTGTGAGATCTAGGATCGCAACGAAGCACGGTGACGGAAGTCTCGAGCTGTCGAACGCACTACGCACTGCAGAGAGAGACGCCGAGCTTTACCCAGGTTTAGGGCCCTCGTGGTGAGGTAACACCCCTACTTCCTGCCTTCTTGTATTGCAACGAGACACCTCGCGAGGAGTACAAGGTCTTGGTTATAGAGTTCTAGCTGGCCAGAGGTTGAAGAACTTGCGTGCCCAGCTAGCAACTTGTAGAAGATCAGATCCCATCTAAGGGGTGGCCTCCCCTCCTTTTATAGCGCCAAGCTCCTCCTTCCCCTTATCTTCTTGGGGAAGGGGTTGGCACACACACGGCCAAGGAGGGTGGACAGCTGTAGACTACACTCTTCTGTAGACGTGGTCTTCGTAGGGTAGTGGCGCCGGTCCACAGGAGTGGGTGGAGGAAGCTGACGTCTTCCTCTGGCACCCTGCACCGTCCACGCTATTTTTAGGGGGGTGGCCAGCAACCACTGTGCCGCTTTGGGCAGGCACAGCGAAAGTTGGTCCCCTCCCTGTCGGGGGTAGCGTGGGCGGTACGCGGTCTTCTGTCCTTCACCTTCTTGCTCCGCACGCCAACGTGCTGAGCTGGCGTGGACTTGGTCTCTCTCTCCTCACCATCGGGGGCTCGTGAGGAGGTCTTCTGGTCCTTAGCGTTTTCCACCGTCGTTCTTGTCGTGGGGATGACTTAGGGGGCGCACCACGAGCCAGGCAATATGCCGGCTGGCGTCCCAGGAATCCCCGTGGCTTCGGCACGAGAAGGCCGGCTCCACCCGAAGGGCCGGCTGCGCTAGCAGCCGGTTGACGACTATGCCGAGGAGAGCTGGAGCCGGGTGATGGAGATAAAACTCCTCCAACGGCCGTCTCGCCAAAAGCAGAACGGCCCCGACAAGAGCGACAGAGGCGCAGACAGGGGTGACGAGTGCCACGACCACGACCACCCAATGAGCGGGCGAGGGTCCTTCCCCACGGCAGGATCCGAGGCAAAGGAGAGGGGATATGCTATCCAGATGCCGGCCTGGGGAAAAGGCACTTTATAAAGTGCCTTTGCCAGAGCGTGGCGGGGGGAGATAAGGCCAAGGACGCCGCCGCCAAGGAGCCGGCAGCCGGCCGAAGCGTTACCAAAACCTGTAACCAGGCCCCCGTCTATATAAGGGGGCCTGGACCCTTAGCATAGGGGATCCGATCTTCTTCTTCCTCCTCTAGCCGAACAGCTCGAGGAGCACTGTAATCGTTACAATCCAATCAATACGAAGCAGGCAGGAAGTAGGGGTTTACCTCCAACCGGGAGGGCCCTGAACCTGGGTAAATCGTGGTGTCTCTGTAGGCACAATCCCGAGCCGGACCCATCGTCACCAACGTCGAGCCCCTCCGATAAGCCTCCCCATGGCTACTGTCTCCAAATTCCTACGACAGTTGGCGCCCACCGTGGGGCAAAGCGCGGTGGCGAGCGGAGTCAAGTTCCGGCCGGGACCCTCCGGCGAGAAGGTCGCCTCCGGCCTCGTCTAGAGGTTCGGCACCTTCGACTTCGTCGACGACAACTTGGCCCACTTCGAGAACGGCTTCGGCAACGGCGGCTCCTTCCTCGACGTCGGCGGCCACCGCTTCTACGTCACCAAGCCCTTCCCGGAGGAGATCATCGACGTCTTCGACTCTCCCTGCGACGGAGGCTCGAGCTGCGGCGAAAGCAGCAATCTTGGCGCTTTGGTCGAGGTGATGGCCCTAGGAGAGGATGAGGGCGGCGACTCACCGCGCCCCGAGCGCCCGTCGCTCGAGCGCCCACCTCCACAGGAGCAAGATGCTTCACTCCCAGAGCGGGACGCCCCGGACATCTCCGTGGTGGACCTGCGCGCTCCCCTCGACCGCGCCATCGATCCCGCTCGGGTCGCCGAGGCCTTGGAGCGGACGCGCCTCGTTCTCCTTGGCAATCAGGCTGAGGACGAGGCCAACCGGCGTCGCGCGAGCACCACGCTCGGCGAGTTCTACGGCGTGCACAGGGACGCACCGGCCGAGCTCGCCCGCGACCTGCGCCGCAGCTTCGCCACCACTCTCCCTGGCCAGATCCGGCGGTCACCATCGGCAGGCCGAGGCCGCGGAGGGCGTGGACAGGGCGGCCGTGCTTCGAGCGGCAGCGCCCAAGGCTGCCGCGCCCAGCAAGGTGGTAGAGCGAGCGGACCACGCTTGACCGCGGGTTCAGCGCCAGGGTCGGAGTCCCAGGCTCACCCAACGGCGCTGCACATCCACCTGTGGCTAGACCACGTTCAGGCGTCCTCCAGGGGATCTGCTAACTCAAAGCGAGCGGCTTCAGACCAAGGAGGCCCGGGGGCTGCAGGCAGCAGTCATGGGCGCAAAGAGGGCAAGTATACCCTTGATGCTGCGCTTGACCAGCCGTGTAAGTTTCACACCTCCCCGGGCAGGGAAGCGACCCACTGCACGCGTCAGTGCCGTTTCATGAGAGAGCTGGAGCAGCGCGCTCGGCAGATCCCTGGAGCGCGGCAAGCGCAACCGGCTGAAGGTCAGGAGGACCAATGGCGCGAACCAGCTGGAGGCGAGCCAGACCAAGATGACGATTTCCCGACGGATGTGGAGCAGTATCATATCTTCACAACCCCCGGCAAGGACAAAAGGAAAGACCTTTGGCATGAGGCAGAGGTGAACGCCGTGATGCCTGCAGAACCCCAGTTCATGCATTGGTCTGAGGCGGCCATTACCTGGGGGCGCGAGGACCACCCAAGGCTGATGCCCAGCCCTGGAGAATACGCTCTGGTCGTGGACCCGGTCGTATGCTTCGATACGCACATGTGCCGGTTCTCCCGCGTGCTCATCGACGGCGGCAGTAGTATCAACCTTCTTTACCGGAGCTCTCTGGAGAAGTTGGGCATCCCGCTTGCTCAACTGAAACCTAGCCGGCTCACCTTTCATGGCATCGTGCCTGGGCATTCTTGCACCCCTTTGGGCAAGGTGCAGCTGGAGGTTCTCTTCGGAAAGAAGGGGAACAGCCGCCGCGAGCCAATCTGGTTCGAGGTGGTGGACATCAGCAGTCTCTACCACGCCCTGCTAGGCCGACCGGCCCTGGCCAAGTTCATGGCCGTCCCGCACTACGCCTATCTGAAGATGAAGCTTCCGGGACCCAGAGGCGTAATCACGGTCTCGGGGAACTTCAAGAAGTCCCTGGCCTGCGCCAAGGAGAGCTCGCAGCTGGTGGAGGCGCTGGTCGTCGCTGAGGAGAAGAGGCAGCTTCTACACCGCGTGGAGTTGACTCAGCAAGATGTGCCGGTTCGCCAGTCGCCGGTGGAGCAGTTCAAGCCGGCCAACGACACCAAGAAGATCCTGCTGGACGAGAGTGACCCCTCCAAGTACGTCATCATCGGCACCGGCTTGTCTGCCAAATAGGAAAGCGAGCTCACCAGCTTCCTCCGTGAGAATTGGGACATCTTTGCATGGTCTCCAAAGGACATGCCTGGTGTGCCGAGGGAGCTGGCTGAGCACGCACTCAACGTCCGGCCGGACGCCAAGCCGGTCAAGCAGCCGCTGCGACGGTTTGCAGAGGAGAAGAGGAAAGCAATTGGCGAAGAGATTGCCCGGCTCCTTGCAGCCGGCTTCATCATGGAAGTGTTTTACCCTGACTGGCTCGCGAACCCAGTCTTGGTTCTGAAGAAGAACAACACTTGGCGAATGTGTATCGACTACACTAGCCTCAACAAGGCTTGTCCCAAGGATCCTTTCGCACTGCCACGGATCGACCAGGTGATCGATTCCACAGCTGGCTGTGACCTGCTGTCCTTCCTGGACGCCTATTCAGGTTACCACCAGATCCCGCTCTTCCAGCCGGATCAGATCAAGACCTCCTTCATCACCCCATACGGAGCCTACTGCTACATCACCATGCCCTTCGGCCTGAAGAACGCTGGAGCCACTTACCAGCGAACCATGCAGCGATGTCTGCAAGGGCAGATTGGGAGGAACGTGCACGCCTATGTGGACGACGTGGTGGTGAAGACCAAGCAGAGCAACACGCTCCTGGACGATCTCAGGAGACCTTCACCAACCTGCGGCGCTATCGCATGAAGCTTAACCCCGAGAAGTGCACCTTCGGTGTGCCGGCTAGACAGCTCCTAGGCTATATCGTTTCCCAGCGAGGGATCGAGGCTAACCCCTCGAAGATAAAAGCCATCGAGGCCCTAGAGAAGCCCACCCAGCTCAGAGATGTGCAGAAGTTCGCTGGGTGTCTGGCCTCGCTCAGCCGGTTCGTCAGCCGGCTCGGGGAGAAGGCCATGCCGTTGTACCAGCTGATGAAGAAGACGGACCACTTCGTTTGGTCCCAGCGCGCAGATGACGCCTTCAATGACCTCAAGCGAGCTTTGTCTACTGCGCCGATCTTGGCGGCCCCGGCTCCGCGGGAGCCAATGCTGCTCTACATTGCAGCAACCCCACGCGTCATCAGCGTGGTGATCGTGGTGGAGCGCACTGAAGAGGGCAAAGAGCTGCCAGTTCAGCGCCTGGTGTACTATCTGAGTGAGGTGCTCACTCTCTCCAAGCAGAATTACCCGCACTATCAGAAGGTCGCGTACGGCGTGTACATGGCGGCCAAGAAGCTGAAGCACTACTTCGAAGAGCACCCAATCACGGTGGTAAGCACCACCCCGCTCTCGGAGATCATTGGGTGTAAGGACGCGTCGGGAAGAGTGGCCAAGTGGGCGATTGAGCTCGCGGCTCATACCATTCAGTACAAGCCCATGACGACGATCAAGTCGCAGATCATAGCGGATTTCTTCGCTGACTGGGGAGAGCACCAGTACTTGCCGCCGGCTCCAGACTCCACCCACTGGCGCATGCACTTTGATGGTTCCAAGCTGCTCGGGGGCTTGGGAGCCGGCGTCGTCTTGACCTCTCCCAAGGGAGACAAGCTGCAGTACGTGCTGCAGATGCATTTTCGAGCATCAAACAACGTCGCCGAATACGAAGCCCTGGTGCATGGACTCAAGATGGTCAAGCAGATCGGAATCAGGAGGATTCTTTGCTTCGGAGACTCCGACCTGGTAACACACCAGGTCTCAGGGGATTGGGACGCTAAGGACGCCAACATGGCCTCCTATCGCTTCTACGTGCAGCAGCTCAGTGGATTCTTCGAGGGCTGCGAGTTCCACCATGTCCCCAGAGCAAACAACGAAGAAGCGGACCGGTTGTCCAAGATCGGCTCCACCAAGCAGGATATCCCGGCTGGGGTGTCCCTGGAGATCATCCACAAGCTGTCAATCAAGCCTTCGCCGGAGTCCATATCCATCTACGTGCCTGGAGATCCGGCCCCGGCTTTGGTACCGCCACCAGACCCGGGGGAAGCCGCCTCGGGGCTGAAGGAGCTAGCCGGCCAGCCCAGCGCGGCCGGCTCGATGAAGGACGAGGGGACTGCCGGCTCCACGTCCGCTCCTCCAGCCGGACAATCAGATGAAGCCGGCACGACGGCGGACCCGGGGGCTGCCGATCCTCTGGTCGCCAGTGTCTTCCACATACGGGAGATACCTTCTTGGGCGGAGCCATTCTCCAACTACCTCATCACCGGAGATCTGCCGCAAGACGAAGTGGAAGCTAGACGAATTCAACGTCGAGCGGGGGCATACACCATCATCAACAGCGAGCTGTACAAGCGCAGCGTGTCAGGCATCTTCCAGAAGTGCATCGAGCAGGAAGAAGGGATGGAGCTGCTAAGGGAGATACACCAAGGGGAGTGCGGACACCACGCCTCTTCCAGAGCTTTGGTGGCCAAGGCCTTCCGCCATGGCTTCTACTGGCCGATGGCCAAGCAGAATGCAGAGCAGTTGGTGAAGCAGTGCAACGGCTGTCAGCGCTTCTCCAAGCACAGAAACACTCCAGCGGCAGCCCTCAAGACCATCCCGCTCGCCTGGCCATTCGCTGTCTGGGGCCTGGACATGGTAGGGCCATTCAAGACCGCACCCGGGGGCTTGACGCATCTGCTGGTTGCTGTGGACAAGTTCACCAAGTGGATCGAAGCCAAACCAATCAAGAAGCTCGACGGCTCGTCCACGATCAAGTTCTTCAACGAGATCATCACGAGATATGGAATACCCCACAGCATCATCACCGACAACGGGACAAACTTTGCGAAGGGAGTCTTTGCTGATTACTGTGGTCAGAAAGGCATCCGGCTGGACTTAGCATCGGTGGCGCACCCACAGTCAAATGGACAGGTGGAAAAGGCAAATGGGCTGATCCTAGCCGGCATCAAACCAAGACTGGTCGAGCCTCTCGAGCGCTCAGCCGGCTGTTGGGTCGAGGAGCTACCCTCAGTGCTCTGGAGCCTGCGCACCACTCCAAACCGTTCTGTGGGCTTCACACCCTTCTTCCTAGTCTATGGAGCAGAGGCGGTGTTACCCACGGACATCGAGTTCGATGCTCCCAGAGTTGTCCAGTACACGGAGCAACAAGCAAAAGAAGCTCGCGAAGATGGTGTCGACCTCCTCGAGGAGGCTCGAGAGCAGGCTCTGGCTAGATCAGCGCTCTACCAGCAGCAGCTGCGACGATACCACAGCCGGAAAATTCGCCCGCTCGCGTTTCGCGAAGGTGATCTCGTACTCCGGCTGGTCCAAAGCACAAAAGGCATGCATAAGCTGTCTCCTCCCTGGGAGGGACCGTTCATTGTCAGCCGGGTGTTGGGCAATGGGGCATATTACCTCATCGACGCACAAGAGCCCAGAAAGAACAAGGCAGACAACTCTGACAAGGAGACCGAGCGTCCCTGGAATGTCAGTCTCTTAAGACCTTTCTTCTGCTAAGGCAAAAGCTTGTACCCCGAAAAATGTGTCAATGAATAAAGGAAAACGGAGCGGCTAGCTACGGCCGGCTCCGGGGAAAAACACTCCGTGCATGTTTTACTTCCTACGTTATTCACTTGACCGGCCGCCGGCTCCAGGCACCGAGCCACAGCCGGCTGCCCCGAAAACGATCGATCTCTCGCCAGCCGGATGAGTACTGCGTATGACGAAGGTCTCGAGCCCAACCTCCACCTTCTGGCTCCACGTAGCTGGACGGATAGGAGCCGACAGGCCACATACGAGGGAAAGCCGCGGAGCAGAACCACAAGCGACAGAAAAAACCCGCTCAACCAAGCGCTAAGGGTAGTGTTTGTCAACTAATCGTAGGCTAGCACGAGTCAGGAGCCCGATAGACTGAAGTACTACTTCTCACTCCGCGGCACGCTCCCACCCTAGGCCGGCATTCGGCTGCCGGCCCAAGGGAGACCAACCGGCACCAGGCTGCCGGTTGGGGGTAGAAGGGCCGAAGGGTGGGAAGATTAAGGAAAAGGTTGAGGGAACCGGGCAAGTGCAAAGCCAGCGGGTAGCTGACAGATACGATCTTTGGCGTTTGGGTTGAGAAGCCACGCCCAAGAGGTTCGAAGCTAGAGCTGCCTCGCTTGGCAGTTGGCATCGTTCGCGAGAAGTTAGTTTCGGGCTAGCTGATAGTCCAGCTACCCCAAAACTCGGGGGCTAGGGGGAAAGGGAATTGGCCCTCAGAAGCAGGCCAGCTCCAGTACCTCGCCGGCTGTTCGAGCAGCCGGCGCTGCGACACGATCGACAAGCAAGCAACGAAATCGAAAACTTAAGACTCGCAAAGCAACAGCTAGAGCTGGAGGCTAGGAGGTCTGCTCCAATCATGGCTCGAAACGTGCGAAGACTTGGGAAAGGAAAACGCGCCGGCTCCGACCCTTGCCCGAGCCGGTACCAGATGCGCCTCCCATTCCGTTCGCGCTGAAGCCGGAGCTAGCCCATCTTTCCTGGAGCCGGCCAGCAGAAGTGCCGGTCCACTCGCGCTGGAGCCGGAGCTAGCCCGCACTCCCCAGAGCCGGCTGGCAGGAGCATCGTTCCTTCCGCATCGAAGCCGAAGGAGCCCCATCCGAAGCGTCTGCGCAGGCCAGTGACTACCGTAGTCTCTACCTACAGATTTGCACAACAAGCGATTTCGCCAAGGGAAGAACCGTCGCGGCGCAGCGATGTCAAGCAGAAGGCATTTTGCGCGACAGCAAGCGATGAAAAGCGAGTAAGGATTTGCAGGAAATTAAAGAAGTTCTTAAGCCATACGGTGGGCGATTACATACTAAGGGCCACGCTAAGGGCCGGAGAAGCAAAGGGATTTCCCCTTCCTACCCCTAGACTCCTGTTGACGACGCCGTCGCCAAGAAGGAGGCTTCGAGACCGCTCGCCGATCATGGCCAGGGGGAGTAGGCGCGGGCGCAGCCGGATCCGTCGATGACCCGGACGCAAAGGATGTGCGACCCGGCGCGGTGAGTCAGAAGGAGAGACCACCCCCGCTCCAGGCCGTAGTCGCTGAAGAATCGCCCCCACCCTCCGGTGAGGTAGCTCTTCCCCTCCTCGTCATGGAGGACTTCGACGTCGTACAGCGGTTGCCCGCCGCTGCCGTCCTCGATCATGAAGCTCGTCGGGGGATTCCTCCCCATGGTGCCGATGAAGCTAGCAGGGAGCGGTAGACGCTCATCGCTCCCAGCCAGCAAGGGCGCCAAGGCAGTGGCAAACCCATGCACAGGCACATAGGAAAGCCGCTGCTTGGTGGGTGGCCGCGGCGGCGCCTTCCGCGTCTTCCCGGCGGCCGCGCTGGTGGAACCGCCGACGTCCAGACCAGCGAGGCCGGGAGGGGTGGCTCCAAACGCCATCGCGGCGCCGACAAGAGCCGCCGCCGCTTGCAGGGGCGTCCCGGAGAGGCCGGCGACGGAGGTCGCGGCCGTGGAAACCGCGGCGCCGCTGGCAGCCGCAGCCGCAGTCCCGCCAGGAGCTGCGGTGCAGGAGGAGTGGCCGATCCTGAGGGGCCCGGAGGCGGCCGCGGCGGCCGCGGCCGAAAGCGCGGCCAGGGTTTTCTTGTTGCGGCTGCCCTTCGGGCGACCGCGTTTCTGAGGCAATGGCGGTTTCCCCGCCAGGCCACCGAGCGGGCGACCTTGCTCGCCTGGCCCGTCGCCGGCCCCAGCTCCGTCGTTCGCCCTGGGTGCCGACATTGAGAGTGGAGCGGGAGGTGTGGAGGCGACGGTTCCGGCCAAGTGAGGGAAACGAGACGCTCGAGAGTGAAGAAAACCCTCGAAGGTTCCGAGATTTAAAGGATAACCCACGACGTTTCGGTAACCAATCTCCGTATCGTGCGCCACTGTGACAGTTGCCACAGCGGATCGTGGGAGGAGTCGATGAGACACGTCGTTTCAGCACGATGACTTGGGAAGTTGTGGTGATGGTGATTCCGAAGTCAAAATGACGAGACTGGTCACTGGCGCGCTGCGTGGAAACAAGACCCAAGGCGGCGCGATCTCCCAAGAGGCAACGCGCCGATTCGTGGCCTCCAGCCGGGCCGCGTCCTGGAGCCGGCTTGTCCCGAGACGGCCGGAAAGACTCCGCATGGCCTAGCCCTGATGATTGGATCGACCGAGCCGGACAAGAGATCCTGGGACTTCGACGAGGACGAGCAAGACTTCGGCGAAAAGAAGAACCCGCCGAAGCCCCATGCTAGCCCATGAGACTTCGCCAGTTTCGGGGGCTAGTGTCGTGGGGATGACTTAGGGGGCGCACCACGAGCCAGGCAATATGCCGGCTGGCGTCCCAGGAATCCCCGTGGCTTCGGCACGAGAAGGCCGGCTCCACCCGAAGGGCCGGCTACGCTAGCAGCCGGCTGACGACTATGCCGAGGAGAGCTGGAGCCGGGTGATGGAGATAAAACTCCTCCAACGGCCGTCTCGCCAAAAGCAGAACGGCCCCGACAAGAGCGACAGAGGCGCAGACAGGGGTGACGAGTGCCACGACCACGACCACCCAATGAGCGGGCGAGGATCCTTCCCCACGGCAGGATCCGAGGCAAAGGAGAGGGGATATGCTCTCCAGATGCCGGCCTGGGGAAAAGGCACTTTATAAAGTGCCTTTGCCAGAGCGTGGCGAGGGGAGATAAGGCCAAGGACGCCGCCGCCAAGGAGCCGGCAGCCGGCCGAAGCGTTACCAAAACCTGTAACCAGGCCCCCGTCTATATAAGGGGGCCTGGACCCTTAGCATAGGGGATCCGATCTTCTACTTCCTCCTCTAGCCGAACAGCTCGAGGAGCACTGTAATCGTTACAATCCAATCAATACGAAGCAGGCAGGAAGTAGGGGTTTACCTCCAACCGGGAGGGCCCTAAACCTGGGTAAATCGTGGTGTCTCTATAGGCACAATCCCGAGCCGGACCCATCGTCACCAACGTCGAGCCCCTCCGATAAGCCTCCCCATGGCTACTGTCTCCAAATTCCTACGACGGTGGGGCCTCCGCAGCCAATGACCGCTGGGGTCATCTATTTATTTAGAGAAAATCATATAGAGCCGCTCTGTGGGGCCGCCTCAGCCAATGACCGCTGGGGTCGCCCTTAGTGAAAAGGCATATATCCCTGCTTTTAGTTAGAGAGAAGCAACAAGTTCGCTAATTAATTTTTCTTAAGCTATACCCAGCAGGTGACTATTTTCGCAGCTTAATCTAAAGTGAATCTTGTGCTAAACA
Source organism: Dactylis glomerata (assembly GCA_007115705.1). Classification (NCBI taxonomy): domain Eukaryota; kingdom Viridiplantae; phylum Streptophyta; class Magnoliopsida; order Poales; family Poaceae; genus Dactylis; species Dactylis glomerata. The sequence goes on along the minus strand of QXEO01001024.1, from coordinate 197,967 downwards.
TGGCTGGAACCTAGTGTTGTGCATCTCATTAGTCATCGGAGAACCGCTGGCAGCTCGTTCCCCACCCTCAGATGGAGCAGCCATCGCTGGTGCCTCATCGCACCGCCGGCTCTGTTCCCCGGCGGCATCGGACGGACTGCGGCGCTGCACGTCAACCACGGCTCCAACACTTGTTTCATCCGCACGCATTGTACCCACCGCAGAAAAGTCCGCTGCAAGCAGATCCGCCGCCCACAACGACTGGGATTTGCTCCGCCGCAAGCAGATCCGCCGCCCACGACGACCTCCGCTTCCGCCTCCCCCGCCCCCTAATCGATTCGGTTCCCATAATTTATTTGGAGTTTGCAGGTGCGAAATAGTCCTCAATGTCTGGTCGTAGCGGGTACACCGGCGAGGGTGGGGATTCGATCATGTCGTGGCCACGTTCTACTTCTCCTACCTCGTCGGAAGTGCAGGTATCTAGCTTCTTCTCTCTGTACTACCGTTGAATTTGAAGTGCCGCCATGGCCTGTTGGAGTGATTTTAGTTGTTCTTTTTTCCATTATTGTTACAGTTCGCCAGGTAAGCCGATGATCCATGGTACATTGCATACCAAGATGAATCAACCTAGTGGTGTAGCCAGAGGATGGATTTGGAGGAGAAGGTGGCCAATTTATGTGATGAATTGGCCCGTAAAAACCTGATGATATTTGAGCTGAAGCGTACTGTGGAGGAAGAAAAGAAGAATTCAGAGCTTATTCTCAAGGAGAAGTTGATACTTGAGACAGATCTTGCCGTATTTGATCAAGTGGTAGAAAATATAGAACATGAACTTCAAGTGATGGGAGAGGCGAAAAGTAGATTCATCTGGGCAGTTTTATTAGGTGTCATCCCTGTCCTAGCAGTTATGTGGTTGTGGTAGATGATTTAGATAGTATAGAATTGTTATTCAGTAGATGGCTCTAACCACTGTATTTTGGTCTGGCTCTAACCACTGTATTTTGTCGTACAATTTCCTAGTTGTGCTAAGTAATGCATGCGATAATTTTCATGCATGAACATCTTATAAAAGTGAAGGGATCCCAAAAGTGAAAGCATGTACCAGCCTCTCGGATCAAATACATATCAATCTTCCCAATCAAGTTGGGATAGAATTCAAATCATACATTCAGATGTACAGGGACACATCGAGAAAGTGGAGAAGCTTTTTTTGACACGGAGGTAGTAGTTCGAACAATTTTATCCCAAATTGAAATTGAAAAATACAAATTTATCATAATTTATCCCAATTTGCAGCGTCGAACACGGCCGCGCACCGATGGGCTAGAAGGGCCTGGACGACGGGCGGCTGAGGGGGCTGGATCTGCGCCATCCGCAAACTCGGACATGGAGGAGGGCTGGATCTGCGCCGTCGCGGCGATGTTGTGGATGATGGCTTCAATCGTCTTGTCATCGATGAACACTATCGACACGGCCGCCGTCTTGGTGTCCATCAGCAACAGATCTGAGGAGGGCAACGGAAGTGAGACATCGGCAGGCTCCGACATTGAAGGCTGGATCTGCGCCGTTGCAGCGATGTTGTAGGCGATGGCTTCAAGACGATCGATGAGCACTGTCGACACGGCCGCCGTCTTGGTGTCCATCGGCAACATATCTGAGGAGAGTAACGGAAGTGAGACATCGGCAGGCTCCGACATTGAAGGCTGGATCTGCGCCGTCGCAGCGATGTTGTAGGCGATGGCTTCAATCGTCTTGGCATCGGTGAGCACTATCGGCACGGCCACCGTCTTGGTGTTCTTCATCATCAACAGATCTGAGAAGATAAACAAAAGTGAGACAGAGAGAGACATTTCAACTATTTCTGAGGGTTAGATCCTCACCGGCACTCTTAGATCTACGCCGCTGCACGGTTAGATCCGCGCCGCCGCACGCACGGTTAGATCCGCGCCGCCGCACGCACGCTGCAGATCCACACCGCCGCGACCGCCAGAGTAAGAGAGGAAGATGCGACTGGAATATGCGACTGCGAGGGTTGGTAGGTATGTGCTCTGCAGATCCGCGCCGCCGCGACCGCCAGGGTTGACAGGCCGTCCGATCATAAATGATCCAACGGTGCAAGCGTGCGTTGAGCTATCAACCAACCAAGATTCGTGTGAAATACATCTCGACCAATCATAGATCAGCCAGTGAGTACAAGGGAGGAAAACTGAGTAGAACTAAGAGGGGGAAAAGTGAGGAAATGTTTATCGGAAGGGCAAAACTGAGTAGGACTGAATAAAACAAGTGGACCCAGAGGGGGAAAACTGAGTAAAACTAAGTAAAACAGGGGCACCCAAATAATAAAGGGAGTAAGGGAAATTGAAGCTTTTGGCATTGATACGTCTCAAACGTATCTATAATTTTTGATGCTCCATGCTTGTTTTTACACCATTTGCCTACTGTTTCGTTACACTTCGTGGCACTTTTATGCGATTTCCGGAACTAACCTATTGACAAGATGCCACAGTGCCAGTTCCCTGTTTTCTGCTGTTTTTGTGTTTCAGAAAAGCTACACAGGAAATATTCTCGGAATTGGACGAAACAAAAGCCAGAAGTCTTATTTTTCCCGAAAGCTTCCCGAAGACCGAAAGAGAGCCGGAGGGGGGCCAGAGGCCACCCTGGTGTGAGGAGCCCCTGGCTGCCCCCTGACGACGCCCCTTCGCCTATAAGAAGCCTCGGGACGGAAAACCCTAGGGGAGTTGGCGAAATTTCCAGAACAGTTCCGCAGCGCCGCCGCCGTCGAAGCCAAATTTCGGGGGACAAAAGTCTCTGTTCTGGCACCCTGCCGGGACGGGGAAGTGCCCCCGGAGCCATCTCCATCGGTCTCCATCGCCGTCTCCGCCGTCTCCATCGACCTCACCGCCATCTCCATCAACCTTGCTGTCTCCTATGATGAGGAGGGAGTAGTTCATCTCCGGGGCTGAGGGCTCTACCGGTAGCTATGTGGTTCACCTCTCTCTCCCATGATGTGATCTTTATGTGATCGTGAGCTTTGTATCATGTTGAACAAGTAGATGTTATTATTCAGATATTATGTGTACTCTAGTGGTGTTATTAAAGTAATCTATTCCTCCTGCCATGATGTAACGGTGACAGTGCGTGCATCATGGTGGTACTTGGTCTAGGCTACGATTGTGATCTTTTATGGATTATGAGAATAATTATCGCTATGATAGTATTGAAGTGATCTTTTCCTCCTTTCATGGTGTAATGTTGACAGTGTGTGCACCGTGTTAGTACTTGGTCTAAGTTGCAATAATATCTATCTTGAGTTGTGCTTTGATTTGAATATCTCTATGAGTGGTGTTTGTCAAGTACTTGATGAACTTTGAGGAGTGCTTCGTAGCCCTACGCAATGATTAGTGTTGTTCAATAGGAGAGTAATTCAGAGTACCATAGTGAAGAGAAGTTGTTTATTTGTTCAATCATGTTATATTTGTTGGGAGTGTGTCCACTAGTGAAAGTATGATCCCTAGGCCTTGTTTCCAAGCATTGCACACCGTTTATTTCTTGTTTTGTTACATGTTTGCTCGCAGCGATTTTTATTCCAGATTGCATTTACTACTCATAATCATCACTACTACTTGTATTTCACTATCTCTTCACCGAACTAGTGCACCTATACATCTAACAAGTGTATTGGGTGTGTTGGGGACACAAGAGACTTTCTGTATCATAATTGCAGGGTTGCTTGAGAGGGATAGCTTTGACCTCTTCCTCCCTGAGTTCGATAAACCTTGGGTGATCCACTTAAGGGAAACTTACTGCTGTTCTACAAACCTCTGCACTTGGAGGCCCAACACTGTCTACAAGAACAGACGCGTGTGTAGACATCAGGCATAAAAATTGTTAGATTGTGTTATTTGAACAATATAGTACATTTTGGCCGACGTGATATTGTTTGCAATTCAAAGATACACAAGTGTGACGAATTTGGACTCATTTGGACAAAGTTTGTAAGCATTGTGGGCATTTGGGAGGTGTGTTGAGTAGAAAGCCCTGCATCTTCATAGCTAGTAGCTCATGGACTAGGAAGTGGTTTTGGGAAAGGGAAACTTCATATCTCTATATTTCCTTTTCCATTATTATTTCTCTAGGTTGTAGGTAACATAACAAGACTCCATGGGAAGGTTCCACCATGTTTTGAATTATTATGAATTAAAATAAACCCAAAACTATATTTTTTGAGTTTAGTCACTAAGAGGGGGAAAAGTGAGGAAAACTCAAGCGATGAACTATAGCTAGTAGCTCATGGACTAGGAACTTATTCAAGCAAATAACACATACATTATTGTGATTATTCAACATACAAACTTGGGAACGTCACACTAGTTCGAATTCAATACAAAGGGATCCCTAATACAAATTGTTCATACAAATTCAAATTAATTGTTTAAAATACAATCTTTCTCTTGCTCCTGGTGTGACTCGCTGGGTCCACCACCTTACTCCGGGTAACCCTACCAGGGATATTACCGGTGTCTACCTTCCTTTTGCCATCTTTCTTGTTCTTCTTCTTCTTCTCTTCGGGTTGTGCCAAGACCGAGACAACCATATCATGCGAAGCTTGTGCTCTTTCTTCTAATGCATTTTCTTCAAATGCTTCAAGCAGCTCTCGATCCATTGCTTCAAAGGCCTCTCGATCCATCTGTTCCCTCTGCTCTCGATCTATCGGTTCAAGCAGCTCTTGGTCCATCTGTTCCCTCTGCTCTCGATCCATCAGTTCAAGCAGCTCTTGATCCATCGGTTCAAGCAGCTCTCGATCCATCGGTTCAATCTGCTCTGGATCCATCGGTTCAAGCAGCTCATGATCCATTGCTTCAATCTCCTCATGATCCATTGCTTCAATCTCCTCATGTTGAATTGCTGCTTCATTCTCCTCTGCATTTGCTGCTCCCGCCTGATCTTCTATTCCAAAAGCTGGGTCAACTAGATTTTTACAAAGCCTAGCAATGTGTCCAGGGATTCCACAATGTTTGCACTTACGTCGTCGAATCGGTGGACCACCCTCTGCACTAGCTCTGATCCTATTCTTCCTCGGCCTACCTGCCGGTCTAGTCAAAACTGGAGAGTACAGTTTGAAGCCTGGATCGACTTTCATCCATTGGTCTTTTCCCAACAAGGTAGGAACATTCATAGCATATGCAGCCCTAAATTTGGCAACAGAGAAATACTCTGACACATACTGATCAACTTCACCTTCTGCACCCGCTATAACACTCATGAAAAACAATGCGTGTATGCAGGGTATCCCACGGATCTGCCATCGCCTACAATGGCATGTCCTATCAACCAAACTCACTGGATACCTCCACTACCTGTTTTTACTGTCAGTGTAGGTTACCTCAGCCTCCATTCCTTTTCTGATGCATTTCATCTTCAATTGTTTTGCCCTGGCATGCAAAGACTTAATCAAAGATGGGAGCATGAGATGGCCAACATATTTTGTGGCTGCAATTCTTTGACGCAGATCGATTTTTATCATGATCATCTGCCTAATCTTATCAAATATTTGCCACAGCATAAGCCCTTTCAATGACTTGACCTTTGCATTGAAACTCTCCGCAAGGTTACTTGTTACATAGTCTACCTTGCAAATTTCATTGAATTGGCTTCTTGACCACACCCTACCATGATGTTCATCCAAGTACTCCTTCACCCCAGTTTTTTGTTTATACAACACTTCCAAATGAAACAGATCCTTCCTAATGCCGCATGTGTATGCAGCTGGCCATAGGTTGTCAGTATAAACTTTACCCTTGAATTTCTTTGTAAAATTTTGTACCAAGTGTCGCATACATTCCCTATGCTCCACTCCAGGGAATACTGCTTCTACTGCACTCTCCAAACCTTTGCAAGCATCTGTGTGGATAGTAAGTCCTAGTGGATGACCTATAAGGTCACGCAAATTCTGCAGAAACCAAGTCCAACTTTCCTCTGACTCAACCTCCAAAACTCCATAAGCAACAGGGAACATCCAATTGTGTCCATCAATTGCAGTAGCGGCAATTAGCTATCCTTTAAACCTGCCATGAAGAGCTGTTGCATCCACAGCCAAATAAGGCCTGCAACCGTCTAGAAAGCCTTTCTAGCAAGCTTTGAAACAAACAAAAGCCCTTCTAAAATATTCCTTCTGCATCATCCTCCCGCTTTTCAATTTGTAGGGAACTGTATGCTTGTCTATCGCTACAACACTGCCTAGACTAGCCATCTCCACTTCAGCTTTGAAAGTGTAAAGCAACTGAAAGCTTTCATTCCATGGACCATTTATCCTGTCAAGAGCCATTTCCTTTGCATAGAATATCCTCATGTAAGGTATGTTTATAGTAAACTTATCAGATATCAATTTTATGAGTGCTGTTGGACCAAGTGTTGGAGTTTCTCTCAGCCAATCTATGATTGCATCTGCCAACCACCTAGTCTTCGCTAGCTTTGATTTCTCCTCTGGCGCTCCCGCTCGAGGTGGACAAGTATGGTCGACCGAGTTCTTCTTTATCTGAAACATAATTATAAGGGATGTCAGTAACAGTTAACAAATTTTACACCGTGATCTAAAATACACAACTTGTTGGCGTAGTACCTGAACCACGGTGCTTCTGAGCATTGTGGATGCATGCAGCCTCCACCTACACCTCTTGTATGGGCACTTAACTGTGAACCTACCTGGCTCACTTTTAATAACCTCATAATCATTCTTGGTGAGAATGCAATATGTAATAATTGCATTACGGCAGTCCATCATCGTTTGAAATACGGTGCCTTCTGCAAGCTGAGGATCCTCCCTGTTCCACTCAATTGTTGGCAAGTCATCATCTTCGTAATCGGCTAAAACAAGGCTATCATTGTTCTCATCCTTCTCTTCATCATCAGTGTCATCAAATCTGGCACCTTGTGCAATATCTTCCATGTATTGATCCTCCATTGCCTGCTTACTGCATCGATCTACCAATTCAGGAAACATCAACTCATCCTCATCATCTTGAGGAGACGGATCCTCAATCTCTGCATCGTCCTCCACATCGACCGCAGGAACAATCTGGCTACCACTAGCACTGGGGACAGATGGTGCTGCTGTGGACCTACAAGGAGCGGGGCGGCGCACACGATTAGCAGAGGCATCAACACTAGAGAGACATGATGCCCGACCACCTGATGATGCCCCAACACCAGATAATGCCTGGACCCTGTCCACATGGATTCGAATTTTACCGACACGGCAAGAATCATTTAAAGCAAAAAGAATTCCCATATCGTCGTCGGAAATTAGTGGAACAAATCTTCCCTCCGTGCTGTTGAAATATTGGAAATCAACTGAATCGCCAGCGCCCCAGGTGTACCGAGCGCAAATGTTATCTTTTAAATCCCTCAACGAGATGGTAGTTGCAACCACCGCTGGGATGTAAAATCCGCTCACATTGCGCTCAGAATCACGCAAAAAGCTAGTATCCAGCCTAACCACTAGCCGAAAAGCCAGCGCTGGATCAATCCTATTCGAAAAGCAACGCAGTTAGTTGAGCAACAACGATTCGCACTCAAAAACTGCGTACTCTTAATTCACATAGGCAGACGATGCTTAACCAGATGGAATCCATGCGTTAGATCCCTCCGATTCCCAATCTTCTCCGCTGTTGAGGGGCATAATCGGCACATTAGATGGATGTACAAACTCTACCGCCATAGGGGTAGATCTAGATCTAGTGGAGACGGAGCCCTCTCCGCCTCCCGGGGGTGGTGGTGGGGGCGGGGGCGGCTCAGTGGCGGACGACGCCATAAGGTAGGAGGGCAGGACGGCGTGGCGGCGGCGGGGCGGTGTGTGAGCTCTTCCAGTCTCGGGCGGAGGGGAAAGCTTTGGGTGAGTGACGGACCGCCAGTCCGACGTGTCTCATTGGGTCAACAGTCAACACAATTCAAAAGCAACGGTCGATTCACAACCACCGCGGCTCCCTAGCCGTCACCGGTAACGGTCTAAGGCCTTTGACCAGACCGCAACCCTCCCGTCCGAGCGTCTGCGAGGGGTTTCAAACTAGAGTGAGGGGAAAACTAAGGAAAAGTTAAGCGGCTGGGGAAAACTGAGTACAACTAACGAACCAGGGGCACGAAAATAGAAATCCCTATTTTTTTTGGTAATTTCGGTGAATGCACACACTAACTTTGAAAACAACTACAAGTACATGTAACTGACTAATGGATTTGTAACAAGGGATCCCTTGTAACAACTTCTAGCGTTTGATGAGCAATGATAAGAATCCGATCACAATTATACAACAACAAAAAACCAACCATCAGATTAGCTTGCTTCTTCAACTCGATCAGCTGCTTTAACTGCGTGTTCATTTTCTTCAGTTCTCCCTTCACTTCCACCAGTTCTGCATTGGGAGCATTAGGCATAACCGGAACGGCTCCTCTCTCCGTCGCATTCTCTATAGCAAGTCCCCCCCCCTCCCAAATTGCGCTCCCCAATAGCGCCAATTGATTCCTGCAATTTAAGCCTCTGAACATACACATCGATCCACTCGAAATACCTACATTTCTTCAGGATCTGAAAACAACAACGTGAACCCTAAATCCCAAATTCGAGGGAATAACAAGAAAATCGAGAGAAACAGAGCAATTGGAGCGAGATCTAACCTTATCCCCCTCTCTATATGGCAAGCTCTCGCATGCAAGGAACTCACGTCCACGGTTGCCATTGTCGTCCGTCTTACAGATCGACCGCTTCAAAGGCTCCTCGCGTGGGCAGTCAGGGCATCTTGTCAAAGGCACAGTGAAGGGTTTCGCAGCATAGTAAATCAAAAATTTTCCTACGGATGCGAACAAGAAAGCCAAGATCTAATCTAGGAGATGTAATCAACGAGAGAGGTAGATGAGATCTTCATACCCTTGAAGATTCGCACAGCGGAAACGTTCAATAGAACGTGGTTGACGTAGTCGTACTCGCCGTCTCCTCCTCGCGATCCGATCCGATCCTACGCCGCAAGTGGCGGCGCCTCCGAGAGTTGCACACGTGCGGTGCAGCGACGTCTCCTCCTTCCTTGGTCCAGCAAGTATGGTGGAGAGATAGATTGGATCAGCAGCACAACGGCGTGGTGCTTATGGTGGAGAGTTTCTGCAGCAGGGCTTCGCCTACGCGCAGTCGCGAGAGAGAGAGAGGGAGGGCAGCAGTTGGCGGCTAGGGTTTGGGTTAGGGGGTAGAGAGGGCTGCGCCCTTGCCCCCCTATATATAGAGGGGTGGCCGGCCAGCTTGGCCTCTCCCCAAACCCTAGGGCGCCGACTTGGAGTAGGAAGAGTGGGGGGCAAGTTTCCCCCCCTTCCTTCTTTGAAGACTCCCTTAGGGTTTCCCCTTGGGCTGGCCGGCTGGGCCTTAGGGGCCTTGTGCGCCTGGCCCAGGGCGGCCAGGACACTTCCCCTTAGGCCCACGCAGGCCTCCGTCAAGTGGGCCCATGTTGGTCCCACTCCGGAACCTTCTAGAACCTTCCGGTACAATACCGATAAACTCCGAAACCTTTCCGGAATCCAAAAACTGCTTTCCTTTCTATGAATCTTATTCTCCGGACCATTCCAGAACCTCTCGTGACGTCTTGGATCTCATCCGAGACTTCGAACTAAAACTCATAAACCAATTATCCATTCTATCCTAGCATCGATACACGTTAAGTGTGTGACCCTACGGGTTCGAGAATATGTAGACATGATCTTCTATCAATAATCAACAGCGGGATCTGGAAACCCATATTGACTCCCACATATTCATCGATGATCATATCGAATGAACCACGATGTCAGGATTCAATTAATCCCGTATATGTATTCCCTTCGTCACACGATATTTTACTCGCCCGAGATTTGATCGTCGGTATCACCATACCTAGTTCAATCTCGTTCACAGCAAGTACTTTACTCATTCCGTAATCCGATATCACTTCGTGATTAACTCCTTAACCACATGCTTGCAAGCGGTGTTGATATCGATTACCGAGTGGGCCCGAAGTATATCTCTCCGACTTGGGAGGGACAAATTCCATCTCGATACATACAACCCAACAAGTACTTTCCGATCACCTGAGAGACACCTTTATTATCACCCTCACATAGGATGACGTTTGATGACTTCAAAGCTTTCTTCCGATACTAGGGAGTTGTATTATCTCATGGTCTAAGGAATACAATACATGACATAGAAAAAGCTTCGCAAAGATGAACACGATGACACGATCTAATTGCTCTGCTTTATTTGGGTCTGTCCATCATATCATTCTCCTAATGATATGATCTCATTATTAATTGACAACTCATGTCTATGGTTAGGAAACCTTAACCATCATTAATCAATGAGCTAGTCCATAGAGGCGTACTAGGGACACGGTGTTGTTCATAAACCACACAAGTATTAATGTTTCCGCTTAATACAATTATAGCATGGAGTATAAACATTATCATGAACAAGAAATATGATAATAACAATATTATTATTGCCTCTAGGGCATATTTCCTTCAGTCTCCCACTTGCACTAGAGTCAATAATCTAGTTAATACTTGCGCATTCAACACCTATGGCATTCCGGTGTTACTCATACGCGTTGCACGTGGTAAACCTTATCTACGGGTCTGACACTTTCAGGTCCGTTTGTATTTGCATATTCTTTTGCGTCAGCACGCATTACTCATCTTGTATGAGATAGCATCGTATAAACTTGGTCTTCTGGTGAGACCTTTGTTTCTTGGCCGAGACTATGTTGTCACTATTGTCATACAATAGGACTACATAGTACTAGCACACTTAGAAAAATAGCGATATCCACCGTGCGTCGAAATACTCATTGGTCCGCACACATCGGTATGTATGATTTCCAATAAGTCCGTTGTTCGCTCCATTATACCGGAGAACGGGGTTTTGATCATCTTGCCCATGAGGCATGGCTCGCACGTGTCAAATGATTCAAAATCAAGAGACTCCAAAAGTCCATCAGAATGGAGTTTCTTCATGCGTTTTACGCCAATATGACCTAGACGACAGTGCCACAAATAAGTTGAATTATCACTATCTACTTTGCATCTTTATGCTGCTTCTAAAGCGATTATATACTTAGCCCTCGTTGCAGTGTCCGCCACAATATTAACATTGGAACTCATCCAAGTCATCATGGAACTTTCTTCCACCTTATTATGCCACCTTCTAACTCAAAACAAATAGCTTAAAAATTGAGATAAAATTTTACTTGTATGTGTGACAAAGCCAATGTAACTCATTGCAATGAACCATTTGTCACTTCTGCATACAGAACATATTCTTACTTCTTGAAAGTGCATAAGAATATCTTTACTATTGTCCAACGATCATCATATGAATGCTATAACCTTTAGAGCATTGGACACATCTGGATCTACATATCATGGTATACAAGATTGATAAAATCATTCTTGTGGTTTCACACATCAAGTGTCAAAACAATTGATTCTTGCTCCAACCTCTTCCATGCAACAAAAACCATTCTTATTGTTTCCATATTGAACAAATTCAATATTTCATCTATGTACTCTGGCAAAACTATATTAGTGTCTCAATCTATCTGCATAGACATTGATGCTTAATATTCTGGTTTTACCTAAGTCTTTCATCAAAAACTAATTTTAATGAAAACTTCACAAATATCAAGAAAAACACATAATTTCCAATGAACGATATGTCATCTACATAAAGCATTAGAAATATGTCTTAGCACTCCCACTTACTTTCTTGTAAATACAAGCATCTTCAAATATCTTGATGAAATTAACACTTTAACATTTTCATCATTGAAGATTCCAACTTCGCTATGCTTACTTCTACCATAGAAGTTTACATACATATCTAGCAACCTTTGAATCAACAAAACCCATTGGGTCGTGTCAGGTACACGTCCTTGGTGTGCATTCCGGTAGAGAAACGTTGTTTCGTTTATTCAACTAACATATCTCTATATGTAATTGTTGCTAGAATAATTCATATGACGAAGTCAGGGTCCATCATCGCTTCTTTGTATATTGTTGGTTACTATTATCTAATAATATCTCGTCCTCAAATCTTGCTATTTGATTACGACCAACTTGGTTAAATAGGAACTTCGATGCCGTGACTACAACATATTGTAGACGCGTGAGCTATGAATGCAGTTGCCGCTTCCAGAACATATTCTGGTGCTGCGCTACTCTGATCATCTTGCTCAGATTCAATAACCTCATCAAGTCCTATCTTCCTCCCACTTAAACCTTTCGCGAAAAACTCCTTCATAAGAAGTTCACTTCTTTCAGTGACAATCACCTTTAATTGGGTTTATGGCAGAAGAAACACCCATCGACATTCTTTGGGATAACCTACAAAGACATACTAATCCAATTTTGGTTGTAAACATTTTACACATATGCCTTGCATACCAAAATTCAAGAAAAGACAACTATAAATTGTATGGTGTCATTTCGGTAGATTATGATGGTACTCTATTCAGTGAAAAGCGGTAGTCTCTAAGGCATAATCCACAAATTATATTGGTAGTTTATTGATCTAACCATGTCAAACAAGGTTTGATTACATCCATCAAAAACTCCATACTCCTATGGTGTTTATCACGATGCAAGTTTGTGGAACAATTCCTCTAACTCTTAGATGTTTGCTAAACTTGTAACTCAAATATTCTTCTTTTATGATCTAATCATATAACTTGAATATTCTTGTTACAACAATTTTCACTTCATAAATTTAACAATTTCATACTTCTATCTCATCAAGTAGATATACCGTACATCTATTCGAGTCATTGATGAAATAGAAAATACACCATGCTCGACTTCACACATGAACTACATACATCAACATGTACGATCTCCATGTAGTTAGTCGCTTGTTCTTTCTATGGCCCACGAACAGAGTTTAATCATCTTTAGGAAAAGTCTCACAAGCGTCAATCAATTCAAAATCAAATGACTCGAAAATCTATCAATATAGAATTTCTTTCATGTTTTGTTTCCAATATGACTTAAATGGCGGTGTCATATATAAGTGAAATTCTTTTTGTCTTGCGACCTTTAGCATCAGTGTTATAAATGTTTATTTTACCGACAAGATAATAATAATCTATCCATCGATTATGGAAGACGGTAATAATTTGAACAACCATTGCTCTCATAATACCGGAACAAAATAACAATTATTAAGTTCTTAACAAATCTAGAAGGCTAGGTTTTATGCCAACGAAAAACATAATAACACACTTATTTGTTTCTCGATGCGCATTGTTACCACATTCTTTTGCTAGTTACTTAGGGGCCATCGTAGTTCTTGTATTGTTGCTTTGTATGACATTTCATACCAACAATCTAGTATCCAATACCCAAGAATTACATTATGTACTAGCAAAGAATACATCTATAACATGTATATCATTTATATACCTGAGCTGGACATTTCCAGTCTTTTCCTTTTCTACCAAATACTTTTGTAGATCCTATTTAGCATTTCCTCTCCTTTTAGAAGAATCTATCGACATCAATAGTGGCGTCAATCATTTGACACATAGTCCAAAGGATGTTAGTCAAATACTAATAGCCTTGGATTTTGCACTTTGAAGTGGATTGTCATCATCATATGATTGGTATTCTTCCAGATTCCATTCTTTAGTATTCCTTTGGTATAGCAAAACAATTTAGCCGATACCTTTTCATTCATCTTATCATGACAACTTTCATGATGAAACTACTATAGCTTATAAGGATGAATGCAAGTATAATATTAGTTTCCCAAACTTTTGGGTGATCGGGACGCCTAGCATCTTCAATCTTCACATATATTCATACAATATGAGCATATGTTCTTTTACTAAATTATACTTCATCATTTTTGCAAACAATCAAAGTTTTAGATATCAAATATCTTTCACTTCTTGTTTGTTTCTGAAACAATTCTTTCAGCTTGATGATCACTTTGATTCTCAAACAATTTTGAAGATCAATTTATCATGAAGGCAAACATATGATCTTTAGATACTAAACTTGAATCGTTGCTCTTAGATTAATACAATTTATTAAATCATATGGAGCAAGCAAGGTTTGCTAAAGTTTGCAATAGGACTTAATCTTTAGTCTTGACATTCTAACTAAACGGCACTAGACCGAAAAGTGATTATCCAGAATTCTATAGTTCTTTTAACTCAATTAAGCTAAGTGTCGGTGGGAAACGGTTGCCAAAGACTACAATGATTTATGCAAATACACTAAGATTTAGTTCATAATAATTAGTTCAAGTTAATCAAATTACTAATGAACTCCCACTAAATTCAACATCCCTCAAAGTTGTTTAGTGAAGCATGATCCAAATTCACTACACCGAGACCGATCATCACGTGAATGATGTAGTTTTAATGGTGAACATCAACATGTTGATCATATCATCCATATGACTCATGCTTGACCTTTCGGTCCGTGTGTTCCGAGGCCATGTCTGTACATGCTAGGCTCGTCAAGTCAAACCCAAGTATTTCTGCGTGTGCAAAACTGGCTTGCACCCGTTGTATGTGAACGTAGAGTTTATAGCACCCGATCATCACGAGATGCTTGAAAACGACGATCTTTCGCAACGGCGCATACGAGGGGAGAACACAATTTTATCTTGATCTTTAAATGAGGAATCATCTTATAATGCTACCGTCGCGATCTAAGCATAATAAGATACATAAAAGGATAAACATCACATGCATATAATTTTATGTGACATGGTATAGCCAATCTCCGCGCCATGATCTCCATCTTGTGCGCGCCGGCATGATCTCCATCACTCCACCATGATTGCCTCCACCACGAATAGCAACTACAACTATTGCTAACTACTTAGCGATAAAGTAAAGCTATTACATGGCGTATAAGAAGTTGACACGCAGGTCATACATAATTATAAAGACAACCATATGGCTCCTGCCGGTTGTGAACTCATCGACATGCAAGTCGTGAAAGATTACAAAACATGATCATTGCATACAACTCAATTCATACTCATCATGTCTTGGGCCATACCATATCACAAAACACTCCCTGCAAAAACAAGTTAGACGCCTCTACTTTGTTGTTGCAAGTTTTACGTGGCTTATGGGAGTAGCAAGCTAAGAACGATTCTTACCTACGAAAAGCCACAACGGTGATATTATGGTTGCTAACATCCGATGTAAATCCCATGACTACTATAGTGAGAGAAACTGGCATCCACCAGCCGCATGTATGGAACAAGCCACACGTCAAGTGCGGAGCCGGTCTCGCGAACGCGGTCGCGTAAAGTTGGCCTGGACCGCTTCGATCTCACTATACCGCGCCATAAGAGATACACAACAAGAGGTTTGCAACAGAAAACATCAATGCCCGCAACAAGCATGTTGCGTTCTACTCGTGAAACACATCTACGCATAGATCTGGCTCTGATACCACTGAAGGGTTTCGCAGCATAGTAAATCAAAAAATTTCCTACGGATGCGAACAAGAAAGCCAAGATCTAATCTAGGAGATGTAATCAACGAGAGAGGTAGATGAGATCTTCATACCCTTGAAGATTCGCACAGCGGAAACGTTCAATAGAACGTGGTTGACGTAGTCGTACTCGCCGTCTCCTCCTCGCGATCCGATCCGATCCTACGCCGCAAGTGGCGGCGCCTCCGAGAGTTGCACACGTGCGGTGCAGCGACGTCTCCTCCTTCCTTGGTCCAGCAAGTATGGTGGAGAGATAGATTGGATCAGCAGCACAACGGCGTGGTGCTTATGGTGGAGAGTTTCTGCAGCAGGGCTTCGCCTACGCGCAGTCGCGAGAGAGAGAGAGGGAGGGCAGCAGTTGGCGGCTAGGGTTTGGGTTAGGGGGTAGAGAGGGCTGCGCCCTTGCCCCCCTATATATAGAGGGGTGGCCGGCCAGCTTGGCCTCTCCCCAAACCCTAGGGCGCCGACTTGGAGTAGGAAGAGTGGGGGGCAAGTTTCCCCCCCTTCCTTCTTTGAAGACTCCCTTAGGGTTTCCCCTTGGGCTGGCCGGCTGGGCCTTAGGGGCCTTGTGCGCCTGGCCCAGGGCGGCCAGGACACTTCCCCTTAGGCCCACGCAGGCCTCCGTCAAGTGGGCCCACGTTGGTCCCACTCCGGAACCTTCTAGAACCTTCCGGTACAATACCGATAAACTCCGAAACCTTTCCGGAATCCAAAAACTGCTTTCCTTTCTATGAATCTTATTCTCCGGACCATTCCAGAACCTCTCGTGACGTCTTGGATCTCATCCGAGACTCCGAACTAAAACTCATAAACCAATTATCCATTCTATCCTAGCATCGATACACGTTAAGTGTGTGACCCTACGGGTTCGAGAATATGTAGACATGATCTTCTATCAATAATCAACAGCGGGATCTGGAAACCCATATTGACTCCCACATATTCATCGATGATCATATCGAATGAACCACGATGTCAGGATTCAATTAATCCCGTATATGTATTCCCTTCGTCACACGATATTTTACTCGCCCGAGATTTGATCGTCGGTATCACCATACCTAGTTCAATCTCGTTCACAGCAAGTACTTTACTCATTCCGTAATCCGATATCACTTCGTGATTAACTCCTTAACCACATGCTTGCAAGCGGTGTTGATATCGATTACCGAGTGGGCCCGAAGTATATCTCTCCGACTTGGGAGGGACAAATTCCATCTCGATACATACAACCCAACAAGTACTTTCCGATCACCTGAGAGACACCTTTATTATCACCCTCACATAGGATGACGTTTGATGACTTCAAAGCTTTCTTCCGATACTAGGGAGTTGTATTATCTCATGGTCTAAGGAATACAATACATGACATAGAAAAAGCTTCGCAAAGATGAACACGATGACACGATCTAATTGCTCTGCTTTATTTGGGTCTGTCCATCATATCATTCTCCTAATGATATGATCTCATTATTAATTGACAACTCATGTCTATGGTTAGGAAACCTTAACCATCATTAATCAATGAGCTAGTCCATAGAGGCGTACTAGGGACACGGTGTTGTTCATAAACCACACAAGTATTAATGTTTCCGCTTAATACAATTATAGCATGGAGTATAAACATTATCATGAACAAGAAATATGATAATAACAATATTATTATTGCCTCTAGGGCATATTTCCTTCACACAGGTCCATACTGTGGCCATGAAGAACGGGAGGTCGAAGAGAAACTAGACATCACCCGCCTGCCGGAGAAGGGCTGCCGCTGGCGGAGAAGAAGAACAATAGGGTGCGGGGAAAGAAAGGGGAAGCAATGGCACGGGCACAGGCGCGGGGCTGGCTCGGGCTCCCATTTTGCAACGGTCACCTGGATAAGCTGTGGGTCCGGCGCGCTAACGTGGACAAGTTGTGGGTCCCACAATGATCTGGATAAGTGGAGACGTGTCCACTGCGGGGCACCAAGAGCGGCCCCACTTGCCAGCACCAACAAACGGTCAACTAAATGGGATTCCTCCCATCCGAGCTCCTTGTGAGGGTTTCAGACAAGCGCTTGGGCAAAACTGAGGAAAAACTAAGCGGCTGGGGAAAACTGAGCACAACTAAGGACCCGAGGGCACGAAAATAGAAATTCCAAAGAAGTATCTTCTGAAAGTGCACTTCAGCTTCGTACTCCTTCTGGCACTGAGTACAGTCGTAGATCTTCACATCAAAATTTGACGTACCAACATGGTAGTCAAAGATCATGAAGAAACTGTCAGTGTAATGGATACCGGGGTATCCCGGTCCACCTGCTCCTGGGCCCCGTCATTGGCCCATCTTCAGCCCAGGGGAGGATCAGCAATCTTCACTACGGAGAAGACCCTCACGAGGAGGCGCCTCGTGAGGAGAACGACGATAGAAACCGCTAAGGACCAGAAGACCTCCTCACGAGCCCCTGCTGGTGAGGAGAGGAGATACGCCCACGTCAGCCTAGCACGTTTTCATGCGGAGCAAGAAGGCAACGGGCAGAAGACCGCGTACCATCCACGCTACCCCCGACAGGGAGGAGACCAACTTTCTCTGTGCCTGCCCAAAGCGGCACAGTGGCAGTTGGCCACCTCCCTAAATATAGCATGGACGGTGCAGGGCGCCAGAGGAGGACGTCAGCCTCCTCCACCCACTCCTGTGGACCGGCGCCGCTACCCTACGAAGACCAAGTCTACAGAAGAGCATAGTCTACAGCTGTCCTCCCTCCTTGGCCGTATGTGGCAACCCCTTCCCCAAGAAGATAAGGGGAAGGAGGACCTTGGCGCTATAAGAGGAGGGGGAGGCCACCCCTTAGGGGGGATGGAATCTTCATCTTCTTCAGGCTGCTAGTTGGGCATGCAGGTTCTTCAACCTCTGGCCAACTAGAGCTTTGTAACCAAGGCCTTGTACTCCTCGCGAGGTGTCGCGTCGTAATACAAGAAGGCAGGAAGTAGGGGTTTTACCTCACCACGAGGGCCCTGAACCTGGGTAAAGCTCGGTCTCCCTCTCTGCAGTGCGTAGCGCGTCCGACAATCGAGGCTTCCGTCACCGTGTTTCGTTGCGATCCAAGATCTCACACGTTCAGCCCCCTGCGTTCGAATCTTTTGGGTCCGTCGCGTGGTACCCCGTGTTCTTGCGACACGAAATCCATCGACATTTGGCGCGCCAGGTAGGGGGTTGTGGTGTGTTTTCTTCTAGATCTGCTTCGACATGGCCGACGCCAACGCAAGGCTCGAGCGTCTTCGCCGTCGCAACGTTGTTCGGGGGCAAACCGAGCCCATCTTCCGTCGTCATGAAGCTTCGGCCGAGGAGGAAGAGGAGGAAGATCTGGAGTCCTCCTACCTCCCGTCCGAGCGGACAGAGCCTTCGCTCTCCTTCACCGCCACCGCTACTTCTCGCGCCCATTCCGGGAGTCAGCTGTCTCCTGCGCAGGCACTCGCCATGGCGCAGGAGCTGTTGCGCTATCAACCCACCGACGACGGGCGTGAGGGGTGGCGTGCTCGAATCGCCGAGCTCGTCGCCATCACCAACGAAGACCCGGCCTTGGGAGGAGCCCAGGGCGCGGGGCATCCAGATCCGGCGGCGGGGCATCGTGCCCCGAGCGCCGGAGATGGGATGGCCAACAAGGCCAAGAAGGTGGTTTCTCGCGCCGCATCTTCGCCGCGCGGGGAGCCCAGCTGCCAAATCGTCCAACGCGCTCCGGAAGACGCACGCGTCTCCCTCGAGCGCCGCCGCGAAAATCATGACCGCGCCATCGATGACATCGGCGAAGCTGGCAAGAACGTCAGGACCCCCGGCATCCCAATCTACAACCCCGGGTGTCTTGCCCTCACTCGCCAGCAGCGCTACGTCGTCTGGCCTGACAAGTTCAAGCCAGACATCAGCGCGCGTTACGACGGGACCACAAATCCTGTCGAATTCCTCCAACTCTACGTCGTCGCCATCCAGGCTGCGCGTGGAGATCAGCGCGCCATGGCCAATTGGTTCCCCATGGCCCTCAAGGATGCTCCGCGGACTTGGCTCATGAATCTTCCTCACGAATCCATGACTTCGTGGAAGGATTTATGTCGTCAGTTCGTTGCCAACTTCATGCCCACGTACGAGCGCCCCGCCACCAAGAACGATCTTAAGGCGGTGCATCAGTACAAGGGCGAGACGCTTCGTCAGTACATCCAGCGCTTCAGTCAGATGAGGAACAAGATTCCCAGGATCTCCAACGAGGAGGTCATCTCCGCGTTCTCCACGGGCGTCTCCGACGTCAAGATGCGGGAGAAGCTGTCCGTGAATGATGAGCTGACTTCCGTCGTCAGGCTCTTCGAGATCGCCGACCGCTGCGCCAAGGCTGAGGAGGGGAGACTCTTCGTGCACAATCTGCCGGAGGCGCCTCCCCCAAAGCCGAAGGCCAAGGAACCCAAGCGGAAGGAGGCTGCTGCCCTCGCAGCGGAGCCAGATCATAAGCAACGCCGCGGGGACCGCTCCGATCGCGATAAAGGTCGACGTCGCCGCTACTGCCTCATCCACAAGAAGGACACCCACAATACCGAGGATTGTTGGATTGTCCGGAAGTTTCACGAGGAGAACGGTGTCTCCAAGCGTCGTGGGGGTGGCCACAGCAACGGCAAGAGTGGATCCCGGGGCGATCGCCGCGACGACGACCGCGAGGAAGGTCGCCGCCGTGGGGGTCTGTCTCGAGACGATCCCGAGCCGCTGCCGCTTCCCCCACCAGCAAACGATCGTCGGGAGGAGAACCAGGGGGGCTATCAAGAGCCGCGAGACTTCGTCGCTTGCCTCCTGGGTGGAGCTCAGGCTCCTCTGTCAAATCGGCACTTCAAGCAGCTGTCGCGAGAAATCGCGGCGGCACAGCCCAACTCCGGCAGTCGCCTGATGAAGTGGTCAACGTGCAAGATTGGCTTCGACGAGGAGGATCATCCGGCTTCCACAAGGGGCGTGGGCACAATCCCCCTCTTGTGCATGCCAGCCATCAACAACGTCGCCGTCAATCGCACTCTCATCGACAGAGGGGCGGGCCTCCACATCATCTCCGTCGAGATCTTCGAAAAGATGCAGGTGCCGTACCACCGGCTCATGCCAACTTGGCCGTTCTTCGGGGTAACCGAGGGATCTACAACGCCAATTGGGCAGGTAAGCCTGCCCGTCACCTTCGGCACCCGGGACAACTACAGGACGGAAAGCCTCGACTTCGACGTCGCCTACATCGCCCTGCCATACAATGCCATCCTCGGCTATCCAGCCTTGGCTAGGTTCATGGCAGCAACGCACCATGGCTTCAACGTCCTCAAGATTCCGGGCGCCAATGGCACGATCACCGTGCGCTGCAACGAGAAGGATGCTCTCCGATCAGTTGAGCATGTCTACCGCGAGGCCGCCGCCATGTTCCCCGCCGACGAAGATCTACTGGAACACTCCGGCGACCTCGCGAGGAAGAAGCAGCTCGTATCCCAAGAGCGGGCTGCAGCAAAGAAGGCCTCTCTCGAGCCCCTCCCTCTGGGTTCAACAGGGAAGAAGTTCGCCGCCTCTGCATCGCCTACTCCAAGCGAGGACCTAGACCATCCCATGATGGACTTGAGCATTGGGGAAGCTGCAGTACCCTCCGGAAGGAGGCCCCAATTTACCCAGGAGCGCTCGGCAACCAAGAAGGTCCCGCTTCAGGCTGGGGGCTGCGACAACTTCGCCACCATCGGGGCAGGGCTTTCCCCCAAATAGGAAAGCGCGCTCGTCACCTTCCTGCGGGCAAACTCTGACATGTTCGCTTGGACTCCGTCAGATATGCCCGGCGTTCCCAGGGAGGTGATTGAGCACCACCTAGCCGTGTGCCCTCAAGCACACCCCGTGAAGCAGAAGACTAGGAAGCAAGCGCAAGAGAAGCAAGACTTCATCGTCAAGGAGATAGAGAAGCTAAAGAAGGCCAAGTTGATACGCGAGGTGGCCCACCCCACCTGGATTGCTAATCCGGTGGTCGTCCCAAAGGCTAACGGCAGTGGGCGCCTCTGCGTGGACTTCACAAGTCTCAACAAGGCCTGTCCCAAGGATCCATATCCCCTCCCGAGGATAGATCAAATCGTCGACTCCACCGCCGGCTGCGACCTCCTTTGCTTCTTGGATGCTTTCTCCGGCTATCATCAGATCAAGATGGCAAAGGAGGACGAAGAGAAGACCGCCTTCATCACGCCCTGTGGGGTGTACTGCTACGTCTGCATGCCCTTCGGCCTAAAGAACGCAGGAGCTACATTCCAAAGGCTCATGCGTAAGGCCCTGGGGGCTCAGATGGGAAGGAATGCGGAAGCCTACGTCGACGACATCGTCGTCAAGACTCGCGAGGGTCACACCTTCATCGAGGATCTGGAGGAAACATTCGTCAACCTGAGGAAGGTAAACATCAAGCTCAACCCCGCCAAGTGCGCCTTCGGCGTACCGTCGGGAAAACTGTTGGGGTTCCTCATGTCCAATCGCGGGATAGAGGCGAACCCCGACAAGGTCAGGGCCATCGAAGAGATGCGTCCTCCGCGCAATCTCAAGGAAATGCAACGCCTCGCGGGGTGCATGGCAGCCCTGGGGCGCTTCATCGCGAGGAGTGGGGAAAAAGCTTTGCCCTTCTTCAAGCTCATGAAGCGCACCGGCAAGTTCGAGTGGACTCCGGAAGCCGACAAGGCCTTCGCCGAGTTAAAAAGGTACCTCACGAGCCCACCGATCATGGTTGCCCCAACGACTCGCGAGCCCTTGCTACTCTACATCGTGGCAACTCCAAGGACTACAAGTGCCGTTCTCGTCGCAGAGCGGGACGTCAAGGTAATCGCCAAGGAGGAGGTCACTCCTCCAAGCTCGGGGGCTCCTCACGAGGAAGAGGCTGCTTCACCTCCCGCCTCTCGAGAGGAGCCGCCCGAGGGATCTTCACCGATCGAGCCGCTCTCTCAGAGCAACGCTCAAAAGCCTCCTGAGGAGGAGCCTTCCGAGGGTGTCGTCAAGGTGCAAAAGCCTATGTACTTCGTCAGCACGGTAATGCGCGACATGCGGGAGCGCTACACAATGCAGCAAAAGCTGCTCTACACCTTGCTCATCGCCTCGCGGAAGCTACGCCACTACTTCCAGGGTCACCCGATTAAGGTGGTAACCGATCGGCCCCTGGAAACCGTCCTGCGCAACCCCAATGTCACCGGGCGGGTGGCTGAGTGGGCTGTGGAGCTTCAGCCTTTCGAGATCTCCTTCGAAACTACAAAGGTAATCAAGAGCAAGGCTTTGGCCGAATTTACTGCAGAATGGACTGATCCGTTCGTCGACGAGCCTCCAGAGGTGGAGTCAACTCTCCCTGGAGAGGAGGTCCCAGGCCTCTGGGTCATGCACTTCGACGGCGCCTTCAACCTCCCCGGCGCGGGAGCCGGTGCTGTCCTAACCTCTCCCTCTGGAGACAAGCTTTTCTACGCTGTGCAGCTCTGCTTCGCGCCCGAGAACAAGGTCTCCAACAACATCGCGGAGTACGAAGGACTACTTGCTGGCCTAAGGGCAGCAAACGCTTTGGGCATCAAGCGCCTCATCGTCAAGGGAGATTCACAGCTGGTTGTGAACTTCTCGAACAAGAGCTACACTCCAAGGGATGAGCACATGGCGGCTTATCTCGAGGAGCATCGAAAGATGGAGAAACGCTTCCAAGGCTTGGAGCTGAAGCACATCCCGAGGGGAGAAAATGTGGAGGCCGACGAGATCGCCAAGCGCGCCTCTCATCGCCTGGCGCAGCCCGCCGGCGTCTTCGAGGAGCGTCTCTTCAAGCCGTCCGCCTCTCCGTCAACATCCAAACCACCTCCTCCTTCTGCTTTGCCGCCACCGCCGGAGCAGGGGGCTCCGGATTGCGGGCCTCCTTCGGGTGACCGCGTCCTTCTGGCATTGGCTCGGCAGGAGGGAGTGGATTGGATCATTGAGCTCAAGGCCTACCTCACCAGCAGCAGGCTTCCCGAGGATGAAGAGGAGGCCGAGAGGATTGTGCGTCAAGCTTCGGGCTACTGCGTCAAGGATGGTGACTTGTACCGGCGTCGCCCAAATGGCGTCGCTCTGAAGTGCATATCTACTCACCAAGGCCAAGAGCTTCTAAGGGACATCCACGCCGGCGAATGTGGGCATCATGCCTCTGCTGCGACTCTAGCCGCAAAGGCATATCGAAGTGGCTTCTACTGGCCTTCGGCGCTCGGAGATGCGGCGGAGATGGTCAAGAGGTGCGAGGCGTGCCAATTCCACGCCAAGCAGATACATCAGCCGGCGCAAGAGCTGCGGACCATCCCACTCACTTGGCCCTTTGCAGTTTGGGGTCTGGACATCCTCGGTCCATTTCCCAGAGCGCAAGGGGGCTATCGCTACCTCTACGTCGCCATCGACAAGTTCACCAAGTGGGTGGAGGTGGAACCGGTGTGCACAATCCCGGCCAGGTCCGCCGTCAAGTTCATCCGTGGACTGGTCTGTCGCTTTGGTGTGCCTAACCGCATAATCACCGACAACGGCAGCCAGTTCACCAGCGGCTTGTTCCGGGAATACTGCGCATCGACCGGCATCAAAATCTGCTTCGCCTCCGTCGCCTACCCCCGGAGCAATGGCCAAGCCGAGCGTGCCAACGCTGCAGTACTCAAAGGACTCAAGACGAAAAGCTTCAACGCCAAGCTCGAGGCCTGCGGCAAAAAATGGTTAGACAACCTCCAATCCATCTTGTGGTCCATCAGGACTACCGCCACCAAACCCACTGGAGAGACCCCTTTCTTCTTGGTCTATGGGGCGGAGGCTGTTCTTCCCACCGACGTCAAGTTTGGGTCGCCAAGGGTGCTCGCCTTCGACGAAATTCGCCAAGACGACCTCATCAAGGACCGCCTCCTCCTGCTCGAAGAAGCTCGGTGCCAAGCCGCGCTCCGCGCCACGAGGTACCAGCAAGGACTACGCCGCTACCATAGCCGCCATGTTCGAGCAAGAACTCTGGATGTCGGCGACCTGGTGCTGAGGAGAATACTCTCTCGCGAGGGCCTGCACAAGCTATCTCCAATGTGGGAAGGACCCTTCAAGGTGACGCACATCGCCAGGCCTGGCTCGGCGCGGCTGGAAACCGCAGAAGGCGTGCCTGTGGGGAACCCGTGGAACATAGCTCATCTGCGAAAGTTCTACCCCTAGGTTCCTCACGAGGAGAAAAAGTCCGTTTTCACGGCACTTGTATCAGCTCAATCTGCTCTTAAGCACTGATATTAAGTTATCGCGCAATGTAGCGCCTCTGCTTCGGCATGACATCAAAATGGCATGAAGTCCATTTATTTCCTGTTGTACTCCTCGTGGAAGGGGGCTAGGCACGGTGTCTATGCTGGGGCCTTCGCCCGGAAAACAGCAAGCCCGAAAAACCCGAAGGGAGCGAGCTCTGGTCGGGGGCGACGGCCCCGTTAACGATCACCTCTGGATGCCCATGGTGCTTAGTTCCTCGCGAAGTACGCCAGAAAATAAAAAATCTTCGAGGAAAAGTCCAAGGTGTGCCCATGGCACCCGCTAAGGACCTACCCCTCGTGAGCAACCCTCACGAGGGAGCAAAGACGCGTCGATGTACTAGCATCCACAGGAGGATTCCCTCTCTCGAGGAAGGCCTAACGTGGCAGGATTATTGAAGACCAAGGCCGCTCCGATAAATCTTGCGAAGGAGACGCAGATCTGGAGGTCCGCGCCAGGCCCTTCACCTCATGAGCAATCCTTGTGAGGTGTCGACGGTCTCTGGGCTCTCTTAAGCGTCGACGTTTTCACGTCCGTGAGGGTCCAGCTTCCCTCAACGACGAGGAAGGCCCCGTGAATCGCCACGCGCGGCAATTTGCTCTTAGCTGCTGGCACAGATAGTGCCGCGCTCCTCCACGACGGAGAAGGTCCCTGTGCCGGTCACAGGGGCATCTTATTCGCCTTCTTTTTTCGTTTGTTTTATCGATTTGTTTTTCCGTTTTCGGGGATTTGGGGTTTTTTGTTTTCCAACCTTTTCTTCAACTTCTTGTCTCAGGAATCGTCCACTATGTCACCGACGCCGAACCCGTCCTGAGCTCTGAGGTGGAGGGAGGCTTCCCGTCGATGCCTACAGCCCACCAGGGCTCTCGAGCGAGCGAATGGCCAGGACAGTGAAGGACAGCAAGATTAAGCAACTGGATTTCATTAAGACCCCAGCGGGGGATGGAGCGGAGCACGACGGGGCATACCCCGCCGGCAAGGACTATGCAACAAAAAGGGGAGGAGACTAGCTCCCCTCCCCAGAAGACTACCACGCCAGGGCCTCCTCTTCACTGCGCCGGGAGCTGGGGGTAGGTGCGGCGGACGCCGTCGGTGGTGAAGATCCGTACCGTGGCCTCCAGCGTCCCCAGCTTGAAGCGGAAGACGAGGCGGTCGCCGACGCGGAGGCGACAGCCGAGGGCGAAGGGCCTCCAGCGGTCGGCGAGGACGGCGTTGCCGTTCGCCCCGAAGAGGATGTCCACAGGCCAGAAGAGATCTGGCCTGCTTTGCTCCCCCAGGGCGATCTCCCCGGCGGCCGGGCCATGGGCGTGAATCACCCTCCGGATGGCGTCGGGCAGCCGGAGGGAGTTGAAGCCGGGGGCGTCGACGACCACGAGGAGCTCCAAGAAGCGGGACCCCGGGGCAATGAGGGGTCCCAGCAGCGCCGCCGCCAAGGGGCGCGGAGTGGCGACCACTCCGTTCATCGGCGGCGCCGGAGGATCTGCAGCAGGGGGAGGGGGGCCCAGGGCGGCCTCCACCTCCCGGAGGGCCCGGTCGATGCCCCCCGAGGCGCGGGGAGCAGGCGCCGCCGCCAGCGGCGACGGCAGGTTCAGGGCGCCTCCACGCGCTGGACCCCTGAGGGTCAGGGCGCCGGAGGTCCCCGCGGTGGCGCGGCTCGCCTCGCCCTGCCGCGGCGCGCCAATGCGGAGGGGGCCGCCGGCGCCGGGCGTCCACTGGGCCGGGACCTTCGCCTTCTTCCCGCTGCCCAGGGGGCGTCCACGGCGCTTCGCCCCAGAGCTTGGACCGGCGGCGGCGGCGGAGTTGGAGGGATCCATGAGCTTGGGGGTGAAGAGGCAGGAGTAGCACTGGAGGAAGGAGGTGAAGTGCCGGAGGTCTCGAGGAGGACCTATTTAAGGGGGGCGTTTGGCGTCGATGCGTCAAATCCCAGCGCGGGAATCGGAGCGTTGGCGCAGCGCCCTGCAGTCAAGCGACGCATCATTATGATGGTGGATGCCTCGGAGACTGTAGCGTCGCCGCCGTTTCGCCTAGCCAGCTGCGGCCACGATGCGTGTCCACAGTCTCTGCATCTTCACATGGTCCTCTGACCGCGCAGTTGACGCGTGCAGTTGGAGGGCCCAGCAGCTTCGGGGGCCCCCGACCCTTCGCTTCCTCAAGAGGACGCGGTGTGGGCCGGGCTCCCGGGGGCTACTGTCGGTGTAATGGATACCGGGGTATCCCGGTCCACCTGCTCCTGGGCCCCGTCATCGGCCCATCTTCAGCCCAGGGGAGGATCAGCAATCTTCGCTACGGAGAAGACCCTCACGAGGAGGCGCCTCGTGAGGAGAACGACGACAGAAACCGCTAAGGACCAGAAGACCTCCTCACGAGCCCCTGCTGGTGAGGAGAGGAGATACGCCCACGTCAGCCTAGCACGTTTTCGTGCGGAGCAAGAAGGCAACGGGCAGAAGACCGCGTACCGTCCACGCTACCCCCGACAGGGAGGAGACCAACTTTCTCTGTGCCTGCCCAAAGCGGCACAGTGGCAGTTGGCCACCTCCCTAAATATAGCATGGACGGTGCAGGGCGCCAGAGGAGGACGTCAGCCTCCTCCACCCACTCCTGTGGACCGGCGCCGCTACCCTACGAAGACCAAGTCTACATAAGAGCATAGTCTACAGCTGTCCTCCCTCCTTGGCCGTATGTGGCAACCCCTTCCCCAAGAAGATAAGGGGAAGGAGGACCTTGGCGCTATAAGAGGAGGGGGAGGCCACCCCTTAGGGGGGATGGAATCTTCATCTTCTTCAGGCTGCTAGTTGGGCACGCAGGTTCTTCAACCTCTGGCCAACTAGAGCTTTGTAACCAAGGCCTTGTACTCCTCGCGAGGTGTCGCGTCGTAATACAAGAAGGCAGGAAGTAGGGGTTTTACCTCACCACGAGGGCCCTGAACCTGGGTAAAGGTCGGTCTCCCTCTCTGCAGTGCGTAGCGCGTCCGACAATCGAGGCTTCCATCACCGTGTTTCGTTGCGATCCAAGATCTCACACGTTCAGCCCCCTGCGTTCGAATCTTTTGGGTCCGTCGCGTGGTACCCCGTGTTCTTGCGACACGAAATCCATCGACAGAAACCTTGGTGGAGGTCATGGTCTTCTGCAAACTGAGACAAGCCGCCCTTGAAGTACATCTCACCATCCCCGTCATACCAGACCTCCACTTCATAGGAAGTTCCTCCCCCAGAATGTTCATGAAGAATTGCTTCCCGTAGCTCTCACCCATCCATGAACTTGGTAAACTTCAGCGGCACCCGCTAAATCTCGCGGCATTGAGCGCCGGTGATGCAGAAAAAGGAGCACATTTTGGGCGGAGGAGGAGGAGAAGAATTATGAGGCGGGGCGCTCGGACCTGGCACAGTAGATGAAACCTTGGGCTTATTTTTACTTCCCGCAGGGCGGCCAGGGCGCCGCTTCCCAGGAGCGGATGACGAGGCTACCATAGCCAGGCCTGTGGGCTTGTTCTTACTGCTGCGAGGGTGGCCGCGACCTCGCTTTTCCACCGGAGAGCCGATGTTCAGACGTGATCCACCTGCATCGGCCATGGAGACAAATGCTGGGAGGAAAAACCCTAGATGAGATGAGGAAGAGGAAGATGATGCGGCGGAGGAAGATAGTAGTGAAAGAATTAGGGTTTTTCCCTAAGCCAACACGCTTTATTTATAAACAAACCTTAATGGGCCTTTGCAAATTAAAAGTCCAAGTATATCTGTGGGCTTTTATATTCAGCCCTGAGCAGAAGGTAAAACGGCAGTAAGGGCAACAACAAGAAGAACAAAGATACGGTATGAATAAGTAAAGTACAGAGATATGTCAAGGAGCAAACCGCACCTCGTCGCAAACTCGGGGGCTCATATCATTAGAAAGAGTAAAGTGAATATTTCAAGCACAAAATGTGCCAAAATTATTGCAGGAGACAAGTTACTAGGCGACAATATTATATTTTTTGAGCCTATACCCGAATTTTTTTGGCTATAGCCTCGGGGGCTACTCCCATCGGGAGCGCTGGTCGCGCACCCGATAAAAAGAAGTCGACAAAAGGAAGACAAAGAGATTGGAGCCTATGATCGGCTACAAGTACCCGCCCATAGCCTCAGGGGTTACTTACATCAGGAGCACTGGTGGTGCACCCAATGATAGAGAACCAACCAGTTGACAAGTGATATAGACGCAATCGACTACCTTTAGTCGACAACGAACTTCGACTTCATTGTCGACGAAATAAAGATCGATTACTCCCATCGGGAGTTATTTATGAGAATCTAAAAAATAGCAAACTCGAATGGTTTGCACATTCTAACAGTCAAACAAGGCTGCGATATATGATTCTCGAGTTGCGTCATCGTGACAAAATTCGAATGCCATGATTGAAATATATCGTGAAGGTAAGACCCCAGGATCCATCCTGTGTGGCCTGGTATACGCACATGAATGCGCTCTGCTAGTACTTATCCGTGTCAATGACGCGAAGAAAATCCTGGTGGACGCACTGGGTACCCTGAGAACCACTGGGATTCATTCTTTGTAAGTCCTAAATGCGGCAAAAGAACGGGTTTGACCGGTTTCCCAAATTCAATTCCAAGGGGATTGAGTTTGAAGTAGGTGACAAGTATCTGTTCCGGCAGTTAACTAGCCTCTTGATCCGTCAGAGTTGTCAGGCTTGTTCATCAAAACCCCTTGCGAGACAATATAATGAAAGATATTTGAAGATCAAGTCGAAAATTTGAAGATCTGAAGAAGTCAAAGATTGATCAAGTCGAAGATTTGAAGATCTGAGATTCAACCCGAATCTGCAATTTTGGTAGAATCTCGGGGGCTACTGACAAGGGTATAGATAATAGAGCCCGTCAGTTGAGTACCCCTGAGGCCCGTTAAGCTAGGCTCAATTGTAATACTAGTCGAAGTACGAGTTCATGTCGTATGTCAATATTGTAATCTGTGTCGGACACCTCCCGATCCTTGAGACCTGGCCACCTATATATAGGGGCCAGGAGAGGACGGAGAGGGACAGATTGAGATTAATCCAAAGTTCACCCTACGTTTACTTTCGATACACACCTTGTTTGACTGATTTTACCTTCGAGTTCATCCGACGCCCTACTTCCCCGGTCCTAAGTCCTTCATATTGGACATTTGTCGAGTTAACCCTCGTTAGAGAGTGTGTAGTCCAGTGGGGTCTTAACATCCCCAAGCTTATGGTTTTCACCATTCTTGAATGTCTCTTGGCGCAGCTCCTCTATTTTCCGTGAAAAAACTTCAACACAAAGATATCTCCCATCTCTTTTTCTATGGGGTGACATTAGTAGACATAAAAACCATGATGCTTGCCACATGTAATTCCCAAAACAAATTGCATGAAAAGTGTCCAGTAGGTATATAATGTTGTATTCCTTCTCATAAACTCAAACCAATCAAAAAGATTTAGCTTTAAAGCTCAAAAAATGCATAAAACAAAATAGGACAGAATCTGTCAAAAAAATATTGCAGCAGAAAAATGTAATTAATTACCCTACTTAAACATGTTGAAAAATTCTATAAAAAAATCAAGAATACAGAGTATGAAAAGTTGCACCTTTAGTTAAAAGTAGAGCTCAATCGGAGCTACAGAAAAAATCTGAGAATTTCTACGGTGAACAGACTTCGCGCAGGAATTTCTGGTCCATATGTTTTCAGCAACTTTAACAGTCCAAAATGAGTAAAACTTGGCACTTTATTAAAAACTACAGTAGAAAAAACAAAAAAAATAAAGTCTCTTGTTACATCAAGAGGACACAAAGGAAATCAAAACAAAAACAACTGGGTTGCCTCCCGTAAAGCGCTTTCTTTATAGCCATATAGCTAGGCTTACTTACTTGATAATTAAGATGGGTGAAGCTCATGAGGGAACTTGTACTTCGGCATATCTCGCTTCCTTGGGAAGTGTTCCATACACTTTTTGTGTGGAAACTAAAACTTCACATTGCCTTCCTTCGAATCAATTCTAGCTCCTGTAGCACGAAGAAAAGGTCTACCCAGAATAGGACTAGAGGTTTTATTCCCCATATCCATAATCATGAAATCAACAGGTACAAAAGTCATGTGAAAATCTACCATAACATTACTAACCTTTCCTAAATCATATTTAATAGAATCATCAGCAAGTAGTAAGTCAATAGAGCATTTTTTAATATTTTGGAACTCCAAAAATTCATATAACTCTTTGGATAAAACAGAAACACTAGATCCTAGATCAAGTATCGCATGATGTGTTTCTTTTCCAATAGTTAATAGTACCTTTGGGATCCATGCATCCCCAAGCTTTTGTGGTATCATGGCCTCCTGGTTGTACCTAGCAATCTTTTCTTTCAAGACATGATTAGCAATATAAGAACCAAAACCTGCTTGGTTAGCATTTATAGATGGAACACTTGCAAACTTTTGTAGTATATTAATGAGTTCATGCAAGCTACACTTTTCCAAATCAAGCAAAGGAATTTTAACTTCACTAAGCATTTTTACTTCTTCTACCTTTTTCTCCTTTTTAGCCCAAACTTGTTTTTGAAGAGGAAGTCTCTTATAGTGCTTAACAGGTGTATCCTTCTCTAGAATATCGCTAATATAGACCACTTTCTTTCCAACATCGCTGAGATGATCTTTCCTCTCAAGGGTTTCTCTTTCACATATTTGCAGCTTATCCATGATATCAACTAATTCATTATCTATTCTTGGAATAACTTCCATATAATAAAGTGCTAACTGCTCAAAATATTCCCTATCGGGTAGTTTACTCAATCTACTTTCAAGTTTATCAATAGATAAAGCAAGTTAAACCATGGTATCTTGCTTTTTTTTTCTTCCAACAAAGCTACCAAAAATTCTTCGTAATGTCATGGCTGCACAAGATGGTGTTGACAAGACAGAACTTCCACCAGTTGCCCCATCTAAAGTATTTTGATATAATGGATCCAGTCCATAATAAACGTAGGTTTAATTTCTCATCCTCACATGGAGTAGATTCCTCATAATGTATCCTCTTAATTCTAGCCTAAGTATCTTTTAATGTTTCTCCCGGTTGTTGCTTAAAAGTGGAGGTGGAACTCACCGATGGACTCACCTCAAGTTTGTTTTCAAGACTCATGATTAAAGGATAAAAGCTAAACTAATTTTTATGAATTTTTAGTTTTTAGAATGAAAACTGAAAGTAAAATTATACTACAACTAATGCAACCAAAATAAAAAATAGTAAACAAAATGCAAAACGAAAATAAAACAGTAATGCAAAACTGAATATAAAATGATATGATATGAAAGAAAATAACAAAAAAAGTACTTTGCAAATCTAAAAGGACAAGATGACACTCACGTAGGTACAACCTCCCCAAGCTTAGGCGTTTGCACAAATTGGTGATGAAGACTTTCTTGTGAGCAATCCTTCTACTAGTTCCCCGGCAACGGCGCCAGAAAATCCTTTGATGCTTCGCTAGGTTGAGACTCCAAGAGTAGAGTGTTTAGCATAGGGAAGCGTGATTTTCCCCACGAAGGTGACATGAGGGTTTATATCGAACTCTCGAGGAACTGTGTGTAAACGGATCCTTCCTATCCCTCTTCTAACAACCTGCAAAGTAAAATAAAACTATACTTGATGATTCCAACCGACATACCCACACACAAACAGACTAAGACTGTTATGCCTCATTCTGTTGAGAAGGTCTTATCTATATACCAAGTAGTCTTTGAGGAACCTAAAGCACTACCTCACCAAGTGGTTGTCAAGCACAAGGTGTGTGTAAGTGTACAAAACTGA
Organism: Dactylis glomerata; assembly: GCA_007115705.1. Taxonomy (NCBI): domain Eukaryota; kingdom Viridiplantae; phylum Streptophyta; class Magnoliopsida; order Poales; family Poaceae; genus Dactylis; species Dactylis glomerata. The sequence goes on along the minus strand of QXEO01001024.1, from coordinate 165,407 downwards.
AAATAAATAGGCAATACTAAATAAATAAATAAATATGCAAATGCAACGGCGCTAGAAAGTCTTGTGCCGCGGGAATATGCAAACTAAAGTAATATGCAATGCAATGATAAACAGTAAAAGATATGGTTGTAGTGTTTTGGTTTGTGAAATGCAATAAAGGAAATATTTTTGTATTTTCAAAATTAATAATAACTAGAAATAAAAATAGTGATAAAGTGAATGGAAAGTTGTTTCTTATGATTAAAAATAGACCGGGGTTCATGGGTTCACTAATGCACTCTCTCATAAAAGATATGGCAGACAAATGATCATACAATTGACATAAAGGATTGCAACAATGTTCAGATTTAGATGAATTCATATGGGCATCACATCCTATATAGATATGTTTTGGTTATTCATCTCTCTCATACTCCACCAAGATGGGAATTTAATCTAATCATCTCAGTATTAAGATAAACTTAGAGCATAGCACTAAGCACAATGACATGAAGTTAAAATAAGAACATACTAGATCAAGTCACGGATACTCAGCAAGGTCACGCTAGAGATACCATGTAGCATGGTATTTTCTATATCCCCAGTGAGGTAACAAAGTAAGGTAAATACCCAAGTGACACCCAAGGACTATCCTCCCCAGAATAATCACCCCCCATTACTCCAGCTAATACACATGTTCCCCCATACACGCTCTCATAAACATTCTTGATCATAACAAGTAAACAAGGATAGGGTACATAATATGCATCTACTCATACACTGAAATTAAGGAACAATTGCAATCTCATATATTAACTCGTAGAAAGATCCACCACAATAGTAATACAAAGATGGCCATAATCATGTTATGCAGCTCATATGGCGCTAAGACGATGAAGAACAAGAGAGAGATACAATAGCTACTGCCACAAACTCATAGTCCAGAGGTGGACTACTCACTCTTCACCATGGTGACGAAGGTAGAGTCATTGGAGGGGTGGAGATCACACCGGTAGCGCCCCGCCAGAGTTTTCCCGTCCGATCTTCGATCTCCTAGGCTCCTCTTTCGTGTTTCTGTATTTTGATGGTGCTCCTTTTTGCGACCCGAAGGGGCACCCTTTATATAGTTGGTTTTAGGTCAAGACGAATCTATCGAGATGAAGATTGATGGCATCGGAGCAACAAGGGGGGAACAGGCTGGCCCCATGTGGCTAAGGAATCTGGCCATGTGGGCCATGCTCGTTTGGCCCTAGTGGCTCCCCTGCTGCACTTCCTTTGCTCTAAAGTCTTGTTCCATGGAAAAACTGGCTCCCGCAAAGTTTCAGGTAATTTGGACTCCGTTTGGGTCCCTGAAAGTTGAAAACATTGAAAAAAAAGGTTTTTTGGTTTTCCCAGGTTAATCCAATAAAATTATGGAACATGTGAATTATTCCCAATAATCATCAAAAAGCATGAATATAACCAATATATGATGCAAATAAGGTAGAATATCAAGTGGTAAAGTGCAAAGATCATGTATGCATTTTACATGCATCAGCGACGTGCAATCACGCACACCTTGAGCTATATATCGGTCAGTGCAGTGAGAATCGTGGAACTAATCATGCCCTTACGTCAATCGTCGTAGAAGCAGTGACTTCGAAAGATTATGCGGATTGGGTATCCAGTCAATTAATCCTCCAAACCACCTAAACCGGGAAAACTGAAGCGTAAATGCAATTCTCGGGTGAGGGAAGGGGGAAGCTCCATGAAGGTAGGATTTTTTGTTGCAGTGTGACTTTTGGCAGGATGATCCAATCTCTCCCTATCTCTTCCTATTGGCAGAGGGGGCCTTTCATGCCTCTTGAAAGATAGAAACCATTCATCAACACTTCAAGGTATTTTGGTGGCACCGTTTACTCCGTCGGTGAACCACCTTCTCTTTGTAGATGATAGCCTTCTCCTTTTTAGGACCAAAAGCAACCCTATCCCTTACCAACTACTTGTGATAACCAACTGATTGATTTGTGTTCGCCCTGTTTTGAGATGACATTATATTGAACTCAAAGATGGGACGGCCTTCTTAAAGTTAGGAGCCTTAGGTGGGTCGTCCTGCTTAAAGCTATGAGCTTTTGGCAGGCTGGCCCTCGAAGTACTAGAATGTAGGATTTAGATGTGTTGGCCCTTTTAGTCTTGCCGGCCTTAGTTGGACTGGCCTGCTTAAAGTTTAGCAGATTTTGAGTGGGTCTGCCGTCTACCATAGATTTATGATCGTGGCAAAAAAGATGTTAGCGTGACCGGCTAGTTAACGGAGTTTGTCACGTATCATGTAGGGTGATGTCAGTAATTTGATGGTCCGGTGAAATCCATCTACCATGGACCATACTTTCATGGTTGATGGCGCATATCTACCTCAGATTTCAAAAAGGTGGTAGAAAGATCTGGAACGCTTCATAGGCCACCATAGGCATTTCATGGTTATAAAATCATTAACCATGTAAAATGGCCTTTCTACCATGATTTCTGACCGTGGTATATGGGTAATTTTTTTAATGTGCACAATTTTTTGTTGACAATCTGGCAGGAGTGTTTGTATATAGTAGATTAAAACCAAGCATATTCAATATAAACATATCAAATTGCAAACCATAATTATAAATAAGTAGAATTAATATACAATAACTTTATGTGTGTCAATTATTACCACATAGATGTGCTATTTCAATATCAAGTGCACGACACGCACATGACGTGAACCTATTTTTACTGAATTAAACTTGCAAGACACATTTTCTAGCAATTAAATTTATTATATAGAAGTTTCTACAATTATACTTACCTAATTAATACACTAGACCCACTACTAAAATATATTTTTTGCGGGAAAATCAGAGAGTTTTATTCAACTAGGACAACACCGGACCCACTACTAAAATAATTTTTGACCATTGGCCTTAGTGGTATCTATCATGGTATTTAAAGATATTAATATATATATTTATACATGAAGAAGTATATGTACACACAAATACATATGTATACATTATATAATCTATGCAATTGAAGAAATTAGTTCAAGAAGTATTTTATTATAACATACCATTTAAATTTAGTACAATCAAACTTTGCAACGATATACATACAACTTTGTAACAAACAACATGATAACTATTATGTTGTTAACCATGTCATCTAGCTAAAGGAAATTTGTTCTCACTAAGACTATCAAATAATTTTAAATTTTTGTTCAAAAAGTATAAATTTTAGTATAAAATAATTTTCTTGAAATTTTCCAAAGGTACCAAATTATAACTATATTACGAAGGGAGATCTATCGCTGGGTCTACTCTCCCCACAATTCCTCGGTAGACATACTCCTTTATATGGATGCAATTAACAAATATGTGAGATTATAATACAATAGGATAGAAAAAGAGTTTTGTAGGCGAGGAGGAAACTTGCTTCACATCATTGTACAAGTATGCGAAGATGAGGCTGATGAAAACAAAATACAACTCTCCGCGACAAAGAGACAGAGACGGGAGTAGGAATAGATACTTGACCTCTTTGTTAGGGAGATGGTGAAGACATTTGGAGATGATCTCTACTCTGCGAAGATCGATAGATGAGCTGGATGATACCCTGTTGTGGGGTCACTAGCATGCAGGACTGACATGGCAATGACCCGAATGTCAGGACAGCATGTGTCATAGGTTTTTTCATTTGATTTTAAAAAAATGAGATAAGTCTATTGACAAATCGGAATCGACTAGAACCGCTCGGCATCATTGGCCATATCAAGGAGATTTCTTGAACCACAGTTTTCTTTAAACCATAATTTCTTCTTGTCAATGGGATGACCAAAACTTCTACGACAAAAAATGCACCAATAGTAGTCATCATTAAAATACCTACATTTTTATATACTTAATGTGTTAGTTGTTAGTTATCTCCTTCTGGTCGATAGCCATCATTCCTTCATCCATGCGTATCGGTGTGTACGGAAATTCACCAAGATCCATAGACGTTAACTAACATGGCAACCAAGTTTATGTTACCTAGCAACCAACTAGACATGTTATCTCTATAATACAGTAAGCAACTGATAAGTTGGCTAGGACTAAAAAATGTCATAAAAACAAATAAAATATTGTACCTAATTTGGAGACCGGCTACGCCTTCGCCTTTCTCGGTCGCCTAGGCCCCATCAAGGAGGATGTTACAGATCAGGACATCGGGTTACTCCTCTCTCGTGTTACATTCAAGTGAGAGGACGACATGTGTTGTCGGTGCTAGGCGGGGAGCAGACGACCATCGAACGTTGTGGAGGAGGCGTTATAACAGGTGGATCCTCGAACGGCCATGGCCTGCTCTTTAATGCTAGGCGGGGACTAGGGGCACTGATGGCTACGACGGAGGCGTGGTAGGAGTATGACGCTAGCTCTGACGATGCTAAACAAGCAGTTTTTGCCCCACGTACAATACTTCAAATCCTAGAATAATTTTAGTTTAGTTATTTGTTTAGTTTAGGAGTTTGTTTTAGTTTAATTACGTTTTCAGTGTATGTTTAATTCTTGGTTCTTTCTTTATTGTATGCTTGCATGTTAGGCATTATTTTTATTTTGTTTATTTCTTTCTACCAAAAAAATTTGATACCACCAGCTCTGAGGCACGGGCTCTACACAGTAGTGGAGTCATTGACCAATCTACTTTCCGCTTTGTTGATCGGTGTCTGGGTTAAAAAAATCATAAACTCTAGGTTTGCATGATACCCATCTAAAATACTAATGACAATTTAACGAGAGAACCCATTTTATCTGCATGTGAGGTCCTTTTGAAGGAAAATAAGACCATAATATAACGCGTCTCAAGTCTGATCCTAGCCTCAAAGGCTGAACACTGCCTCGGGCATTCCTTCCACCAGTGCATTTCTCTCCACCGCGTGGACGTGAGCACTGATCGAACAAGTACATAGTACCATTTTCCTCAGATATATAGTACTAATATCTAGGCTTCTAGCACTGTAATAATCGAAGGGCGTGGCGATCACTGATCTCTACTCGTGTCCTGTACCTCACTTCTATAAGCTGTAGCCAAGGCGGGTAACCTTCTTTGGTTCGGCTACAGCGCACCGAAGAATGCACCACCCCCGACGTCCGCGCGAGTGTGGCCGTGACCCCGCGCGCTGTCGGAGACGAGGCTCGCGACGGCGGCTGACAGCGGCGCCACGCAGAGGCCCTGCCGGCGTAGACTCGTGGCGGATTCTTCTCTGGTGTCCTGCGACGACGGCGACGAGCAGCTTACCGCAGGGAAGGGCGCCGCCAGAATCTGTAGCAACACATAGGATAGAAAGTTCAGGGACTGCAGTCTGTCTCTGTAGTTTAAGTGTGTAACTCAGGGATGCAGCGGGTGTAGTCACCTGGATTTGCTCGTGGAGGCTCCTGATGCAGGCGGCCGCCTCGTGGAGGACCGACGCGGTGTCCGTCTGCAGACACACATGAATCGGGTTCAGAAATGGTTTTTTTCTTCAGGCACGTAGATGCATATTTTTTTTAGATCAACAGGGGGCCACCCCGGCTCCAATAAAGAAGCCACAAAGGCAGAGTACAAACCAGAAACAACACCCCCAAAGAGCTAAAGTTTGCAGGGGGTAGCGAACGAAAGCAAATAACAAGTCTCAAAAACAAAGACGGCTAAGCCAAACAAATGGCAGAGAAGGCGAACTATTACAGGTTCTATAGCAACACTCAGAACCAGATGCAAAGGCGATCAGCCGCAGGGGTTGGAGATGATCAAGGTTGGCGTAGCCGGGGAGTCCTGCATCAGCGGCTCGAGCGTCGATGTGGGGCTGAGGAAGAGCTGAGAAGCCCCCTGCGTGGGTGCAAATGAACCAAGATCATCCGTAGCATGATTTACCTTGCCGTAAGGAGAAACCAGCTGCTGAAGCGCCGTGATCTTGTCCCCCAGCTTCTGGCTCCTCTTGCACGGTGCCTGTATACATTGCGTTCATCAGGCACTAGGAACTGTTTTGCTTCTGAACTTCTCTGAACTATTTGCACCGTGCATAAATGTTGTGTGTACTATCGGCCACGATCCTGTAAACAAATTCAGCGAACCATGGAGCAGATGCAACGTCACCTTCGCGGCGTGATTTCTTGGCTTTGCGCTGCCCTGCAGCCGGCGCTGTGGACCCTGCGCCGTCGTCGCGGTGCTTCTTGTCTTGAGCCTCTTCGAACTGCCTCCGTCGCCACCCATTGGCTCGCCTCCTTCTGCCGTCCATGTCAACATATGCTGACAGAAAAAAGGAACCATCACAACGAACAAACAGACGTAAGCATCACAGCGGCATCTGTAGCTGGAGATTAATTAAGATTCAAGAAGGTGATTGAAGAGCAATACAGTAGCGGCAGCAGGAGACGCTGGCTGGGTGTAGCCGAACTGCATCAGAGATGGCCTGGCGTCGCCGCCGCTGTAGATGGAACCGTCTCCCATCCCTAGGTTCATCAGCGAACAGTACGTAGTTTTTTCATCAGTGCGTACAGAATGACAGAGAGAAGAGAAGTACTAAACCAATTTCGTTCATCGAAAATCATCGGGTAGGAAAATCGGAAAACGATCGTACCGAAATAGCTCTCCGAACTGCGCGTGGCGAACAGAGTCGGCGTCTGGAGGCTCTGAAAAGATGGCATGTGATGGCACAGATGACCGTAGTCCGCTCCGGTGAGTCTGCCCAAGGAGGAAGAACAACTATGATGAGCCAGTTGGTGTGAAACGCATGGACGCGCTCCTATCTAAACTAACAGATTTACACTTACATCTTGTCTAAACCTGCGTTTCCAGCCGCCGAATTAGAGGACTCGCATTTCACTGCAGTCGAACAGACATGTCAAATTAAAATGGGATTTCAGAGGATCACAGAAAATCGAGTGGCAGGGTTTGGGAGGAGAATGTACCGTAGTCGTCACTGAACGGCAGCAAGAGGGGGGACGGCGCGGAGCAGTTCCACATTGTCCTTCCTGTCAGACTCAGTCCACCAGCAGAAACTCGCAGGCTTTCATCACCTAGAAACGAGACGTTCAGTTCCGGTCAGACAAAAGAACACAAGTTCAGGCGGAACAAGATGCGCTGGCGATTGAGAACTCTATCGAGGACATGAACTTCCGCCAAAAACACGAGAGAAAGCAGCAACGTGACTACAAGATTCAGAATCCTTATGAGAAGTGGAAGATCAAGAGGGAAGAGGATTCACAATCCACCACGAAACAGGAAGCAATGCGGAAGTGGGCAAAACAAGGACGAACACCGGGGAGGAAGATGAAAGCGCAAGGTCGATCGGTAGTTTACCCCATGGAAGATCGACGCGGCGCCGCGAGTGAAGAGAGGGTCGCCGATGGAGGAGGAGAGCAGGCGGCTAAATAGACTTCTCCTCAACTCTGGCTAGCTACTGATAGTTAAGGAGTACAAGGTGTGCGTACGTCACACTTAAATGCGTCGATGGATTGCTTCGCCTTCCCTTCTTCTTCCTCTCCTCTCCTGCCGTTTTCACTCGGTTCGCCGCTGCTGCTAATTATAAGCCGTCCTCCGAGCTTAAATTGCCAGAATTAAACACGTGAGACGCCACGAAATTTCAAAGGAGAGCACGGGAACTCGGGGACGATGGTGTCCCATAAATAGCATAAGCATTTGTTCAAAATGATAAAAGCAAGCTCCTGGCGTTGTCTCAAAAATAAATCCAAGCTCCGGCCGTTTTCCATGGCCGTTCAATCATCCTCTCGTTTTCCATTGACATGCAGCTGTGATTAGTGCTGCTAACTGGTCCACGACATGATTGGCTGATCCACTCACTGTTGCGAATGCGTTACGGTCTCTTTGTATTCTACTGCTAAAAACCAAGATTTAGTTTGGCCCTGGGCGCTTGTCTCGTCTGTGTAGCCTTGCCGTCGTGGCGACCGACGAGTCCAGGTTGACCGATGTCCGAACCCAGTTTCTTATCGTCGCGTCAGGATCAGTTCGGGCAGCGCATAGTGTTTTTCTATGGCGCCGATGAACCAAACGCCTACGACCAAGCCGCGAGCCAAACGCCGGCCGATTGATTTGTTGTTGTTTAAGCTGCAGTCGTATCTCGTCGACGCTGTTTTCTGTTTCAGCTGAGCTGCGACGGCCATGTTTTCTGAGACATTACAGGCTGTCATGATGAGCCAAAACAGCAGCCGATCGATCGTCACAGGTTTAATATACCAATTTCGACGCGACAAGAGTGTTATCCAAGCTTCAGTTGCTTAAGTAAGGGCAACTACAAAACGGACCCCCATTTTTGCTAGAGGAAAAAGATTGCGTGGAGCGGGCATTGGATGTTCTTCAAATTCTTCGGATACCCTTCTAGCAAAAGGAAGGTGGAAATAATGTGAAAGATGATGACTACTTATGTGATCATAACATGATTGTTAAAGATGAGCGTGATCATAACATCTATGACCAAAGGTGGGATTCTCAAGACGAGTTTAACATATGTGTTGATCCACTAAGAGTAGTCCTCTCATCTCATTTGCACTAAAATTATTTAAGTAATCAGATTTTGTAATTAAAATTCATTTGCTTGTTAACTATGTCCTTTAAATTATTGATTGTGTCTGAAGTATGTACAATATTATAGATGATCAACAATGTGTACAATAGCCAAAATAGTGAAAATACAGACAAGCCACGGACCAAATAAGGAGCATCGGTTGCCTTGAAGTAGCCCTAAGTGGAGCCCCGAAGCAAGGGCATATATCACTCGGAAAACACACTCGCCACGCATAAATATAGTAAATTTTCACATCTCAAGGACACTTCATTGTCGTAAGCCAAGTAATACTGCATCATAACACGTTTCAAGGCATCTTGCTAGCCGGAAATGTGTACCAACCGCGAGTACCGACGTCCAGCAACTGCCATTTTGTTCTGTTCAAACTGCCGTGTTTTCACATCCGACCATATATAGACGTTCCTCAGATTCTCAACTCAGTGTAGTTTCCTGAACATCATCGTGTGAACAGACCCGCGGTTGCAGCAGCTAAAAAAGGATACCACTCCAGTAGACATCAAACTCGGCAGATATAGGTGCACCAAGTCAAGGAGTTGATGCCTGCCCTTTCAAGACCAAGTTGAAAAGAAGAGACTACTAGAACCCCAAGCCTTTTGCCCCCATTAGTGGTAACCGCTTTGGCATTTTTACCACCTTATTTGATCGCGAACGCCATGCCAGTTCCAAGTTATCCCAGTAAATGATTTCCGACCATGTTCCCCGGCCTGCCTGCTTTATTAGGAAGTAAGAAGCAATCGTCTTCACTCATGCCGTCTTTGTAATCTAGAATAGTTCTGCTGACGACCTGTGCCTGTGTCCTCACTCAGCCTCCTACTCTTATCTGCAGATCAGACAGCAATGGTTTCTCAAAAATTGCAATGATGCAAGATAGAGAAGGAAAAACAAATTTTGACTCGGCCTGTGGCCATCACAGAGATAAAACAAGTGATGTCGCAGCAGTCCCAGTTGTTTTAACGCTACCTGCGATAAAACAACACAGATCAAGGGCTTCAACACTGCTAAATGACAGAAGACATATGCCCCACATTGACCAGAGCGGCGGTTGTATCAAGTATCAACAACTACAAGCTTAACCTACTGTGAAGCTGTTAATTTATTCACACAAGATATAAGCACAAGAGGGCAAGCTCTGAATGTCATGATCGAATCATCAAAACGTTATGTGCCTTACACTTGGCTGATACCTCGAGGAGAATCAGGAATCATCTATGTGGCAGGTAAAGGTAGTGTTCCACAAATGGAAAACATGCTAGATTTCAACTGTTGTAAGAACGTCTCGCCTTCCACTACACAGTTATGGAAGCAAATGGACGACCAGGAAAAAAGCTAACCGACTTAGGACTGAGGTAAATTGTACCTTGCTAGTACAGATCAATTTCACCAAACTACAACAGCCAAGATGATGCAAGCATAATCGACAAAAATTATAGGTGCAAATGGAAAAAAAAAACGTAGAGAGGCACAGCACAAGTAAGGAAGAACACAGCCGGCAAGCTAACTCATTTTGACTTCACATGGATAGTCCAAAATGCAACACGTTGTGCCCAAGTTACACAAGATAAAGATATAAGACTGAAGTCACTGCATAAGATAACCACTGTAGCCTACCACAACAAGTTGTACTTGACAGGTGGCATCTACTTGAAGTAAATTATCAAACTTCAAGAAACCATATAGCAACACAGCTAATCATAGATGAAAGTGACACGAAACAATAACTTTATGCACTAAAAGGTAGCAAAACCAGATCTGGAAGATGTAATGTTTCCAAGCAATATTGTTAAGAGAATCTTGACTCTATGCAAGGACATCCTTGTTGGTGACATTTAGTGATGGAGCAAAACAGAAAGCTAAAATGGTCTAGGAGTTCAGACGTCTAGATCAAGGATACAATAAATCACTAAAGTATTATATGGCCAATAATAATATTATCAACTCTTACCATAAATATCAGGCCCTTAAAAATCGATGTAGACTCGGAAGTATTTCACCAAACAGATAGTAAGTAAGGAATTTGATTGCGGTCAAGGCTCATAATGATCTGGGATAGTTATCATTTAGAAACATATATTCACGTTATGTATCCAGGCTACCGGTATACTATCAAAAAGTGAGATGCATGACCATTTGATTTTCAGCAGAAGTTCATTGATATTGTACACCTACATCATGATTGGAGATTTACGGAACCATTCCCTGAAAGGCAAACATTACAGAATCTGTGGACAACAGACACAGTTTAGTTTATTTTTTAATATATTTGTACATAAGTAGCCCTCCCAGTAGTTATGCATATCAAAAAATTCAACTAACATTTATACGAACAACTGATAAATGATTAATTCAAAAAATAAACAGCATACAAGAAGTCCCTGCCGGCCTTTCACCAAGAGTAAACATGGCCGTTACTCTTGAGCTTTGAACATTCAAGAGTAATACAATGTTGGAAGCTTGTCTCGCCTTCCACTACACAGTTATGGAAGAAGATGGACAACCAGGGAAAACAAGTTAACAGGAAACAGACTTAGAATTTGACGTAAGTTGTACATTGCCAGTACAGACTATCATCAAACTACAACACCCAAGATGATGGAAGCAGAACCTGACATAATCACTAGGTGACAGACATAAAAAGTCATAGCGGCTCAGCACAAGTAAGAAGATTACAACGTGCAAGCTGACTCATTTGACTTCACATGGATAGTTAAAAATGAAACCCGGTGTGTCCAATTTGCACAAGATGAAGACATAAGACTGAAGTCACCGCAGAAGATAACCAGTGTCGCCTAAGGCAGCATCTACTTAAAGTAATTAATTGACAAACTTCAAGAAACCATATAGCAAAGCTAATCATAGATGAAAGGGACTCGAAACCATAATTTCATACACTAAGGTAGGAAACACAGATCAGGAACATGTAAGATAACTACATGTAGAATAATGTTCAAAGATGATATGTGAGATAAGACGTTCAATTTGTAAAGCCTTTGGTTTCAAGCAATATTTTAAGAGAATCAAGGAACATCCTTGTACGCGACTAAATGATGGACCAAACAGAAAACTAAAATTGTACGGGAGTTCAGATGTCTAGATCAGGATAGACTGAATCACTAAAGTATTATATGACCAATAATAACAATTAACAACTCTTGCCATAAATATCAGGCCCTAAGTAATCAGTATGGACTCAGAAGTACTTTATTATACAGATAGTAAGCGGAAACTACAAGTGTAGCTCGGGCTACATGTAGCCTGCTTTTTGAAAAAATTATAAATAACATTTTTGAAGTTTCAAAAAAATCTGAAAAAAAAAATCCTAGATGTTTATAGTAATGTACTCTACCAACGTGCAAAATCTCAACTCGAAACACCTTATAGTTTGGGCTACACAAAAATGAGTAGTAACTATTCCAGTCCAGGTTTTTGTGAGGCAAAATTCGCACTGTTCACTACTTCAGATCTGTACTTTTATCATTTTGCACAGCCTAAGTATAAGGATTTTCGAGTTCAGAATGTGCACGTTGATAGAATACATCATTGCCTACATCTAGGGGTTTTTTTAGATTTATTTGGAACTTTAGAATGTTGTTTTCAAAAATTTCAAAAATAAACGAGCTACATGTAGCTCGGGCTACAAAATCTGCACTCAGATAGTAAGTAAACATAATCTAATCATGTAGAATCATTTGCCAGGAATTTCCTTGCATGTCCAAGGGTCCAAATGATTTGGGAGTTATCACTTAGAAGCTCAGGTTACTAGTACTATCACTTAGCAGCATATGTTCAGGTTACCACTACAATCACTTAGCAGCATATGTTCAGATTACCATTATACTATCAAAAAGTGAGATACATGTCTGTTTGATTTTCAGCACACGTTCTTGAAATATTGTTCATCTACATCTTGGCTGGAGCTTTACTGAACTATTCATTGAAAGGCAAACATTACAGAAGCTGTGGACAACAAAAACACAGTTGGATTCATTCAAAAGATTTGTACATATAGACCTCCAAGAAGATATTCATATACTCCCCTGGTAACCTTCAGGCATATAACCTTTGGCTTTCGGTAAGTGTGGCAAAACCTATGTGACTAGAACATTAGGACACATCACTAACCTTTACAAGTAAAAAGTGAATTAATTCAAAAATTAAAAGCATACAAGAAGTCACCCTAACAGTTAACTAAGACTAATACAATGTGAACATGGTCTTTACTCTTCAACTTTCAACATGGTCTCTGAAATTCATCTACATATCATTGATAATGGAGCAAAAGACATTTGAGATAATGAAGTGCAACTCAAATCCATCATATCAGGCTTTAGGCAAAAAAACAAAATCATACTGAGCTTTGTGGGAATCACCGGTGTAATTACATAGTCAGAGAACCTAAGGTTGAATAGTAGCAGGAAATTAGGAAATAAGTCTTGTGAATCTTCGGCAAAGGTGTTCAAGGTTTGCATTAAAATAGATCAAAACAAGGAAATTCAATGTGAATCTCAACAAAGTGTACAACAACTAAACAGTGCTTCACCTAAGTGGTGTACCTATGTTTGATATATTCGCCCATAAATGCAGTATTACCTTCAAGGAAGTCATTTTAGAACTGTCCATTAATCTCCTAGGCTCAAAAATAATCACCCGGAGGCACTAAACAACTACGATTTCACCGTTAACCTTAGGCATAAAAGTTCCAGTACACTTAGAGCCTTGCAGCTGTAACTAACGAGTGAACAAGAGGATGTAAAGTATGAACAAATATCGACAGTAATAGGCAGAAGCACATGTGTTGTCTCCAATATGAATCCAAACAAAATAGCCTAGAGTAAGTTCATACGAGGAGCAAAAATGAGCCGCATTTAACTCAAGAAACAACATATATGTTCAGTATTAAATAAATTACTCCATCTCAAAACCCAGTGGATACATTGCATATATCATGCCAAAAGTGAATTACAGAGCCTTCCCATTGGATCATAAGAGAGTTGCTTAAACAAGCATTGGAGAACAAAAGGTCAGACTTTATTGGCTCTGCTGCCCCTCCTACTGATGCATCACTTGGAGCAGGCCGCTAGAAAAGCATTACCTTGCAGGCGCTGCCGGGGCATTCACGACGTTCTTGCGCACCACCGTGTGCCCTCCGCCCTTGCCATTCAACTTGAGGCCGTTATTACTAACAGCGTCCCCATCGCCCACAATCAAATCCCGGAGGCCCGAGGTGAGGATATTCTCTCTCTTCTCCTTCTCCTTCTTCTTGGCCCTGGCGGTGGCGGCGGCGAGCGGCTCGAAGTGGTTCCCGTAGATGTACTCGGCGGAGTACCCGTCCTCGTCGTCGAAGAGCATGACGTGGCCGTGCCACTCCCACACGCGGTACTCCCCGCCGGTATCGTCGTGGAAGCCGACGCAGACGTGGTGGTCGCCGACGGCAACGGACTGGCCGGAGTTGGGCTTGAGGGTCTCGTCCGCGTCCCCGGCGAGCACCATCCTCACGATCTGCTTCTCCAGCTTGGTCTCCTCCCTGGAGAGCATCCGCCGGCGCCTGGCCTCCCCGGAGCCCTCCCCGTCGGAGAGGGCGTCTTCTTCGTCATCGTCGTGATCGTCGTCGTCGGAGTCGCCCGCCGCGGCGGAGAGCGCGGCGAACTCGTTGAGGAGGAAGTCGTCGAGGTCCTGGGTGAGGAAGGAGTTGGTGTCGAGGAAGGGCGGGCGGAGCTGGACGCGGCTCATGAGGTTCTGGAGGAAGAGCGCGTCGACGGGCGCCGGGGAGGGGGCGGCGGCGGAGGGCGGTTGCGGAGGGGGAGGGGCCATGGCGCGGTAGGGTTTTGGGTTTGGGTGGCGTGGGCTGTTGGTGTTGTTGTGTGGATGCAGAACAGAACACAAGTGCAGATAGACGAAGCGGACTCGGCAACGATCCCATCGATCAGAGAGAGGTTGTTGGATGTGGAGGAGATGGGGAGATATTTTTGCTTTGTAGTTGGGCTTCAGCTTCACTGCGTTGGGCCTTAATGTACAGATTACATTTTTTTTGCCTTCGCAAAATCAAGTTTGAGAATAACCACCTCTAAACCAATTTGCTTGCATGTACTCATAGGCCCATGTTACACAATCTTGAATCGTATGAGATTTTAAGAAGCCATATTGGTATGAACCAAAGAGAGAATTTGTTTCTAGAGAGCCTATTCGCCAATAGCTTCGTCAGGAGTTTCAAACAAGAATTCAAAAGAGATATCGGTCGGTAGTCATTTGGTCCTTCCGGAGCATGAGTTTTTGGAATCAATGTTATAAACGCGTCATTGATACTCCCATCCCAGAATTCCTAGCACAAATGATAAAAAGTTAATTTCATTATCGACCAGTAAACCTTTAGAAACAATCCCATGAAGCCGTCTGTTCCAGGAGCCTTGTCACACGGAAGGTCAGCCGCTACCTAGTCAATTTCAACATGTGTAAATTGCAGCGATAGATCTTCAAGATCATTCGCTATATGCAGTTAGTGGGAGAAATCAAATTCAGCATCAAACGGAAAGGAAATACCCAGACGATCACGATATAAATGCCAAAGAATGCGTGATATTTTCCTCATGATCCAAAGCAACCGAGCCATCATCTCTAATTAACGAGGAGATAGAATTATGTCGATAACGAATTGTTGCCATTGCATGAAAATAGGAAGTATTCTCACTTCCAAATTTTGCCCATTTGGCTACTCACATCAACGAGTCAATTGACAAATTAAAATAAATGGTACTTGCCAAGGGCGCACCGCTGTTACGCCAGAAATCCAAGGTTCCACACGAGCTCCTGTTCTGCAGCGTGGTGGCAGGACCGCTAGGGGATTGGCTCCGGGTGTAGGTAGGGTCAAATCCGCAGGGGTCATGCAAATACATAGGCCCCTTCCCTTCTGCCGAGTTGTTTAGAAGGCACCTTCCGTTCTCTAAGGCAAATCAAACCAAAAATATACATTTATACTAAAAATTTATACTTGATTATAATTATAATTCTAGTTATCATTTGTAGCAATATTGTGTTAGATGTACTACATAATAAAAGTACATTAATTTTTTATATACGTTGTGCCTTAGAAAGAAAATTTAAACCAGATCCTCTTTAATGTGGGAAAGTAATGAAATATAAAACCACATGTCTTCTTGGATTTATTTGTATCACTTGCATATTGTATATGTATTTGTGTGTATCTTTACCTATCTTGATAGAGATTGATCCTTAAATTGTATGCTAAATAATATCATGAATGGAATTTCTTATGAAACCTTAGAAATACTGAGATAGAAAAGTCTAGAATTGTATATATGTTATTGAAGAAGATCTTGACTTTGAATGATTGTTTCTTGGGTTCAAATGTGCCTTGTGTTCAATAATTGGCTTAGTTGTGTCAGCTATGTACTTGATACTGAATAACATCGCTCTACCTAAGATGCCTTTAGTTAATCTATAGGGCGTTAAGGTTTAATAGAGAGACTAGCAACCTACTTGAACTGCACATTTGTTGTTCATTACACTAATGTGTTACTACGTCGTGAAAATTATTGGTTTGTGGTATGAGCTTACTTCCAAAATTGGCTCTTTTGTTTTTGTTCCTATTTACGAGACCCCTAGCCATAATAACTATTTAGTAATAATAGCATAGCGCTCATGCATTGCACGTAATCAAGATCATAAAAACATGAACAAAGTCTAGAAAATGTTGCATATTATGGATTGATCATCAGTTGGTTTGCTAAATGAATGTATTTGCTTCTAGATTGATCATTAGTTGTATGCAAATAAGACTTTCTCACAAGCTAGATAGATAACGAAGTAATAGCTCACCACAAGATCAGAGACAAAATCTCACACCAATTAAGCCAAACTCGGGTCCTTGTTTGAGACCATCGATATAGATCAGACGTAAAGGAAGAGGATGTTCCAACACAAGCTCCCGAGTTTGGCTCTCAACTTCCTTTCTTGCATTTTTTTATGCAATACTTGGTGCCACATGTAAGAGGATGAGAGTGAGACCACACAAAGAGATAATTAATCCGCTACACATAGTAAGTAGGGCTTTTACCGTGCATTATACGTTGTGTCCTGAACCTATATAAACCCTTGTCTCCCCATGTGCTACCATCCGATCCTAACAAACGTGGGCCCTATTGAGCAAACAATTTACTAATAGAAAAATACCACGACAAGCAGGTTTACAGGCCATCCTGAGGGGTTCCTATCGTTACGTGAGAAGAGGGAAAGGAACATTGTGAGGGAGGTAGCTTGTCGGGAGGGAGTGGGAGTCCGCGGTAAGTCTGGGCAAAGATTGAGATTTTTGTTCTGAGGGTGAAGGTCATGGAGAGGGTCACTGCATGTCGCTGTCAACATTAAGGGTATGAAGGTTGCTTATGGTAGTTAATGGAAATCCATGTGGCCGAAGAGAAGTCATCTAGGATGGCTCGAAGGTTAGTCGTTGCCTGAGGTGAAGCACTAGCAAGGATGAGTGACGAGGGGTTAACTCGACAAATGTCCTAGATGAAGGACTTAGGATCGGGGAGATAGGGCGTTGGATGAACTCGAAGGTAAAGTTAGTCGAAATAGGTATGCGTCGCAAGTAAACTTGGGTGTTCAACCTGGCTTGCTTTCAATCTGGCCTACCCCGTCCCCTCCTGGCCCCTATATATAGATGGCCAGGTCTCGAGGATCGGGTAGGGTACGATACAAATTACAATATCGACATACGGTAAGAACTCGTATTCGACTATCATTATAATTGGGCCTAGCTTATCGGGCCTCAGGGGTACTCAACTAACGGGCTCTATTAACTATACCCTTGTCAGTAGCCCCTGAGATTCTACCAGAATTGCAGATTCGGGTTGAATCTCTAATCTTTAAATCTTTGATTTGATCAATTCTTCGACTTCTTTACATCTTCAAATCTTCGACTTGGTCTTTTCGACTTATTTTCATGATATTCTTTCGCAAGGGGTTTTGATGAGCAAGCCTGACAACTCTGATGGATCAAGAGGTCAGTTAACTGCCAGAACAGATACTTGTCACCTACTTCAAATTCAATCCCCTTGGACTTGAATTCGGGATACCGGTCAAACCCACTCTTTTGCCGCATTTAGGACTTACAAAGAATGAATCCCAGTGATTCTCAGGGTACCCAGTGCGTCCACCAGGATTTTCTTCGCGTCGTAGACACGGATACATACCATCAGAGCGCATCCATGTGCGTATACCAGGCCACACAGGACGGATCCCGGGGTCTTACCTTCGTGACAAGTCACGGCATTCGAGTCGCGTTGCGATAACGCAACTCGAGAATCTCATGTCGCAGTCAAATTTTGACTGAAAGTATTCGGGTTTCTTCAACCATAAAACTCGCTCCCGATGGGAGTAACACTCCTGTATTTCTCCAACTTTTAATGCTTTACCAAGAAATACCGTCGGGTGCGCGCTCAGCGCTCCCGATGGGAGTAGCCCCCGAGGCTATACTCGAAAAAGACTTTATCGAGTATAGGCTCAAATTATAGTTCAATCCATCATACTTCAACTCGAAATACTTCAACTTCGAGATACTTTTAAGAATATCTTGTCGTCGAATATGCGTCCACTACTCCAATAAAGATTTCCATTCGCTATCTTTGAGGGGAGCAGCCCCCAAGGGTATAATCGAAAAATCCTTCACACATAATTTTCTCTTATAAATTTTGCATTTGTCGGCGCCATCCTTTTTCCTTCCTATATCATATTCTTTATGACGTCAAGGAACACGTCACTCTGTATCATTGCGAACCGTTGCATGGGCAGTACTGTAAATTTCTCAATTTTTGACCATTAGTGGGCTGCCGTTTCCACTCTTTGCGCCACGTCTCAGCCCACGATTCTTCTCCCAGAAGATATATAAGGGGCGTAGTGGGGGATTTTTACTGTTTACCAGCTCGTTCCCTCCGCCGCCTCCATTGCTGATCTCCTCTGTCTCCTCCTCTCGTGCATAGCCCCCAAGCGCACTTTGTACTAGATGCGCGTGAAACACCTGGCCACCAAGAGCACCATGGCCAAGACTTCTGCCACCAACTGGGTGCGCTCCGCCATCACAAAGAAGGAGGTGGAGAAGGCCAGGGCGGACGGCCTCATCGCCGCCCAGGATTCCATCAAATTTCCCAGTACTGAGCGGATCCCGAAGCCCCCGAGCGGTTATCGGGTAATGTTTCTTGCTTTCCTCCTCCGCGGTTTCTCTCTTCCTGCCCACGAGTTTCTCCGTGGGCTTCTATTTGTCTACGGTGTGCAGCTCCACCAGCTCACACCGAATTCCCTTCTGCACATTGCCTATTTCGTGACCCTCTGCGAGTCATTCTTGGGCATTGAGCCCCACTTCCTTCTTTGGAGGTCAATCTTTCGGCTCCGCCCCAATGTTGCTTTGGCTAGGAAACCCGAACTGGGCGGAGCCGTCGTTTATGTGCGCCCTGAGGCGCAATACCTTGAATTTTCCATGGCCGCATCTGTCCAAGGGTGGAGGACAAAGTGGTTCTATATCAAGGACCGCAAATCCTCTCCTGAAGATGAATACGGCCTGCCTCCTTTTGACGCTTCCCAGGAGGTAAAGAAATTGGCATCGTGGGATACGCTCCCCTCAGATGCGGAAGTAGAAGAAATTTTTCCTCTTCTTTCCCGCATCAAGGCTTTAAAAGGAGGTCAAGGAGGTGCTCTGTCGGGTACGCAACTCATGGCGTTTTTTATTCAACGTCGAGTTCAACCCCTACAACACCGCCTTACCAAACTTTAGAATTACTCCGGCTTGGAAGATCCTACCTGCGTATCTGAAGATCTGATATCGAAAGAAGATGTCGACAAGCGAGTCAGGAATCTCACCAAGCTCACCAAGGAACATGCAGTTGCGGATTTAACCGCTGATTTTTTCGACTCCGTGCACCCTCTGCCCGAGGTATGTATCTTCGCGTTCACTTGTTGTCAAACTTTGCTTGGTTCAATTTGCGTTTATTCTGTGCCTTTGCACTCTGCTGACTTATTTATATGCAGGGTCACCAATTCCTTGTTTCTCGTCCTCCTCTTCCAGAGGCAGGGCCCCTACCGGCTGATCTAGCCTCTCCTGCATCTGAAGCCCCCGAGGCTGACGAAAGTCAGGACGGAGATGATGTCGAAGAATCAGAAGAGGAAACTAGCTCATCGGCATCGCCTCCTCCTGCTCTTGCTGAGGATGTTGGTGTCGACAAGAAAAGGAAGTGTGTCGATGAAATCGCTTCATCGAGTTCTGCAGCGGCTGGTGAAGCCCCCGTTCTTGCAGAAGATATGGAGTACTTCGACATGCTAGCATCGTAAGTATTGTATTCGAGTTCTTCAATTGCATTGTTCTTGCCTTGTTTCCATAACTTATATTCTTCATGCAGTGATGATGAAGATCCACCAACATATGCGACAGCTGCTCCACCAACTTCTCCTGCAGCCACTGATGAGCCTATTGAGCCAGATGTTGCGCCGAGGGCTACCAGGTCCTCTGTGAAGAAGGTTCCTCAAGCCCGATACCCCAAACGCTCAAAGAAGGCCAAAGAAACCGACGTTTCTCTGGAGGCCCATGCATCTACGGTTTCTTCTAACGATGTGAGCAATTCTTCTTTACTTGCTTTCTTTTCATACACTTCTGCTCTTACACACTCCTTTTCTCAGGCCTTATTGAAGAGATTCATCACCCTGGGCACTGAATGTGCTGAGTACCTAAAGGTTGCGAAAGCTTCCGAAGGTACAACTTTGACGTCCAGTCATTACTTTTCTTCTGTGCTTTGCTATTTATCTGACTCCCTGTCGTCCTCTTTTGCAGCTGCTTTAGCAACAGCCAATGCTCGAATTGCGTCGCTGGAGGCGGAGCTTAATGCTTCGCAGAAGGCTTATGATGCTGCGGCCGCTGCTAAAGCAAGTGCTGAGAAGTCGCAAAAATCTGCGCTTGGCAAAGCGAAGAAAGCTAAAAAAAAGCTTTAGCTGATGCCAACAAGGAGCATGCTCAGCGGGAACAAGTCGTGGCAGATCGTCTTCACACAATGTCGACTGCCGCTGAAAGTAAGCGCTTTGCCTTGTCTTCTATTTTCGACTTCTGTTGCACTGTTATACTTGCTGACACTTGTCTCTTCTTTTCTTTTCTATTCACTTGTTACTATGCAGAATTTACTGGGATATCCCCATCGTCCCTGCAAACATACGATGATCCTCTGATGACTGCGGTTAACCTACTCGAGGCAAACTGGATATCTATCCAGGAGACTTTTGAGTTAGTTAGCCGCGTTCTATCACGGTTGTTTGTCGGGTTGTGGCCGAAGAAAAAATCAGCGGTCCCGAAGGACAACTTGAGTAATCTTGTCAAGTTCTTCGATACAACTGAAGACCCCACTCTTCAGCTGAAAGGGTTTTCAATTAAGCGCGGCGCCGAGGGTGCTATTGCACTTTCTCTTGCGCACGGTACGAACTTCGACTGGGAGAGGGTTAGCTCCCCTCATGGCCACACCCGTGATGAAATAAAGGATTTTTTCGAGAAGGCGAAGAAGTTGGCACCTGCATTGTTGATAATTATTTCCCCTTCGGCATCTTCTGCGGTGTCTGCCACACCACCTCCAGCAGCGGAAGATCCAGTGCCACCGTCGATTTCTGGCGAGGAAGTTGCCGTGCCCTCTTCTGCCACGGAACACAATGCTGAGGTGGCGTAGACTCGGCTTTCTTTGTAGCTTTTAGTTTTCTCCTTTTGGATGCAAAAACTTTAGTTGCGTGTAACCCGAGAACCTTAGTCATAGGGTTTTGCACTTATGTAAATATATTTCTGGCGTATGAAGTATTATGCTGTCTCTCTGAAATGTTTCTCCTTTCTTTCCCCTTTTGGCTTGCAGTCGATGCGCGTCAATGATCCTTTGACTCACGGTCCTGCTCCTTCTTCTGCCCGTGTGTTCGGTTCTCAGATTTCGTCGACTCCTAGTCGATGCAGTCGATGCGCAGAATACTCTTCCAGGGTTTCCGATCTTGAGGCTCGCCTGACTTTAGCCAAGCGTCAAGCACAGATGGCTATTAACAAAGCTAGCAAAGCCAGTGGTTATATGAAGCAAATATCTTCACTAGACGAAAAGGTCTCCAGCTTGACGGCTAAGATTGTTTATAATGAAGAATGCGAATCTTTTATTCTTGGCATTGTCGAGTCTGCCTGCGAGATGTTGCGATGTAAGTTTTTTTTTCGACTCCTTCTTTCCCTGATTGTCCCCTGCTGCTTTTGTGACACCTTTTGCCGCGATAGGCACTTGTTTGGATTTTGCTGCTGAGGACCGTCGGGTTGCTGAGCGAAATGCGGCTTTGGAAAAAAATGTCGGCTGGCTTTGAGACTTTGTGGTCTGATCCTCGACGCCGGAGTGCCATTGTACTGCTTCAGGATCGTGCCCAGCATATTGGCAAGTCAGTTGATGGTTGCCGACGAGCTCTCACAACTATGCACTCTGTTATGCTTCCCCGCAATCCTTTGCCTGCGACTTTCCTGCTTCTTCTTGATACTTTCAGATCCAGCCATCGTATTCATAGATTGATAGAGCTGAACTTAGTAGCAGGTGCCAATTTTGCTCTCGGGTGGATACGCAAGTGGCACCCCAGGCTGAATTATAGCACGATGTCCCTGAGTTTGGCTCCAGGTGGGGCTAGCCTTCGGGTACATATGGAGAACACGCTGCAACCTGCTCGAAGACTCGTAGCTCGGCTTCTTGAAGCGGATGCTGCATTTTTCCCTGAGTACCATTATTTAGATCCTTTAGGCGTAGATGATTCTGATAACCCGTTATTGTAATATTTTTGTAACGCGAGAGTGTCTTATTTTGCGACTTGTATGTCGAAAAAGTTTGTTCTCAAAGCGTTTGTTTGCGTTTACCGCATTTCTTCCTTCGAAAGAATCGTAAACTCGAATATGAGGAATGTTTCGTCTTTATTGTACTTGTAATGTAAGATACATGGGGTGACCCAAGAGATCCGGCCTGTGACCTATGTTCTGGATCTAGAGGGCATTGCCCCTGGCATAACTCGTGGCTTTTACAGCCTTATTGTTCTACTCTACTCTATTGTCTTATGATGCTTATGCCGTCATGGTCTTCCCTTCTTCTCCTGCGTCTTTATCTTCTCCTGATACTCCTGTGCGCGGCTTCTTCATCTCGGGCCCCGCAACATGTCTTTCGAGAAGTTTGACGCCTTCTGTAGTCGTGTTTTTCGCCTTCTCTGCATAGTTGGCTATCATGCCAAAGTTTTGCGCCATCTTGTGGAACTCCCTGTCGCAGAGATCTGAGACTTCAAAACTTCCTTTGATTGTAATTATTCCTCTTGGTCCTGGCATTTTAAGTACTAAATATTTATAGTGAGGTACTGCCATGAATCGCGAAAACGCGGGTCGTCCGAGGATCGCATGATATTGGGATGGCCAGTTCATGACTTTGAAGTCTAGTTTTTCTCTCCTATAGTTTTGTCGGTTGCCGAAGCAAACATTGAGTGCTATCCGACCCAGTGGGTAATTGGCACTTCCTGGCACGATCCCGTGGAAGGAACAATCTGTTGGTTTCAGGAACTCTAGCGATATGTGCATTGCCCTGAGTGTTTTTGCATATATCAGGTTAATTCCACTTCCTGCGTCCATGAATATTCTGTCGACATCATACGCGCCGATTTGAGCTTTGAGTACCAAAGGCGCATTTCCTGGCCGAGGTACTGTTATAGGGTGGTCTTCTCTGTTGAACTCAATTGGTTGTTCTGACCAATGCAGATACTCTGTTGTAGCTGGGGGCGAAATGACTGCTAGGTTGACTTGTCGGGTGATACTCTTTTCCTCTTTGTTTGACTTTGGCATGGGTTGTATCATTGCTGTGATGTGTCCTTTTGATGGGACGTACCCTTCGTCGTCGTCGTGTCCCTTGTTTTGCTGATCTTGTCCTTGAGGAGCTCTATTGTTTCCTTGCTGGTTTGTCGGAGGATTGTTGCTCCCTTCGTATCCTTGTCGCCTTGCTTCGATTTGCTTGTTTAGTGCTGCCTCTTGTAGTTTTAAGAATGTTGTGCAGTCTTTCATTGCGTGCCTTGATACTCGCTTCCCGTCGACGAACGCTGAGTGTATATGACAAGGCCCGTTGAGCATATCTTCTGGCGATGGGTTGTACTCTCTGGGTTCTCTTGTAGGGAACTTCTTATAGTCCTCCTTTCCGTAGCTTCGATATCCCGAGCTTTTGCGATCGTTTCCTTGATAGCTGTTATCTTTATATCCTGCGGCGACTTGGCTATGTGAGCCATAGGTATCGTAATTTCGGGATCGTCTCCTTTGACTTCCATATCTGTTTCTTCTGTCGTCCTCTGGAGATCGCGTCCGCTTGTTGTTGCACACATCTTCTCCATCTGCAAATCTGTTTGATGTGTCCATGAGATCTGACACTGTTTTCGGCTTGATTCTACCCATCTCTTCGACTAGGTCTCTTCGCCTTAGTCCAATGATGAACGCGTCTATTGCTCTTTCGTCTAAAACTCCGACTGCTGAATTTTTGATAAGGCTCCATCTTTGGATGTATGCCCGCAGTGTTTCGTCGCGTTGTTGTACGCATGCTTTGACTTCTTCTATTGATGCTGGCCGCTTGTATGTCGACCTGAAGTTGCTTATAAATTGCTTTGTGAGGTCTTCCCAGCTTCCAATAGATTCTTTCTGTAGTTTGCTCAACCATGACCTTGCTGCGCCGGTGAGGTGTAGTTGCAAACTTTGCATTGCTGTTTCTTTGGTTCCTCCTAATATTTGAACTGCTTGTAAGTAATCTGCAAGCCATGATTGTGGTTCCTATGATCCGTCGTACTTTTGCTGATCATGAGGTAGCTTGAATCCTTTTGGAACTGGAGTGGTGCGAACCCTGCGGGTAAAGCACGATGCCCCCATCTCTTTTTCGTCGTCTTTATAGTCGCGTTTTTCATTTGGGGATCGCGATCTTCGAGTTCCACCGTGCTGTTTTGGTGATGGCGATCGAGATCGGTGCTTGCTGCTTCTGTGCCTAGGACTATTGTGGCGGCGAGGTGACCTTGCTTTATGCACTTCCTTGTGATGGTATGCTTCTTCTCCTTTTGCTGAGAGCTTGTGGCCCACCATGTTGAGTCCGTTCAATGCTGCTCTATGCATATGCTCCCTAGGATCTCCTGGACTTGGTCGAGTTGTGAGCAGATATGCTTGCGCTGCTACTAATGCTGCTTCAGGGGTTTTTGGTAGAATGTTCCCCTGCTCGTCGACCGATAGGAAGGACGAGTCGAGGTTTTTCAAAATACTTTGCCTGTCGGAGTACTCGAGGTTGTCATACCTTGAGCCGTGTCGACGATTTTTCCTTGCGTTGCTGTATGACGCGTCGCTTCGTGCTTTCCGAGCAGCTTCGCTAGCTGCAATGGCTGAATCTTTTCTTCTCTGTATCTCTATCTTCTCCTTTGCTAATTGCTTTGCCTGCTGCCTTAGGGCGTAATGATACCCCAAAAGCATGTCTTTGCTGGAATTTGATGGTATTGGTGTGCCGTGTTCTATGGCTTCTCTTATTATCCTCCACTCATCGACTGATAGTCGAATTTTTTCCCTGGCTGTGAGGGATTCTACTGTTTGCCCTTCTGCTAGGTGATTTGCTCCTCTGTCGATAGTTGCTGGGTTTAACACTGGGTTGTTATTTTCATCGAATTCTTCTGAATTGTCTCCCACAATGGCGAGCACCTGGCATTGTTTGCCGATGTTACTATTGAAGCTTGAGAAGATCGAGTCATCGTCTTCAGGAAGCTCTAAACCTGTCTTCCATGTGTCTGTTGATTTGTCTGAGATATCGTCGAGGCAGATCATGAGATCATTGAGTTGGACTCCTGCATCGAGTTTTTCCTTTGCTTTATCGTCTTCTTCGATTTCTTTTAGCACCTCTTCTAGGCTGACCGGCGAGTTTACCTCGCTGGATGAGCCGTCGGAATACTCCATCACTGCTACTGTTTCGGGCTCACTTGCCGACGGATCTTGTTTCGTCGGATCTGAAAGGCGAGATGAACCCGATGGCCCGATGAGGATGCTCAAACTTCCAATTGTCAACTTCATCTCTTGATTTCCGTCGAGTTCTGAACTGATGTTGGCTAAAAGCGAAAAAGTCGTCGAATTCATGATTTCAACGCCCAAAATCCCCACGGTCGGCGCCAATTGACGAGGGGTTAACTCGACAAATGTCCTAGATGAAGGACTTAGGATCGGGGAGATAGGGCGTCGGATGAACTCGAAGGTAAAGTTAGTCGAAATAGGTATGCGTCAAAAGTAAACTTGGGTGTTCAACCTGGCTTGCTTTCAATCTGGCCTACCCCGTCCCCTCCTGGCCCCTATATATAGATGGCCAGGTCTCGAGGATCGGGTAGGGTACGATACAAATTACAATATCGACATACGGTAAGAACTCGTATTCGACTATCATTACAATTGGGCCTAGCTTATCGGGCCTCAGGGGTACTCAACTAACGGGCTCTATTAACTATACCCTTGTCAATGAGAGTGTTATTGGAGTATTGTAGAATGGGATAGGGTAGATATGGAATGATTGAGTGGGTTACGAGGCCAAGGGTGAACCAGTGAATTATCATTTGTTGGGGGACATCGGCTACAATGTTCAAAAGGAAGGGTGACATCAGGTCTTGTGGGTGCACACCACTCTTGTAGTTAATCCGGAGACCGGACATGTCATTAAGCAGGACTACCTCGATGCCCTGAGATAGGTTGTCTTTAATCCAGTTGCACAAACATTCGGGAATTTCACGGTAAGTCGGGATTTTGAGGAGGGAGGACCAACAGACTAAGTCAAAACTTTTTGAATGTCAAGCTTAATAACAATAGTTGAAGATTTAGTTTTATGGCAGCAGTTAAGAAGGTCGACAGCATAAAAAAAGTTGTCGGAGAGGCATTTACCAGATAGAAACCTGGTATGATCGCCTGACACGAGGGCATCACGTTTGTGTCGGTTGGTGAGAACTATTGTGACAATTTTGACAGGGCAGTCTTGAAGGTAGATGGGTCCGAAAGCCTCAGTAGAATGGGTCGTGTCAATTAAATGCATACATACCTGGGAATAATCACACGAACCGTGGTGGCGTGGCGTATGTTCCATTCAGCACAGCGCCACACGCACGGTGGGCTTGGATGAGTGATTCTGAATAGCGACCGTACTCAGCATTGCCAAAGGATTTCAGTTCACTCCATGGATCCAGAGTTTTTTTCAGCCCGGTTTGCAACAGACTTTTCACAACCAGCAAGTCACCAGTCTGGTACGGCGGTGAAAAAGGAGCGGCAACATGAATCGAACCGAACTGCCAAGCGGGAAATACTGAAATTATGCGCGCCAAACAACTTCGGTCTGACCAAAATTTCGATTCAGCACTGCGTGAAACAAATGGGCTGGCTGGACTGCCAAAACCGAACCAGCGATGGCGATACTCGCAAAGCCGTATGATTACAGTAACAGTTCCATCCAAAATTCCACCTCGCAAACTAAAAAAACCAAGTCCAGAGAGTTTAGCACTGTTTTCAGCCAGAGTGGGATTTTATCTGAAACATGTTAAAGATTAGATTAACCAGGGCGAGTCACACCGTTCAGGTAGCACGAACGAAAATAATTAGGTGAATCAAATCGAATCGAACTACCGAGAGGCCAGCATGCGAGCCAAACATCTTGCGTCTGACGAAAATTTCAGACAGAGTTCAGTTAACATATCAAGCAATCAATGAAATCGGCAGTTTACAACGCGATGGCAGATCTCAAGAACGCAAGAAAAGAAGATAACCAGTCACATGGAAAAAATGGGAAATTCAGAGATATTTATGACAAACTTCCATTAACAAGCACAGAACAAGGTACAGCGACAGATCCAGCCGAACACTACCAGCCCACTACCACGAAGAACACGCTACACAGACTAAGGTACAGATCGCATAGCTCTAGGCCTTGGCCTTCTTCGGGGACTTGGCCGTCTTCTTGGGGGACTTGGGCTCCTTGGCAGCCTTCTCGGCCGTCTTCTTGGGGAGCAGCACGGAGTGGATCTTGGGCAGCACGCCGCCGTGGGCGATGGTGACTCCGGCAAGGAGCTTCCCGAGCTCCTCGTCGTTCCTGACGGCGAGCAGCACGTGGCGCGGGATGATGCGGGACTTCTTGTTGTCCTTGGCGGCGTTGCCGGCGAGCTCCAGCACCTAACCACAAGAATCAAGAACACGTGAGGACGCGGGCGATTTACAATGAACAGAGACAGATCAGGAAACCGAATGGGAGATGGGTTGAAAAGCAAGAGCGTACCTCAGCGGCGAGGTACTCGAGGACGGCGGCGAGGTAGACGGGGGCGCCGGTGCCGACGCGCTGGGCGTAGCGGCCCTTCTTGAGGTACCGGCCGATGCGGCCGACGGGGAACTGGAGGCCGGCCTTGACGGAGCGCGTCACGGACTTCTTCCTGGGGCCTCCGGCCTTGCGCCCTCCCGCGCCCTTCTTGCCCTTGGCTCCAGCTCCGGTGGACACGTCCATGGCTTCCTGGCGCTGCTGCTGCTGGTCGGGACGGGGAGGAGAAGGTTGGTTTGGTGATGCGAGATCGGGAAGATGAGGTGTGGTGGGAACTGCTGCGGAGGGGCGAGGTACTTAAACCGTGCGGAGGGCAGGTGGTGGGCCCGTCGATCCGCGTGCGCGCAGCGGTGGGCAGTGGGATCTGGAGAGGATGGACGGCTGGGATGCCGGTTCGGGAGGACGGATCCGCGGGAGGCTGGTCTGGACCAATCAGGTGCGAGGGGATTTTGGGGAACGGAAAGTTTGCGCCTCCGTGTTCCCGCCCACGGGGATGAAGGAAAATTTCGCGGCGCGCCTGCAGGGGCCAGGGGGTAGGTAGGTGGAAAATGGGAAAGCATCAGCAGCGGCCAGCAATGATAGGGGTCAATCTCGACATCAATGGATGCCAAATTTTGCTTGGTATAGATATGTTGGCGTTAATTAAAGATATTGTATTGCTGGCTAATTGATTGCTAGTGCAGATTTAGTACATAGTCAAATTTGAAGCCAATTTTTTAAGACACCCTAAGATCTTAATCCATAAATTAGCATATACTAGTTGAATGCCCGTGCGTTGCTACGGGTTTTTATTTATTTTTTATTTTTCTACCATACTTGCAAACATAATCGCACGCTACATATGCATTGCTATGGACAAAAAAAAGATATGTGTTCATCATAAATTTGTTGAACTTTAAAAACCTATATAAATTATTTTTTACCATTCTTTTTATCTATGGTGTCACATGTCGTCCTTCATCTATAGACATCGTGTTCATTAATCAAGGAATGCATGTCTTGCTAAAAAAATACATTTTTTCATCTACTATGCCCACACCCTCATCTCTGCGGCTCTATCCTCTACTATATCTCCTATTAGCACCCTCTGTCTTCTCGAATTATATTATCTTTAAATAGCTTCAAGTTGATCCCACTCATTTTTTATTTTATTCTTCCTCCATTTACCTTGCCCCCAACTAAGTTTCCTCTGATTGCCAACATGTTTTTCTAACACAAATTAAATGAATAACCATTAAAATTTTGGAGATTATGTTGGGTGAGCGTGCCGGCTCGACAGGATGCGTTTCGGAACAATCCCTCGGTCGTGGCTCGTCTGCAGTAGACTTGTTACTGTCTCAAACACTCCCTTTGACTTTTGTTCCCCGGTTTCCGCAGTAAACAATGCCATCATCGTGAACCTCCGCGCGTCAGGTGATCCGATGTGGGATAGGTATTCGGCTGCACTGGTTGACGAAGGGAGTCGGTTGGAGAACCCATCGGCCCTCGCCGTACTTTTGACCGGCCACGTTGCCATTAAGAGAGCGGCGCTACTCGCGGCTGAAGCCAACAAGCTTGTCGGCCTTGCGCCCTTGCTGAACAGCCCAGTCCTCGTTGTCGCAACCGACGACAAAGCCCGGGCCAGGAGCGTACTGGACGGTTTTGTCAAGTCTACGTGAAGCACCATGTATCCATCGGTCTATATACACGACTGTTGTTCGGCAAGGACCAGTTCCATAAGAAATTGTAGTGTCTCTCCGGCGCGGCGCAGGGCATGCTGGCGAGCAGTTCCACATTAACAGCCCCTACGTTCCTGGTCGCAGATGGTCCTTGTGCTCGCTTTCAGACCGAGCACCCCGTGCACTACAACCACGATAGTCCTTGCCGCTATCCAGCATTCGAGCATCAACTCATGTTAGGTCCCCTCTCCCTGCCAACCAACACGACATAGTTGACGAACACACTCTTCCTCGCGGCAACCAAGTTCATGTACTCACCGGTTAAGCACTTGAGCAGCTACCCGCTTCACGGCACGCGCTGATGTACCCAGATAGTGTGGCACGGGAGCGTGATACGCACGGAGATAGAAGACGTTGAGGTCATTGAAAATAAGTGGCTAGCTGTAGTGTTGAACGGTAGATTCAACACATGGCGTAACAAGTCTACTGCAGAGGAGCCGCAACCCTCTCCTTCCCAGGCAAAAAAATCGGGCGTACAACGGCACAGCTTTCCCCATCCCAACCTCTATGCCGGCGGCACCGCGACGTACGCCAGCGGCACCACGATGTACGCCGGCGGCGTACACTGAGCGGCCTCTTCGGAAGGAGCATGGCGAGTTCCCCTCAGGCTCATATGGTGGCAGGGCGCTCGTCGTCGAAAGTAGAACCGGCGTGTCTACCACGGCGCCCCAGCTAGCACTTCTTCCATGGCGCCCGAGACCTCAACCTCTTCAGAAGAAGCTTCCCCGTTCTTAAGGAAGCCAAACATGTGTGAACTCGAGCAGCTTGGCGATTCGTGAGTATGTATTTGCGTGCGTGTCATCCGCGACGAGCAGCTCGGCGGCGTCGCAACGTCGCGCTGCATGTCGAGAAGGATGTCGAGCAATCGAAGGGTGTCCTAGCCGTTTACAACGGCGCAGCCTGGACGATCTCGGCAACTGGCACACGGCCTGGCCGTTCATGCTCCAGGGTGAGGATGATGGCGAAAGCAATCAGAGGGC
This sequence comes from Dactylis glomerata, assembly GCA_007115705.1. Lineage (NCBI taxonomy): Eukaryota > Viridiplantae > Streptophyta > Magnoliopsida > Poales > Poaceae > Dactylis > Dactylis glomerata. The sequence goes on along the minus strand of QXEO01001024.1, from coordinate 134,803 downwards.
GGCGCCGTGATGTACATCAGCGACGGACGAAAGCAGCACTCAGCATGGTCGATCTGAACGCAAGCAATTAGCAAACCCGCGCGCGGCTGTTCCCAACGGCGCGACGGAGGCAGCACTTGGCCTGATCGAGATCTCAACAAAGGATAAATTTGACGTGCACTTTCTTCTTTTGGTTGCATATAATTAGCGGAATTTGTTAGCGGGACGTCCTCTTCTCGTCACGTTGAACTCGGTCCTTATCAACGCCTAAAAGGGTCCGAAAGTTTCCATAGATGTAGCATTTCCGTTGTGGCCCTGTGCGTTGAGGGTGTACCGTAATTGATATCTTTCCTTTTTTGAGGGGAGTGATTGATATCTTTTGTGGTTAATGGTGATTAATCTCCTTTTAATTAACAGCATGTTTTGCAGGGGCAAAATCGGAAGTCAAATGATTTAACTAAAAGTGGCTTCACCATCACCAACTGAAATCTTATAGTAAAGAAATTGTTGGCTTGAACGAAATTTCAGCGATAAAATCACGAGTTAAAATTATAGGAAATTATGATAGAATTAAGAAAATCAAGAGTAGAAATTTCATGTGCACAAATTACAGATTCTAAAAATTGAAAACAAGGGAGGACTAAACACCATACCTCTTGTTGCGAACATCTTCTACAGAGAAAAGCAATCTTTTTTGCGATATGAGATCTTGACATTGGGGAACGACTTTGTGCTTATGGGGAAAGGGGTGAGATATGTTGACGCAATTGGTGGACGAGAAAAGCAGAACGACGAGAGGACAAGTAGATTGAGGCCTTATGTTCTATCGAGATGGGATGGCGGAGAGATCGATGTTGTAGCTGTTAAGCCATGGCGGCGGTGTAGAAAGGAAGGTGGGAGGGTCGCGGTATAGTGTTAGGGTTTGGTGTCTTGTGGAGAAGGGGATGAGTAATCGATGGATATGTGGAAAAGAAATTGTTTGGCCAAGATCAAGGTGTGTAGAATTTATAGCCTCGTGTACTAGGGGTGGCGGCGGCAAGTCGGGAAACTAGGGTTAGTCACTAAAGACGAAAATGACCCTATGTAGATCCAACGGTCATGAATGAACCGGATGTTTCCATGTTTATGTCACTGTGTTCTCTTAGTAATACCATTTGGAATTCTTCATGTGTTGTCGATTAAGAAGCTTAATTAATTCATCCAACGTTAACTATCCCAAATTAGTATATGATCACGCCACTTATTGTATATGGGGGATGTTTATTTGTATACATTTTTTAAAATGTCTTCACTTCAAAGCTCATATTGGTGTGGATTTCCAATTTTATTATCTGAGGCCCTACTAAAAGGACCTATGTTGAGTAGAGGGGCGAATAGGAGGATCCTAAAACTTACTTACAAACTTTTCAAAGTAAATTGTCGACAACATCAATAAGCAAAACAAACTATGCAAGTGAATGAGACTCTACATAGTATAAAAGTGAGAGGTCAATACGCAAGTCACAAGAAACCCATAAGCATATGGCTTGTTGCCAAAGTTCAACCATTGGCGGGATCATGTGCCTTCACTTTAGAAAGCTTGATCCAATAATCAAACGAGTGATGATGTAATGTTCCATCAAAGAGGTTGCAATATTGAATAATCACATAACTTGTGGTAGCATCTTCACCTCATGGTAGGAATTTCCAAACCCTATGGAACTTTATTAGGTTCTCATGTGACTTCTTGGTGTCTAGGGGGATGCAAGCTCAAGTAAAAATTGAGATGAACTCTTGCCTTCAACTCAATTTGGCTCAAATCTTTATCTATCCATCTAGAGGATTCCTCAAAATATCAAAACTCAAACTTGAGAAAGTGTAAGGGACCACCTATAAATATTCGTGTGTGTGGAGAGGCTTTGCTAAAATATATAGATAACCCACCTTAATTATCTATTCCAACTTTGAGAAAATGGGCCAATTTGACAATTTTAAGATGTACAGCTTAAGTTATAAGATTATCGTATATGTTTTTTACTTCTCAGCCTTAGTGGACAAGAGTCACTATTGAAAGATTACCCTCAAAACTCAAACACTCCATGAATATTGAATGTGATTGATTGTTTATATCCTATATGCCATTCTTGGATGTTTTAACATGACACTCAAAGGTTCAAAGTTCTTAAGATACTCGATAGAGTAAAAATAGAAAGAAAACACAAACCCTTCAACTCGGGCCTCTGGAAGTAATTTAAGTTCACATATGGTGATGGCCTCCAAGAGTGGCAAGCTCATGTGCTCTCACTCTATCAGGTCAAATTTGAGATATTAATCTAATGCAAAAAAAAATACAAACAAAAAATGCTCAATTCCCTCTCTCTCTATCTCTCTCAAATCTCACCCAAAATAACAAGTCATGTGAAGGGATTGGAGAGAATGAACAACTCAAGAGGTCAACAAATGACTCTTAGATATGGATTCACAAGTTTCCCTCTGCTTAGATTGGGATTAGGATTTGGAGAGGGGGAGAAAGATCCAATAAATGAAAACAAATATCCAAAAGTTCACCTCTCATGGTAGACCCCATTTTTTAAGGACAAGCAAAAATCTGCCTATTGGTGGCCTTTTGTGAGTTCCTTTAGATAACCCATTTTTTGTTTGAATACCATGGCATAGTAAGTCTATTGGATAAGACTTAAGTTCACCCGGAAATTTGAATAAAACCTGGTGCCAAAAGCAACAGATTCACTCATACTAAAACAATGGTTACTTTTTCATACAAGCTATGGTTTTGATGATCATGGGCTCGTTCTAAAGCTAACAACAAGCTTTAGATCCTCAGTTAGAGAAAAAAACTAATATCAACTAAGGATCATTCAAATATGCAAAGGTTTGATCACTCGATGCATGATGTGTTCGGACTACTCGCTTGAATTCTCATCATGATAGTACAATATCAAACCCGTAATGCAGTCTGCTACCTAGCACCTTGATACTAGTAAAACTAGAAAATATAGCAAATAAACACTTCAGCCTTACACATTTCATTTGAGTTTAACAATGATGTTCATGGACGTCTCCAATTGGAATACTTTTTCTTATCACACTCGCTTCATGAAGACACAAAAATGGATCCTCCCTATTGCATAATGATAAGCCTTAGTTTGGTGCATTTTCACATGTCCATCATCCCCAAATGTATGGAAAGCTTCACGCATATGACCCCCTCAAGATTCTTATCCTGAACTTGATCTTCTCGTTCCCTATGAGTCTATGACCATCTCCACTTGATGTCATCCTCTCGCGGGTCATCTGAGATATTCCTTTTTTATGCAAGCCCATGAGTGGTATCTAACCCACATACAAAAACCATACACATAATTCAAGTACCAGTTCACAAAACGCAATTCACAATTTCTTACCATACCACTAGATCAATTTATCCCGCATGGTACGCTTTTTATGCTTTGTGTGTTTGCCAACCTGGATCCGATCATTGCACTTCATCTTGTTCAACCTTTTATAATTTCTTCACTCTCTATTTTTATGGTATATTTAAGGAAATTGTGAACTCCTCACTTGAATTCCTGATCCAAGACTTAGTCGCCAAAGGCTTGACACTTTGTGAGCATTATTCATATTTCACCATGAAAATCACTTTGGTATTCTTCATGCTTTAACACAATCTCTCGAGATACATGATGAGTTCACTTGAGTACATACTTCGAGACTTGGGCAACCATAGTTCAACTCATGGTCTCACCATAACCTTGTCTCAAAGTCGTGTCTTGAATCCTTAATTATATTTTATCTCTTCCATCAAGATATTGATCATTCATGGACCCATAAGCACAATAATGACTACTAAGTTCCTCCAATGAACTCTATCATGGTCATTATTGTATCTTCATACTACATTCATATTGGTTATATTGGGTTAGATCATTGAACACGAGATTAAGGCTTGGATGTTCTCTACACTTTCTTCTTCATAATCATAACATATTCATCTCTCTAGATCAACAATCTTGGTGCCTATTTTGACTACGATGAAATTCACAATCTAATCCATCCAATAGTCTTCATGTATCTCCCATGTAACATTTCTTTATATATAACATGACGAAACCTGACCAAGATCCATATGAATTGGCATTCATTGCTAAATCTTAATGCATACCTTTATGTTACGGGCATTGATACGTCTCCAACGTATCCATAATTTTTTATGCTCCATGCTTGTTTTTACACCATTTGTTTAGTGTTTCGTTACACTTCGTGGCATTTTTATGCATTTTCCGGAACTAACCTATTAACGAGATGCCATAGTGCCAGTTCCCTATTTTCTGCTGTTTTTGTGTTTCAGAAAAGTTACACAGGAAATATTCTCGGAATTGGACGAAACCAAAGCCAGTCATCCAGATATTTCACGGAGCTTCCAAAACACCGAAGAGGAGATGGAGCCGGACCAGAGGGTGGCCACACCACTAGGGGGCGCGGCCCACCCCTGGCCCGCGCCGGCCTGTGGTGTGGGCCCCCTGGTCCACTTCAGATGCCGCCTCTTCGCCTATAAAGACCCCCCGACGGGAAAAACCTAAATACCCAATCACTTTTCCAGAACACATCGCGATCCGCCGCCGCCGTCGACCCGAAGATTGGGAGGGTCCAGAAGCTCTTCCTGGCACCCTGTCGGAGAGGGGAATCGCCACCGGAGGTCTTCTTCATCGCCATGCTTGCCTCCGGCGCGATGAGTGAGTAGTCTACCTTGGACTATGGGTCCATAGCAGTAGCTAGTTGGTTGTCTTCTCCACCATGTGCTTCATGTTTAGATCTCGTGAGCTGCCTTACATGATCGAGATCACCGTTATGTAATTCTACATGTTTGGTTTGTTGGGATCCGATAAATATTGGTGTTATGATTGAGTTGAAGTACTGAATTTTATCTTATGTTATCTCTATGTTGTTTATGATCTTGCATGCTCTCCGTTGTTAGTAACTATCTTGGCCGAGTAGTTGCTAGTGACTCCAAGAGGGGGTATTTATGCTCGATAGTGGGTTCATGCCTCTATTTAATCTGGGGGAGTGACAGAAACCTCTAAGGTTGTAGATGTGCTGTTGCTACTAGGGGGAAAACAACATTTATATGCTCAAGGGCATATGCTTTGTTTACATTACACACTTTGCTTAATGCAATTATCTATTGTTCGCAACTTAATACTTGTGGAGTTCTCAGATTGATTCGCCACAAGTGGATTATTAGTCATAGATGCAGTTGGATGGCGGTCTATGTATCGTGTTGTAATGCCCAGAGTAAAACTCATAGTGATCCTCTCGACATATGCACGTTGTCTTTATTCTATCAATTGCCCAACTGTAATTTGTTTACCCAGCATGTGTTATTTTATCTTATGGAGAGACACCACTAGTGAACTGTGGACCCCGGTCCTATTTCCTTTATATTGCTATCACCTGTTTACTTTACTCGCATTGTTTACTTTACTCGCATACTATTATTATTTTCCACTCGATACGCTCATTCCTTTGTTTATAGCAAACCGGTGATACGTCTCTAACGTATCCATAATTTTTGATGCTCCATGCTTGTTTTTACACCATTTGCTTAGTGTTTCGTTACACTTCGTGGCACTTTTATGCATTTTCCGGAACTAACCTACTAACAAGTCGCCACAGTGCTAGTTCCCTGTTTTCTGCTATTTTTGTGTTTTAGAAAAGTTACACAGGAAATATTCTCGGAATTGGACGAAACCAAAGCCAGTCGCCTAGAATTTTACCGAAGCTTCCAGAGAACCTAAGAGGAGACGGAGTGGGGCCACGAGGGGCCCTCACACCAGGGCGGCGCGGCCAGGGGCTGGGCCGCACCCCCTATGTGTGAGACCGCCTCGGTCCACTTCTGACGATGCCCCTTCGCCTATAAAGACCCCCCAATGAGAAAAACCTAAGGACCCGATCAGTTTTCCAGAACACATCGCGATCCGCCGCCGCCGTCGACCCGAAGATCGGGAGGGTCCAGAAGCTCTTCCCGGCACCCTGCCGGAGAGGGGAATCGCCACCGGAGGTCTTCTTCATTGCCATGCTTGCCTCCGGAGCGATGAGTGAGTAGTCTACCTTGGACTATGGGTCCATAGCAGTAGCTAGATGGTTATTGCTACTCGGTGATGGCGCCAGAAAAGACTGTGGCGTTTAGTTGACGTGGGAGCAGTAAGTCCTTGTGCGTGGTGAATGACCAGCCCGTTGGGAACCCCAAGAGGAAGGTATGATGAGCGTAGCGGCTAGTTTTCCCTCAGTTAAGATACCAAGGTTTATCGATCAGGAGAGGAGAGACGGCGACGACTGAAGGTGATATGGAACCTGCACACACACACACAACCAAGTACCTTGTTCCCAACTTGCGATGAGGTTGTCAATCTCACCGGTTTGCTTGAAACAAGATTATAAGCGTATCGAGTGGAAAACAATATAGTATGCGAGTAAAGTAAACAGTACGGGAAAAGTAAACAGGTGATTGCAGTATGATTAAAATAGGACCGGGGTCCACAGTTCACTAGTGGTGTCTCTCCATAGATAAAATAACATGCTGGGTAAACAAATTACAGTTGGGCAATTGATAGAATAAAGATAACGTGAAATGTCAAGAAGATCACTATGAGATTTACTCTGGGCATTACAACAAAATACATAGACCGCCATCCAACTGCATCTATGACTAATAATCCACCCTCGGGGATATCATCCGAACACCCCAAAAGTATTAAGTTGCGAACAACAGATAATTGCATTAAGCAAAGTGTGTAATGTAAACAAAGCATATGCCCTTGAGCATATGAATGTTGTTTTCTCCCTAGTAGCAACAGCACATCTACCACCTTAGAGGTTTCTGTCACTCCCCCAGGTGAAATAGAGACATGAACCCACTATCGAGCATAAATACCCCCTCTTGGAGTCACTAGCAACTACTCGGCCAAGATAGCTACTAACAACGGAGAGCATGCAGGATCATAAACAACATAGAGATAACAAAAGATATAATTCAGTACAGCAACTTAATCATAAACACCAATATTCATCGGATCCCAACAAACCAACATCATAGAATTACATAACGGTGATCTCAATCATGTAGGGCAGCTCATGAGATCTAAACATGAAGCACATGGTGGAGAAGATAACCAACTAGCTACTGCTATGGACCCATAGTCCAAGGTAGACTACTCACTCATCGCTCCGCAGGCAAGCATGGCGATGAAGAAGACCTCCGGTGGTGATTCCCCTCTCCGGCAGGGTGCCGGGAAGAGCTTCTGGACCCTCCCGATCTTCGGGTCGACGGCGGCGGCGGATCGCGATGTGTTCTGGAAATCTGATCGGGTCCTTAGGTTTTTTCCGTCGGGGGGTATATATAGGCGAAGGGGCGATGTCAGAGGAGGGACCACGCCCCCTCACACGGGGCTGGCGCGGCCAGGGGGGTGGCCGCGCCGCCCCTGTGTCTGGGGCCCACGTGGCCGCCCTCCATCAGGTCTTCGGATGTCTGGAAGCTTCCCCTTGATATAAGACTTCAGGAACTTGTTTCATCCAATTCCGAGAATATTTCCTGTGTATCACTTCTGAAACACAAAAATAGCAGAAAACAGGAAACTGGCACTGTGGCACTTCGTTAATAGGTTAGTTCCGGAAAGTGCATAAAAATGCCACTAAGTGTAACGAAACAATATACAAATGGTGTAAAAACAAGCATGGAGCATCAAAAATTATAGATACGTTTGAGACGTATCAAGCATCCCCAAGCTTAACTCCTGCTCGTCCTCGAGTAGGTAAGTGATAACAAAAGAATAATTTTTGAGGTGACATGCACCTACACAATCTTGATCATATATGTAAGCATTGGTGAGCTGGGATCAATAGAACTTAAAACATGGGCATGAAAGATATAATCATGACAATAAGAACTTAGCAACCATGTTGTAAACATGCAAATGAACACAAACAAAAGATCATGATAATGAAACAATGAAAGTCAAACGTGTGTTCAAATCATAAGGAAAAACATACAAATGGTTTTCAGCTTGTCCTTCAAAGAGAGCAAAACATAAATGCATAGGACACCTCAAGGTTTAAGAGGGCGACTAGATACAAATAATTTAAGAACAAGTGAAACCAATCATCATGAGTCAATCAATGAACTTTGGGACAATGCATATCACACTAAGAATGACAACTATGCTCTCTTAATGGTGCATAAAGAAAGAAGGTGGTGACTCAACATAAAAGTAAAAGAAAGGCCCTTCGCAGAGGGAAGCAGTGATTGAGCATGTGCTAGAGCTTTTCATTTGTAAAACAGAGATAAAACTTAGGTTTTGAGAGGTGGTTGCTTTTGTCAACGACTGGCAATGGGGTTCTTACTATCTTCCATACAAAAATTGAAGCAAGTTTTTGAGAGAGAGATTGGCACTTTTGTGCTCTTTTTATAAAACTTGGCACTCCTCCCCACCTTTTTCCTTTCACATACCATGGCTAACCGATTCCATCGGGTGCCCACCAACATTCACATTCTTTGGAGGAGTGCCATTTTTTCTAATTTTTTTCTTTTTTTTTCTTTTTGGAATAAGCAATATGGAAGATAGCAAATCCGACCACTATGTCCCCATGAGCTGAAAACAGTGTCACAAAACGAGAAGTATTTTGAAGGTTTTGAAAGGTAGCACATGAGCATTTACTTTGGAATGGCTTACAAATACCATGCATAGGAATTTATAGTGGACACAATGGCAAACTTTGGCTTTTAGGAGTTGGATGCACGAGTAGAGCTCATACTCAGTACAAGGCGAGGGCTAGCAAAAGACTGGGAGCGACCAACTAAGAGAGCAATAATGGCCATAATCATGCAAAGCGACAAAGCGACATTAAAAGAAGCATAAGATGGCATAAAAAGTCAAAAACTAAATGATCATGAAGGCTATTGGCGACTTTGTAAGAGTCTAACATGTGTGAGCATGCGCCAAGTCAACCCAAATAAAGCATCAAGGAGAAAACCAAAATAATGCTTCCATACAATAAAACCAACGCATGATTTTTTCAAAGGCTCATTAAGCAATCTCAGTTATTTGAGACAAGTCATGCTACAGCAAAACCACTAAGCATACTATCAAAAAGACATCAAGCATGACATGAAAAAGCCTAAGCCGCAGTCTACACAAGCTCCTTCTTGTACCACTATTTTGCACAAAGCTTTTTCTCTTTTCCAACACCATTTGAAACTTTTATAAACACCTCTTTTGATGAAAACCAATAAAGATCAGAGGCAAAAATACACCTTGATGAAAAGATATGACAAGGTCTGAACGCAAATCAAGGCGAAAATGAAAACCAAAAGCAGTAGCAGAAAAAGTAGAATGCTCGATTTTTAATAAGAGTGAAAACTAGAGCATTCTTTGCAAATAAAAACGAGTACATCTCCTCCAAAGGAAATTTGTTGGGGTCCAACCATTTATTGCAGCAAACAAACAAACTAAACAAACTAAGAAAACTAAAACAACTGACGCTCCAAGAAAAACACATAGTGCATGAAGCAATAAAAATATAGTGTCTTGAAAGGTGACCTGATTTTTGCCGATGAAGAAGGGGTGCCTCGGGGGCATCCCCAAGCTTTGACGCTTGTACTTCTTGGATATTTCTTGGGGTGATGCATGGGCATCCCCAAGCTTGAGCTTTTGTCCATTCTTCAACTCATCTCATCATTCTCCAATCCCTACACTTGAAAACTTCCTTCATACAAAACTAAACACAATTCTATTAGCAACATTAGTGTAAGCATAAAATATATTCAACCTCTTTTAGCTTCAGGTTTCAACCCAAAACCACCACATATAAAGTATATACTACTGTAGCAACTTCCCAAAAAGTTCCATGATAAAAAAGAACTCAAAAGAAAGCGATAAAGTGGCAAAAACAAATATTGGCAGAAATCTGTCAAAACAGAACAGCTGACAAAGGACGAATTTTTGAGGGATTTTCTGTTGCTCAAATCAAAAAGTGTTCAACTAAGAAAAGTTTGGATATAACCTGGGGCATATGCACAAGAAATCGCAGGTCCAAAATATACACAGAGAATTTATACGAATTTTTACGGTGCAGCACCGAAAACAGTTTCAGGACAGCAATAACCCCAAATCTTTACCTCGCTCAAATTAGAGGCTTCTCTTGGCACAAAAACAAAATAAACAAGATAAGGAGCGGTCATTACAGTAGTAATGACTTCCAAGACTCAAATAAAAGAAAAATTACTGAAAAGAAAATATTGGGTTATCTCCCAAGAGTGCTTTTCTTTAACGCCTTTGAGCTAGGCGCAGAAAATTGCGAATCAAGTATTTTCAGCAGAAGCATTAAGATCAACAGCAGAGGTCTTGTCAATAAGGCATTGTATTTCATCCACATAAGTTTTTGAAGACCCTTTGTGATCATTCTTTGGCACACTACTTTCATCAAAAAGATTTTCAGGACAGATCCAATCAAAATTATTTTCAAAAGCTTCACTCAATCCCAAAAGCTTGCAAGGAATAGGTATTTCGGCCTCCTTATCATCTGTACTAATAACATTTATAGGAGAACCGAGTTTATTAAAACGTTTAAGAACCTTCCTAGCTTCAACAACTACATCCTTAAATTCTAGGCGCAGAGTTTCCAAGATAAAAGCTTTCTTTTCAGGATCCTCAATTTCATGAAGCTTGAGGAACATGTATTGCATATAAGGATTAAGACTAGCAAACCTAGTTTCCAACATATCAATTAAACAAACAGAAGCAACTTCAATACTAGGAGCAAGCTCAATCCAAGACTTTTCCTCAACTTCCTCATGCATACTAATGTGATTAAAGAACTCCTCAATGTTTCTATTTCCAATAATTGAACCACTACCTACTGAGAGGTCCTCCATAACAAACTTAGGGAACAACATGATAAACTAAAGTAAAGTAAAAACAACTACCAAGGATTCTAATTTTTTTGGGTTTTTGATAAAAAAACAATGCAGGTAAAATAAATAAAGTAAAGCAAAACAATAAAACAAAGTAAAGGATGTGTGTGCGAAAAACTCCCCTCGCAGAAGTCTTCTCTTCCTCCCCGGCAACGGCGCCAGAAAAGAAGCTGCTACTCGGTGATGGCGCTAGAAAAGACTGTGGCGTTTAGTTGACGTGGGAGCAGTAAGTCCTTGTGCGTGGTGAATGACCAGCCCGTTGGGAACCCCAAGAGGAAGGTATGATGAGCGTAGCGGCTAGTTTTCCCTCAGTTAAGATACCAAGGTTGATCGATCAGGAGAGGAGAGACGGCGACGACTGAAGGTGATATGGAACCTGCACACACACAACCAAGTACCTTGTTCCCAACTTGCGATGAGGTTGTCAATCTCACCGGTTTGCTTGAAACAAGATTATAAGTGTATCGAGTGGAAAACAATATAGTATACGAGTAAAGTAAACAGTACGGGAAAAGTAAATAGGTGATTGCAGTATGATTAAAATAGGACCGAGGTCCACAGTTCACTAGTGGTGTCTCTCCATAGATAAAATAACATGCTGGGTAAACAAATTACAGTTGGGCAATTGATAGAATAAAGATAACGTGAAATGTCAAGAAGATCACTATGAGATTTACTCTGGGCATTACAACAAAATACATAGACCGCCATCCAACTGCATCTATGACTAATAATCCACCCTCGGGGATATCATCCGAACACCCCAAAAGTATTAAGTTGCGAACAACAGATAATTGCATTAAGCAAAGTGTGTAATGTAAACAAAGCATATGCCCTTGAGCATATGAATGTTGTTTTCTCCCTAGTAGCAACAGCACATCTACCACCTTAGAGGTTTCTATCACTCCCCCAGGTGAAATAGAGACATGAACCCACTATCGAGCATAAATACCCCCTCTTGGAGTCACTAGCAACTACTCGGCCAAGATAGCTACTAACAACGGAGAGCATGCAGGATCATAAACAACATAGAGATAACAAAAGATATAATTCAGTACAGCAACTTAATCATAAACACCAATATTCATTGGATCCCAACAAACCAACATCATAGAATTACATAACGGTGATCTCAATCATGTAGGGCAGCTCATGAGATCTAAACATGAAGCACATGGTGGAGAAGACAACCAACTAGCTACTGCTATGGACCCATAGTCCAAGGTAGACTACTCACTCATTGCTCCGGAGGCAAGCATGGCAATGAAGAAGACCTCCGGTGGCGATTCCCCTCTCCGGCAGGGTGCCGGGAAGAGCTTCTGGACCCTCCCGATCTTCGGGTCGACGGCGGCGGCGGATCGCGATGTGTTCTGGAAATCTGATCGGGTCCTTAGGTTTTTTCCGTCGGGGGGTATATATAGGCGAAGGGGCGATGTCAGAGGAGGGACCACGCCCCCTCACACGGGACTGGCGCGGCCAGGGGGGTGGCCGCGCCGCCCCTGTGTCTGGGGCCCACGTGGCCCCCCTCCATCAGGTCTTCGGATGTCTGGAAGCTTCCCCTTGATATAAGACTTCAGGAACTTGTTTCGTCCAATTCCGAGAATATTTCCTGTGTATCACATCTGAAACACAAAAACAGCAGAAAACAGGAAACTGGCACTGTGGCACTTCGTTAATAGGTTAGTTCCGGAAAATGCATAAAAATGCCACTAAGTGTAACGAAACAATATACAAATGGTGTAAAAACAAGCATGGAGCATCAAAAATTATAGATACGTTTGAGACGTATCAGTTGTCTTCTCCACCATGTGCTTCATGTTTAGATCTCGTGAGCTGCCCTACATGATTGAGATCACCGTTATGTAATTCTACATGTTTGGTTTGTTGGGATCCGATGAATATTGGTGTTATGCTTGAGTTGATGTACTGAAATTTATCTTATGTTATCTCTATGTTGTTTATGATCTTGCATGCTCTCCGTTGTTAGTAGCTATCTAGGCCGAGTAGTTGCTAGTGACTCCAAGAGGGGGTATTTATGCTCGATAGTGGGTTCATGCCTCTATTTAATCTGGGGGAGTGACAGAAACCTCTAAGGTTGTAGATGTGCTATTGCTACTAGGGGGGAAACAATATTCATATGCTCGAGGGCATATGCTTTGTTTACATTATACACTTTGCTTAATGCAATTATCTGTTGTTCGCAACTTAATACTCATGGGGTGTTCGGATGATATCCCCGTGAGTGGATTATTAGTCATAGATGCAGTTGGATGGCGGTCTATGTATCTTGTTGTAATGCCCAGAGTAAATCTCATAGTGATCCTCTCTTCATATGCACGTTGTCTTTATTCTATCAATTGCCCAACTGTAATTTGTTTACTCAGCATGTATTATCTTATCTTATGGAGAGACACCGCTAGTGAACTGTGGACCCCGGTCCTATTTCCTTTATATTGCTATCACCTGTTTACTTTACTCGCACTGTTTACTTTACTCGCATACTATTATTATTTTCCACTCGATACGCTCATTCCTTTGTTTACAGCAAACCGGTGAGATTGACAACCTCATCGTAAGTTGGGAGCAAAGTATTTGGTTGTGTTGTGTGCAGGTTCCGCGTTGCTACTAGTTGAAGACGCGCTAACTCGTTTTGATCGTGAAACGACGCCCTTGTTGGAGTGTCACTAGACTAGTAAGCATCACCTTCAGTCGTTTGGCTCCTTCCTCTCCTGACCGACATACCTTGGTTTCTTAACTGAGGGAAAAACCTTGCTACTATATTCAGCATACCTTCCTCTTGGGGTTCCCAATTGGACGGTGAAAAGATAACACCACCGTCACGCATCAAGCTCTTTTTCTGGCACCGTTGCCGGGGAGGAAGAAGAAGACTTCTGCGAGGGGAGTTTTCACACGCACATCCTTTACTTTGTTTATTGTTTTGCTTTACTTTATTTTTTTACTTGCATTGTTTTATAAAAAACCCAAAAAAAATAGAATCCTTGGTAGTTGTTTTTTACTTGTCTGCTTTTAGTTTGCTAGAATGGCTACTCCTGAAAACACCAAGTTGTGTGACTTTACTAGCACGAACAATCGTGATTTTATCTGCACCCCTTTTGCGCCACCTGCTTCTGCTGCAAATTTTTATGAGATTAAGCCTGCTTTGTGGAACCTTGTTATGAAAGAGCAATTTTCTGGTGCTAGTACTGATGATGCTGCAGCTCATCTCAACAATTTTGTTGAGCTATGTGAGATGCAAAAGTATGAGAATGTTGATGGTGATATTATTAAGCTTAAGTTGTTTCCTTTTTCTTTGAGAGGAAAAGCTAAGGACTCGCTGCTGTCTTTGACTAAGAATAGTATTGATTCATGGGCTAAGTGTAAGGATGCTTTTATTGGTAGATACCATCCTCCTGCTAAGATTATAGCTTTGCGTAGCAATATTATGAAGTTTGGTCAGTTTGATGATGAACATGTTGCTCAAGCTTGGTAAAGAATGAAAGCTATGATAAAGAATTGTCCCACTCATGGACTGACTATTGGATGATTGTCCAAACTTTTTATGCATGACTGAATTTTTCTTCGAGGAACCTACTTGATTCAGCTACTAGAGGCACTTTTATGTCCCTTACCTTGGGCGCCGCAACAAAGCTTCTCGACAATATGATGGTAAATTACTCTGAATGGCACACCGAGAGAGGTCCACAAGGTAAGAAGATAAATTCTGTTGAGGAAACCTCTTCCTTGAGTGATAAGATTGATGATATTATGCTTATGCTTTCAAATGATAGGACTCATGTAGATCCTAATAATGTTCCTTTGGCCTCTTTGGTTGCTCAAGAAGAGCATGTTGATGTAAACTTCATTAGAAATAATAATTTTAACAACAATGCTTATAGGAACAATTTTGCTAGTAACAACTATAGGCCGTTTCCTTCTGATGGTGATAATAGCTATCTTGGTAGACCTAAAATGCCTAGTGAAGAAAGAATTTTTGAACTTGAAAAGGCTACTAAGAATTTCATGCAGGCGCAATATGAGCAGAACAGAGCTTTCACCAAGACTATGGAGGAGCAATCAGCTCTGTTGAGGACTATTAGTCATCAACTTGAAAATTTGAACAAGGCTATTCCTGAGTTGCAAGCTAAAGTTTCCAAGGCTAAAACCGATATTTCATCTTTGTCTAATGTGCAATCTTCTTTGGTTAACAGAATGTCTGCTAAGCCTGATCCTTTTGCTACTGCTAATGCTATCCAAGTTAGAATTGATGAAAATGTTAGGATGCTAGCAGAATTGCATGCCAGGTGGGAAAGAGAAGACGAGATGGCTAGAGAAATGAAGGTATGTACCATTACTACCTCTAATGATGTTACTCCTAATGCTAGCAATCCTCTTACTTTGATTGGTGTAGAGAAAACTCCCACTCCTTGTATTAAAAAGCCTAAAACTGCCAAAACTTTTTCTCAAAAGAGTGCTAAAATTTTTCGGAGTATAGGAGATGATAGCTCTACTTCCTTTAATGATTTTGATGTTGATGGCTGCAATATATCTGAAGTTATTTTGTTCTTGCAAAAGCTTGCTTTGACTCCCAATGCTAGTTCTTTAAATGTTGCTTTTACTAAGCATATTACCAATGCTCTCATGAAAATTAGGGATGAAAAGTTGAAGCAAAAAGCTTCTGTTCCCAAGAAGTTAGAAGATGGTTGGGAACCCATCATTGATATGCATGTTAATGGTTTTGATTGCCATGCTTTATGTGATCTAGGTGCTAGTATTTCTATTAGGGATTTCTATTTTCGTGTCCCTGGTTCGTTAGTTGTACTCAGTTTTCCCCAGCCGCTTAACTTTTCCTCAGTTTTCCCCTCGCTCTAGTTTGAAACCCCTCGCAGACGCTAGGACGGGAGGGTTGCGGTCTGGTCAGAGGCCTTAGACCATTACCGGTGATGGCTAGGGAGCCGCGGTGGTTGTGAATGGACCGTTGCTTTTGAATGGTGTTGATTGTTGACCCAATGAGACACGTCGGACTGGCGGTCTGTCACTCACCCAAAGCTTTCCCCTCCGCCCAAGACTGGAAGAGCTCACACACCGCCCCTCCACCGCCACGCCGTCCTGCCCTCCTACCTTATGGCGTCGTCCGCCCCCGAGCCGCCCCCGCCCCCACCACCACCCCCGGGAGGCGGAGAGGGCTCCGCCTCCACTAGATCTACCCCTATCGCGGTAGAGTTTGTACATCCATCTGGTGTGCCGATTATGCCCCTCAACGGCGGAGAAGATTAGGAATCGGAGGGATCTAACGCATGGATTCCATCTGGGTAAGCATCGTCTGCCTATGTGAATTAAGAGTAGGCAGTTTTTGAGCGCGAATCGTTGTTGCTCAACTAACTGCGTTGCTTTTCGAATAGGATTGATCCAGCGCTGGCTTTTCGGCTGGTGGTTAGGCTGGATACTAGCTTTTTGCGTGATTCTGAATGCAATGTGAGCGGATTTTACATCCCAATGGTGGTTGCAACTACCATCTCATTGAGAGATTTAAAAGATAACATCTACGCTCAGTACCCCTGGGGCGCTGGCGATTCAGTTGATTTCCAATATTTCAACAGCACGGAGGGAAGATATGTTCCACTAATTTCCGACGAGGATCTGGGAATGCTTTTTGCTTTAAATGATTCTTGCCGTGTCGGTAAAATTCGTATCCATGTGGACAGGGTCCAGTCATCATCTTGTGTTGGGGCATCATCAGGTGGTCGGGCATCATGTCTCTCTAGTGTTGCTGCCTCTGCTAATCGTGTGCGCCGCCCCGCTCCTTGTAGGTCCACAGCAGCACCATCTGTCCCCAGTGCTAGTGGTAGCCAGATCGTTCCTGCGGTCGATGTGGAGGACGATGCAGAGATTGAGGATCCGTCTCCTCAAGATGATGAGGATGAGTTGATGTTTCCTGAATTGGTAGATCGATGCAGTAAGCAGGCAATGGAGGATCAATACATGGAAGATATTGCACAAGGTGCCAGATTTGATGACACTGATGATGAAGAGAAGGATGAGAACAATGACAGCCTTGTTTTAGCCGATTACGAAGGTGATGACTTGCCAACAATTGAGTGGAACAGGGAGGATCCTCAGCTTGCAGAAGGCACCGTATTTCAAATGATGATGGACTGCCGTAATGCAATTACTACATATTGCATTCTCACCAAGAATGATTATGAGGTTATTAAAAGTGAGCCAGGTAGGTTCACAGTTAAGTGCCCATACAAGAGGTGTAGGTGGAGGCTGCATGCATCCACAATGCTCAGAAGCACCGTGGTTCAGGTACTATGCCAACCAGTTGTGTATTTTAGATCATGGTGTAAAATTTGTTAACTGTCACTGACATCCCTTATAATTATGTTTCAGATAAAGAAGAACTCGATCGACCATACTTGTCCACCTCGAGCGGGAGCGCCAGAGAAGAAATCAAAGCTAGCGAAGACTAGGTGATTGGCAGATGCAATCATAGATTGGCTGAGAGAAACTCCAACACTTGGTCCAACAGCACTCATAAAATTGATATCTGATAAGTTTAATATAAACATACCTTACATGAGGATGTTCTATGCAAAGGAAATGGCTCTTGACAGGATCAATGGTCCATGGAATGAAAGCTTTCAGTTGCTTTACACTTTCAAAGCTGAAGTGGAGATGGCTAGTCCATGCAGTGTTGTAGCGATAGACAAGCATACAGTTCCCTACAAATTGAAAAGCGGGAGGATAATGCAGAAGGAATGTTTTAGAAGGGCTTTTGTTTGTTTCAAAGCTTGCTGGAAAGGCTTTCTGGACGGTTGCAGGCCTTATTTGGCCGTGGATGCAACAACTCTTCATGGCAGGTTTAAAGGACAGCTAGTTGCTGCTACTGCACTTGATGGACACAATTGGATGTTCCCTGTTGCTTATGGAGTTTTGGAGGTTGAGTCAGAGGAAAGTTGGACTTGGTTTCTGCAAAATTTGCGCGGCCTTATAGGTCATCCACCAGGACTTACTATCCACATAGACGCTTGCAAAGGTTTGGAGAGTGCAGTAGAAGCAGTATTCCCTGGAGTGGAGCATAGGAAATATATGCGACACTTGGTACAGAATTTTACAAAGAAATTCAAGGGTAAAGTTTTTACTGACAACCTATGGCCAACTGCATACACATGCAGCAGTAGGAAGCATCTGTTTCATTTGGAAGTGTTGTATAAACAAAATCCTGGGGCGAAGAAGTACTTGGATGAACATCATGGTAGGGTGTGGTCAAGAAGCCAATTCAATGAAATTTGCAAGGTAGACTATGTAACAAGTAACCTTGCGGAGAGTTTCAATGCAAAGGTCAAGTCATTGAAAGGGCTTATGCTGTGGCAAATATTTGATAAGATTAGGCAGATGATCATGATAAAGATCGATCTGCGTCAAAGAATTGCAGCCATAAAATATGTTGGCCATCTCATGCTCCCATCTTTGATTAAGTCTTTGCATGCCAGGGCAAAACAATTGAAGATGAAATGCATCAGAAAAGGAATGGAGGCTGAGGTAACCTACACTGACAGTAAAAATAGGCAGTGGAGGTATCCAGTGAGTTTGGTTGATAGGACATGCCATTGTAGGCGATGGAAGATCCGTGGGATACCCTGCATACACGCATTGTTTTTCATGAGTGTTATAGCGGGTGCAGAAGGTGAAGTTGATCAGTATGTGTCAGAGTATTTCTCTGTTGCCAAATTTAGGGCTGCATATGCTATGAATGTTCCTACCTTGTTGGGAAAAGACCAATGGATGAAAGTCGATCCAGGCTTCAAACTGTACTCTCCAGTTTTGACTAGACCGGCAGGTAGGCCGAGGAAGAATAGGATCAGAGCTAGTGCAGAGGGTGGTGCACCGATTCGACGATGTAAGTGCAAACGTTGTGGAACCCCTGGACACATTGCTAGGCTTTGTAAAAATCAAGTTGACCCAGCTTTTGGAATGGAAGATCAGGCGGGAGCAGCAAATGCAGAGGAGAATGAAGCAGCAATTCAACATGAGGAGATTGAAGCAATGAATCAAGAGCTGCTTGAACCGATGGATCGAGAGCTGCTTGAACCGATGGATCAAGAGCTGATTGAACCAATGAATCGAGAGCCGCTTGAACCGATGGATCGAGAGCTGCTTGAACCGATGGATCGAGAGCAGAGGGAACAGATGGATCGAGAGGCCCTTGAAGCAATGGATAGACAGCTGAGTGAAGCAATGGATCGAGAGCTGTGTGAACCGATGGATCAAGAGCAGATTGTAGAAGCAAGGGAAGAAAATGCATTAGAAGAAAGAGCACAAGCTTCATATGATATGGTTGTCTCGGTCTTGGGACAACCCGAAGAGAAGAAGAACAAGAACAAGAAAGATGGCAAAAGGAAGGTAGACACCGGTAATATCCCTGTTAGGGTTACTCGGAGTAAGGTGGTGGACCCAGCAAGTCACACTAGGAGCAAGAGAAAGATTTTATTTTGAAACAATTAATTTGAATTTGTATGAACAATTTGTATTGGGGATCCCTTTGTATTGAATTTGAACTAGTGTGATGTTCCTAAGTTTGTATGTTGAATAATCACAATAATGTATGTGTTATTTGCTTGAATAAGTTCATCGCTTGAGGTTTCCTCACTTTTCCCCCTCTTAGTGACTAAACTCAAAAAATATAGTTTTGGGTTTATTTTAATTCATAATAATTCAAACATGGTGGAACCTTCCCATGGAGTCTTGTTATGTTACCTACAACCTAGAGAAATAATAATGGAAAAAGGAAATATAGAGATATGAAGTTTCCCTTTCCCAAAACCACTTCCTAGTCCATGAGCTACTAGCTATGAAGATGCAGGGCTTTCTACTCAACACACCTCCCAAATACACACTATGCTTACAAACTTTGTCCAAATGAGTCCAAATTCGTCACACTTGTGTATCTTTGAATTGCAAACAATATCATGTCGGCCAAAATGTACTATATTGTTCAAATAACACAATCTAACAATTTTTATGCCAAAAGCTTCAATTTCCCTTACTCCCTTTATTATTTGGGTGCCCCTGTTTTACTTAGTTTTACTCAGTTTTCCCCCTCCGGGTCCACTTGTTTTATTCAGTCCTACTCAGTTTTGCCCTTCTGATAAACATTTCCTCACTTTTCCCCCTCTTAGTTCTACTCAGTTTTCCTCACTTGTACTCACTGGCTGATCTCTGATTGGTCGAGATGTATGTCACACGAATCTTGGTTGGTTGATAGCTCAACGTACGCTTGCACCGTTGGATCATTTATGATCGGACGACCTGTATATCTCTCTCTACCTCGATGGACACATACAGAGAGAAGAGTAGAGCACATACTTACCAACCCTGGCAGTCACATATTCCAGTCGCATCTTCCTCTCTTACTCTGGCGGTCGCGGTGGCGCGGATCTGTAGCGTGCGTGCGTGCGTGCGGCGGCGTGGATCTAAGAGTGCTGGTGAGGATCTAAGAGTGTCGGTGAGGATCTAACCCTCAGAAATAGTTGAAATGTCTCTATCTGTCTCACTTTCGTTTATCTTCTCAGATCTGTTGATGATGAAGAACACCAAGACAGTGGCCGTGCTGACAGTGCTCACCGATGCCAAGACGATTGAAGCCATCGCCTACAACATCGCTGCGATGGTGCAGATCCAGCCTTCAATATAGGAGCCTGCCGATGTCTCACTTCCGTTACCCTCCTCAGATCTGTTGCTGATGGACACCAAGACGGCGGCCGTGTCGACAGTGCTCATCGATCGTCTTGAAGCCATCGCCTACAACATTGCTGCGACGGCGCAGATCCAGCCTTCAATGTCGGAGCCTGCCGATGTCTCACTTCCGTTGCCCTCCTCAGATCTGTTGCTGATGGACACCAAGATGGCGGCCGTGTCGACAGTGCTCATCGATCGTCTTGAAGCCATCGCCTACAACATCGCTACGACGGCGCAGATCCAGCCTTCAATGTCAGAGCCTGCCGATGTCTCACTTCCGTTGCCCTCCTCAGATCTGTTGCTGATGGACACCAAGACGGCGGCCGTGTCGATAGTGGTCATCGATGCCAAGATGATTGAAGCCATCGCCTACAACATCGCTGCGACGGCGCAGATCCAGCCCTCCTCCATGTCCGAGTTTGCGGATGGCGCAGATCCAGCCACCAAGACGGCGGCGGTACCAAGAGTGGTTGCGAAGCCGCAGATCCAGCCCTCCTCCATGTCTGAGTTTGTGGATGGCGCAGATGACCACCCCTCAGCCGCCCGTCGTGCAGGCCCTTCTAGCCCATTGGTGCGCGGCCGTGTTCGACGCCGCAAATTGGGATAAATTATGATAAATTTGTATTTTTCAATTTTAATTTGGGATAAAATTGTTCGAACTACTACCTCCGTCTCAAAAAAAGCTTCTCCACTTTCTCGATGTGTCCCTGTACATCCGAATGTATGATTTGAATTCTATCCCAACTTGATTGAGAAGATTGATATGTATTTGATCCGAGAGGCTGGTACATGCTTTCACTTTTGGGATCCCTTCACTTTTATAAGATGTTCATGCATGAAAATTATCGCGCGCTTTACTTAGCACAACTAGGAAATTGTACGCCAAGATACAGTGGTTAGAGCCACACCAAAATACAGTGGTTAGAGCCATCTACTGAATAACAATTCTATACTATCTAAATCATCTACCACAACCACATAACGCTAGGACAGGGATGACACCTAATAAAACTGCCCAGATGAATCTACTTTTTGCCTCTCCCATCACTTGAAGTTCATGTTCTAGATTTTATACCACTTGATCAAATACGGCAAGATCTGTCTCAAGTATCAACTTCTCCTTGCGAATAAGCTCTGAATTCTTCTTTTCTTCCTCCACAGTACGCTTCAGCTCGAATATCATTAGGTTTTTACGGGCCAATTCATCACCTAAATTGGCCACCTTCTCCTCCAAATCCATCCTCTGGCTACACCACTGGGTTGATTCATCTTGGTATGCAATGTACCATGGATCATCGGCTTGCCTGGCAAACTGTAACAATAATGGAAAAAAGAACAACTGAAATCACTCCAATGAGCCATGGCGGCACTTCAAATTCAACGGTAGTACAGAGAGCAGAAGCTAGATACCTGCACTTTCGACGAGGTAGGAGAAGTAGAACATGGCCACGACATGATCGAATCCCCACCCTCGCCGGTATACCCGCTACGACCAGACATTGAGGACTATTTCGCACCTGCAAACTCCAATAAATTACGGGAACCGAATCGATTAGGGGGCGGGGGAGGCAGAAGCGGAGGTCTTACCAAGCTATACTACCAATTGGTGCGCGGAACAAATCCCGGTTGTCGTGGGCGGTGGATCTGCTTGCGGCGGACTTTCCTGCGGTGGGTACAATGCGTGCGGTGGGAACAAATCCCGGTCATCATGGACGGTGGATCTGCTTGCCACAGTCCGTCCGACGCCGCCAGGGGATAGAGCCGGCGGCGCGACGAGGCGCCGGCGATGGCTGCTCCGTCCGAGGGTGGGGAACGAGCTGCCATCGGTTCTCCGATGACTAATGAGATACACAACACTAGGTTCCAGCCATGTTTAGCATAAGATTCACTTTAGATTAAGCTGCGAAAATAGTCACCTGCTGGGTCTAGCTTAAGAAAAATTAATTAGCAAACTTGTTGCTTCTCTCTAACTAAAAGCAGGAATATATGCCTTTTCACTAAGGGCGACCCTAGCGGTCATTGGCTGAGGCGGCCCCACAGAGCGGCTCTATATGATTTTCTCTAAATAAATAGACGACCCCAGCGGTCATTGGCTGCGGAGGCCCCACAGAGCGGCGATATATGATTTTCTCTAAATAAATTGATGACCCCACTGGTCATTGGCTGCGGCAGCCCCACAGAGCGGCAATATATGTCTTTTCCTGAAAAATACACGAGCCCACTGGTCATTGGCTGCGGCAGCCCTATAGAGTGGCCCCATTTGTCATTGGCAGCACCGCGTATACAATCAGGAAATAAAATGTCCCACATATCAGCGATAGATGGATGGCTGCTCCGACGTGTCTCCTGACCCTACCCGTCAGCACCATTCAAAAGCATCGGTCATTTCGCAACCACCGTGGCTCCCTAGCCATCATCGGTAACGGTCAAGGCCTCTGACCAGACCGCAAACCTCCCGTCCGAGCGTCTGCGAGGGGTTTCAAACTAGAGCGAGGGGAAAACTGAGGAAAAGTTAAGCGGCTGGGGAAAACTGAGCACAACTAAGGACCCGAGGGCACGGAAATAGAAATCCCTTTCTATTATGCCTAGAAAAATCTATGATATGCTTGATTTACCACCGCTTGAAAAGTGTTATTATGATGTTCCTATTGCTGATGTTGCTAAGAAGAAACCTTTGGGAAGGATTAATGATGTTCTTATTGTGGTTAACAATAATCTTGTTCCCGTTGATTTTCTTGTCATGGATGTTGAATGCAATGCTTCATGTCCTATTATTTTGGGAAGACCTTTTCTTCGAACTGTAGGTGCCATAATTGATATGAGGGAAGGCACCATCAAATATCAATTTCCACTCAAGAAAGGTATGGAATACTTCCCTAGAAAGAGAAAGAAATTATTGTTTGACTCTATTCTTAGAGCAAATTATGAGCTTGATGCTTCATCACTTGATGTTACTTGATTCGTAATTTTTTGCGCCTAGCTCAAAGGCGTTAAAGAAAAGCACTCTTGGGAGATAACCCAATGTTTTTACTTTCAGTTCTTTTTATTTTATTTGAGTCTTGGAAGTTATTACTACTGTAATGACCTCTCCTTATCCTTTTTATTTCGTTTTTGTGCTAAGAGAAGCCTCTAATTTGAGTGAGGTAAGATTTGGGGATGTTGCTGTCCTGAAACAGTTTTCGGTGCTGCACCGTAAAACTTCGTGAAAATTCTCTGCATATCTTTTGGATCTGAAATTTCTTGTGCATATGCCCCAGGTTATATCCAAACTTTCGTTAGTTGAACACTTTTTGATTTGAGCAATAGAAAACCCCTCAAAAATTTGACCTTTGTCAGCTGTTCTGTTTTGACAGATTTCTGCCAATATTTGTGTTGCCGCTTTATCGCTTTCTTTTTGAGTTCTTTTGATCACGGAACTTTTGGGGAAGTTGCTACAGTAGTATATGCTTTATATGTGGTGGTTTTAGGTTGAAACCTGAAGCAAAAAAGAGGTTGATTCTATGTTATGCTTACACTAATGTTGCTAATAGATTTGTGTTTAGTTTTGTATGAAGGAAGTTTTCAAGTGTAGGGATCGGAGAGTGATGAGATGAGTTGAAGAACAGACAAAAGCTCAAGCTTGGGGATGCCCATGCATCACCCCAAGAAATATCCAAGAAGTACAAGCGTCAAAGCTTGGGGATGCCCCCGAGGCACCCCTTCTTCATCGGCAAAAATCAGGTCACCTTTCAAGACACTATATTTTTATTACTTCATGCATTATGCGTTTTTCTTGGAGCGTCAGTTGTTTTAGTTTTCAGTTTAGTTTTGTTTTGTTTGCTGCAATAAATGGTTGGACCCTAATAAATTCCTTTTGGAGAAGTTGCCTTGCTTTTCATTTGCCAAGAACACTCCGTTTTTCATTCTTATCGTTTCAACGAGTGTTCTTCTTTTTCTAGAACTACGTTTAGTTTTCATTTTTGCCTTGATTTGTGTTCAGATCTTGTTATATCTTTTCATCAAGGTATATTTTTGCCTCTGATCTTTATTGGTTTTCATCAAAAGAGGTGTTTATAATTTTTTTGAATGGTGTTGGAAAAGAGAAAAAGCTTTATGCAAAAAAGTGGTACAAGAAGGAGCTTGTGTAGACTGCGGCATAGGCTTTTGCATGTCGTGCTTGATGTATTTTTGATAGTATGCTTAGTGGTTTTTCTGTAGCATGACTTGTCTCAAACAACTGAGATTGCTTAATGAGCCTTTGAAAAAATCATGCGTTGTTTTTATCGTTTGGAAGTATTATTTTGGTTTTCTCCTTGATGCTTTATTTGGGTTGACTTGACGCATGCTCACACATGTTATACTCATACAAAGTCGCCAATAGCCTCTATGATCATTTAGTTTTTGACTTTTGATGCCATCTTATGCTTCTTTTAATGTCGCTTTGCATGATTATGGCCATTATTGCTCTCTTAGTTGGTCGCTCCCAGTCTTTTGCTAGCCCTCGCCTTGTACTGAGTATGAGCTCTACTCGTGCATCCAACTCCTAAAAACCAAGTTTGCCAAAGTGTCCACCATACATACCTATTAGCAATTTGCTATTCCAAAGTACATTTGACTTGCTTTTATCTACTCTTCAAATTAAACTCTTACCAGTGTTATGCGAAAATTGGTCAGTAAAGCTCTCACGAACCGGAAGGCACACTTTATTTTTCTCGTTCTTAAAAATTTGACATTGTGGTCTCTTATGTTGAGTTGTTATGCTTGCAAGTTGTAAGTTGGAGACTAGCCCAACCATGCCGTCATGGGGCAAGCTTTCAACATTGCACTTCTTATTTGAGTTGATATCGTGATCTTTTATTTATGGATACTCGCGGTGTGAAATGAATTGGGAATCTTGCGGGATCATGGAGTTTGTATATGTGTTAGGGAAACGCCTGGGCCGCCAATCTAAGCCATGCATAATTCATGGTGGAAATTTGCAGCATACCCATAGTGGACATTCGACGACGCATCTCAAAATAAAAAGCTATACAAATGGTAAATAAAAGAGATGTCGAGGTGTTCATTATCTGTTTGTCCTGTCATTTTGATGTGGGCTTGTTCCATGTCATCGGGCACGGAGGTACCCCGTTGGCGGTTCTCGATGATACGTATATACTTACAATGATAAGAGCCTTGCTTGAGACTCTAAGTAAAGTAGCATGAGGTTTGGGTACTCGTATTCACGGGACACGAAGTTTTCAACTTATGATTTATCAAGCATATGCATCATAATTGTTCTCACATTAACTTTAACCATTCAAGATGCTTATGATGGGGGCAATGAGAGCTCAAAGCCGTTAAGTACCATAATTTTTGAAGGTTTATAAAACTTGCAAACACTGCTTCCCTCCGCGAAGAGCCTTTCTTTTACTTTTATGTTGAGTCAACACCTTCTATCTTTATGCACCATTAAGAGAGCATAGTTGTCATTCTTAGTATAATGTGCATTATCCCAAAGTTTTCATTGATTGATTCATATTGTTGGTTTCACTTGTTCTCAAATTATTTGTATCTAGTCGCCCTCTTAAACTTGAAGGTGTCCTATGCATTTATGTTTTGCTCTCCATGAAGGACAAGCTGAAAATCATTTGTATGTTTTTCCTTATGATTTGAACACACGTTTGACTTTCGTTGTTTCATTTTCATGATCTTTTGTTTGTGTTCATTTTCATATTATAACATGGTTGCTAAGTTTCTTCTATCAAGATTATGTCTTTCATGCCCATGTTTTAAGTTCTTTTGATCCCAGCGCACAACGCTTACATAGATGATCAAGATTGTGTAGGTGCATGTCACCTCAAAAATTATTTCTTTTGTTATCACTTACCTACTCGAGGATGAGCAGGAGTTAAGCTTGGGGATGCTGATACGTCTCTAACGTATCCATAATTTTTGGTGCTACATGCTTGTTTTTACACCATTTGCTTAGTGTTTCGTTACACTTCATGGAACTTTTATGCATTTTCCGGAACTAACCTACTAAGAAGTCGCCACAGTGCCAGTTCCCTGTTTTCTGCTGTTTTTGTGTTTCAGAAAAGTTACACAGGAAATATTCTCGGAATTGGACGAAACCAAAGCCAGTCGCCCAGAATTTTACCGAAGCTTCCAGAGAACCGAAGAGGAGACAGAGTGGGGCCACGAGGGGCCCTCACACCAGGGCAGCGCGGCCAGGGGCTGGGCCGCGCCCCTATGTGTGAGACCGCCTCGGTCCACTTCTGACGATGCCCCTTCGCCTATAAAGACCCCCCGACAAGAAAAACCTAAGGACCCGATCAGTTTTCCAGAACACATCGCGATCCGCCGCCGCCATCGACCCGAAGATCGGGAGGGTCCAGAAGCTCTTCCCGGCACCCTGCCCGAGAGGGGAATCGCCACCGAAGGTCTTCTTCATCGCCATGCTTGCCTCCGGAGCGATGAGTGAGTAGTCTACCTTGGACTATGGGTCCATAGCAGTAGCTAGATGGTTGTCTTCTCCACCATGTGCTTCATGTTTAGATCTCATGAGCTGCCCTACATGATTGAGATCACCGTTATGTAATTCTACATGTTTGGTTTGTTGGGATCCGATGAATATTGGTGTTATGCTTGAGTTGATGTACTAAAATTTATCTTATGTTATCTCTATGTTGTTTATGATCTTGCATGCTCTCCGTTGTTAGTAGCTATCTTGGCCGAGTAGTTGCTAGTGACTCCAAGAGGGGGTATTTATGCTCGATAGTGGGTTCATGCCTCTATTTAATCTGGGGGAGTGACAGAAACCTCTAAGGTTGTAGATGTGTTGTTGCTACTAGGGGGAAAACAACATTCATATGCTCGAGGGCATATGCTTTGTTTACATTACACACTTTGCTTAATGCAATTATCTGTTGTTCGCAACTTAATACTCATGGGGTGTTCGGATGATATCCTCGTGAGTGGATTATTAGTCATAGATGCAGTTGGATGACGGTCTATGTATCTTGTTGTAATGCCCAGAGTAAATCTCATAGTGATCCTCTCTTCATATGCACGTTGTCTCTATTCTATCAATTGCCCAACTGTAATTTGTTTACCCAGCATGTATTATCTTATCTTATGGAGAGACACCGCTAGTGAACTGTGGACCCCGGTCCTATTTCCTTTATATTTCTATCACCTGTTTACTTTACTCGCATACTATTACTATTTTCCACTCGATACGCTCATTCCTTTGTTTACAGCAAACCGGTGAGATTGACAACCTCATCGTAAGTTGGGAGCAAAGTATTTGGTTGTGTTGTGTGCAGGTTCCACGTTGCTACTAGTTGAAGACGCGCTAACTCGTTTTGATCGTGAAACGGCGCCCTTGTTGGAGTGTCACTAGACTAGCAAGCATCACCTTCAGTCGTTTGGCTCCTTCCTCCCCCGACCAACATACCTTGATTTCTTAACTGAGGGAAAAACCTTGCTGCTATATTCATCATACCTTCCTCTTGGGGTTCCCAACTGGACGGTGAAAAGATAACACCACCGTCAAGCATCAACCGGTGCGATTGACAACCTCATCGTAAGTTGGGAACAAGGTATTTGGTTGTGTTGTGTGCAGGTTTCACGTTGCTACTAGTTGAAGACGCGCTAACTCGTTTGATCATAAACGGCGCCCTTGTTGGAGTGTCACTAGACTAGCAAGCATCACCTTCAGTCGTATTGGCTCCTTCCTCTCCTGACCGACATACCTTGGTTTCTTAACTGAGGGAAAACCTTGCTGCTATATTCATCATACCTTCCTCTCGGGGTTCCCAACTGGACGGTGAAAAACTATCAACACCGTACCGCATCAGGCATTCATACTTGACCCTATCAGATGGTCTCCATGCATTACCTCAGGAAAATCCTTTCATTTATAACTCGATAGAATAATTAGTCCATTGGTATTGCCTTAATTACTAAAACTGCACTTACCCGCTCGATGCACTTTCAATATATGGGTACAATTTTTTATTAAAATAGTTTTTTTAGAGATAAATTGTGAATAAATGATGTTCTCATAAAATGTAATTAGGTGAACATCTTGTATGGATACACACTAGCTAGCTAGCAAACAAGATCAAAATGTTAGAAGTAAATGAGCACAAGTAAGAGATGAACAAATTAACCAAGCGTGGAAGGAGAAGATGGACGGGGTGATGTATCCTAAAGTTTAAGTTCTGGGGTGGGGGTGGGGACTCTAATCTCATTATAGGGTCTTGATCTATTAAGCTACGTCTTGTATGAAGCCTTCTTCTACACTTCATATCCCCCACAAACTCCTTGAGAAAATCCACAACCTTGGATGCTCACAAGAAAACTCCAAACATGGGGTTTCCCATACACCCAAGAATATAAATACAAAACAAACCCAAAGCTGGCTTGATGGATTTGTAGATATAGGCCCCCTCTATCTTTTCCCTCTAAAAAATGCAAGTTTGAGTGGATGGAATGAAAGTGATCAAGCTTTTCGGGGTCATCAATGGGTGCACAACTCACATTTGAAAAGTTAGTTTCTTTTGGACAAGAAGACCCATTTATATAAGGCCCCTCTATTTCTAGAGGTTATGTATAGCTCACAAGAAGTACAGAGCCTTTGGGCCCGTCTGGGATTCTATGGGGTTTCTAAAATTTCCAAAGACTTACTTCGGGGTTTAAGAGAAGAGTATGTATTAAAACCCGGAGCCTTTGATACCTAGAGCATAAACACGGTCTTCAATGAATGGCGCCACCCAGGATTTTGATCATGGTACATTGGGAGTGTCCTAGGTTTTGTTTTAGGTCATTGATCCCCACTCTCTGTATACTTTGAGGTATCCGTGTTCATATCTGTCCCACTAGTCCCTTGTCGTATGTTCGATAAAAACAACACTTCGATGTTTTTAATAGGTTTAGTTGCCTTGATGGAGCGCGACCTAGTCCTATTTCACAGAAGACATTGAAGGGATCCCTTGCTCTTTCAACAACCCTTTTCAGTGTCATTCTGAACTCAACTAACTATTTATACTTGTCATACAGAAAAGGGAAACTTAATTTGGTACCTTTGAATTAGCTGCACCTCGCAATCAACAGACAAGAGCCTACACAAAATCCAAATAGCTGAGAAGGACGGCAGACAATTTTCACATGTCGCACTAAAATTCTTTAGCACTTTCTTGTAAAAAAAGTATACATGTTCAACCTATTGGTACAACAACACTATCTTTTCAATGTCATACAGTATTCGGAAATGTGGTTGCATCCAAAGAGCCCCAGATCAGTGAAGACAGAATTTCACGAAGAATACAGGTTTCACGTTGTGTACTCGGCATTTATTTCAACATACTTATAACTTAGGTCACAGCCCCACGCTTTTCCACTGCCTCCTCCACTCCCTGTGAACAGTGGATGCATATGGTATTAAAATATAACCATCAACAAAGCATAATCTCAAAAAGATCAAAGAAGGATAAAGGAGTATCAGACTGTTCAGGAAGGAAAACAACTGGGTGTTGTGCTATCTGAGCTTCCCTTCACACATATATGTCTGTGATAGCATTCGTATCAGGTTTATTCAATTCAAGACGCCATGTTAGTCTGCCTACCCAGTGTCGTAACTTCAATACTAATCACGACCAATGAATAAGGAAATTATTAAACAAGTACAACATTGTAACACGCATAAATATGAACACAGAGCATTTCAGAAGACAGCTGCAGAACACTCCATAAGAACATACTACAGTTTCTGTTGTGCAACAGTGAAGTTGAAAGCTTACCCACTGATACATCGATGTTCACCGTACCATGGATGTCTCCAGCATCTTTAAGATACTTGCTAGCCGCGGATCTAAGAGAAAGAGTTGGTGTTTTAGCTTAGTATAGGAAGAGTTAGAGATATTCCATGCAACAATATTCATTCACTGGGACTCAAACAACCAGAATTTAGAATTACGTTTAGCCAAGGTCTCTAACCTGTCAAAAGGGAGTGGTTGGCCATTTTTCATTAGCGGAATAACTCCAAGAGAAATATCAAGTTCATCTGCATTAAAGTGAATGCCCGAATAGCCGACAGCGCAAGCAATACGTCCCCAGTTCGGATCTCGCCCGAATATAGCAGCCTGGCACACGAAAATGGTATTAACGGGCCTCCTCGGTAACAAATGCAAAACAAAAAATGTTAATACTCATATAGGCCTGGAATGCAATATATGGCAGGTATACAACATCGTACTTTAACCAAGGAGGAAGATGCCACTGAACGAGCAATTTTAGCTGCTTCTGCCTCGTTATTTGAACCAGTTACAGTAACCTGCATAAGAAAAGGCACTTTAGAAGATTATGCTATAGTGCTGAAAATTTTACGAAAGGAATCACGATATAACACATGCACCAGTTGAAAGAGAACTGATAACTCGAATTTTTATTTCATACAGTAAAAAGTCATCATGTTTGTAAGAAAATGTGTTCCAGCAGTCTGATGATGCAGAGAACATGAGGTGTTAAGGTAATATGCCACTTGAACCACTAACCTCAATTAAGCAGGTCGCACCCTCACCATCCCATGCGATGGATTTTGCAAGACCTTGCATTACCTGCAGAAAGATAGGTCAAACTCTTTCTACTCGACAGTACAACTGAAAGTGTATAAATTGGTACAGATAATCTCACGGTCTAGAGAGAGAAAAGTATGGGGAAGTGAAGCTTACTGCATCTAGGCATGCTTGAAGCTGTTGAGCTTCAGCGCTATCATGAGTGAAAATGTCGGGTAAACCAGATAATCCACTAGCCATAGCAATAACACAATCATTGGTACTTGTATCACCATCCACCTTCATAATTATGACATATAACAGTTATTAGCTTTTGGCACCCAAGGAGGTCATATAAGATTACCCAACTAGTCGACAATCATAGATCCTCTTGAGTCAGATTTCTAAATTAAGCAAATTGTACCTCAGTACAAACAAACTTGATGTCTGATATACAGTATATAATAAATCTTAAAATTCTTTCAATATTATCGTGCTAAACATGAACTTCATACAACATTTAGATTATATTCATACAAAAAAAATTGTGATTACCACGAACTATATGTTGAAGTATTTTGATGAACTTCATTAGTTATTTGGAGGTTGTGTAATTGTTGCACATGCTGATCAACATAACAGAGAAGAGTGGTTACTCACAGTAATTTGGTTGAAACTTCTACTCACTGATGTCCGAACCATTTCTCTCCAAACATCACTTCTGACTTGAGCATCAGTTGTCAGAACCTATAATAAGAAGATTATCATTAAGCTCGCTACATGCCCAAAGAGAGGAGGTGGTGAGGGATAAGGTGGTTTGCAAATGAAATAGAAACTTAGAAAGAGGGAGCATACACCAAGCATTGTTGCCATATTTGGATGAATCATTCCGGAACCTTTGGCCATTCCTCCTATTTTGATAGGCACTCCTCCAATCTAATTATTCAACAAGAATTGGCAATAATAAAGGACATGCTACTCCATAATAAAAAAATCAAGGATCTAAATTGCATATAAACCAAGAAAGTCAAACCTCGGTTTGGACAGCAATGCTCTTGCTAACAAGGTCTGTAGTCGTAATGGCCACAGCTGAAGAATTTGAACTGTGATGGAAGGACATAGACAATAGTTTAAACAAGGTAGTGGCGATTTATCACAACAATATCACATTATGGAGTCTAGAGGAAATAAATTGTTGCTCACAATACTACATATTAATTATACCCCTCAGTCGATGAATCTAGCGAGCCTACAAGTCTAGGAAGTGAACTTAGAAGCGCTTCCTGCATTGTTAAAACCCAGGAACCATCAGTGGTGCAGTATTGTGAAATGAGCTGCTTAGCAACTTATATATATATATATGGAACATTCAAGTGTGTAATTTGTTGCAGCACCTATGTACCTTCTTTATTCTTTGACCAATGACACCAGTGGACTGGATCAATATGTCATTTGTGCTCACATTCAAAAGCTGCAACACTAATAACCGATTAAACTAGAGGCTCTGATGTTCCTACGCAGTGCATAGGCATGTGAGGAACAGATTCAGTACCTTGGCAACTGCTTCTGCACTATCCACTGTATCCTGATATCCCGCATCACCCTAATGACCAATTAGTTGAAGATATAGGCCATGTTTAGTCACTATATAGTCCTCAATACAGCTTTAGAAACACCAGTAAACATGTCGAGTTTCTCCAGAAAGACTTACAGTGGCAGCATTTGCTTGACCGGCATTAATTAACACAGCACGGGCCTATGAAATAACAAATTGAGAACAGTGAATAACTGGATGAATGATTACTCCACTTAAGGTTTCCCAGCGAACAATTCTTTCCTTTCTGTTTTAGTGAGACGAGGGTCGAGGGGCAGGGTTAACTTACTGTTTTCGATAAACTAAGAACGTGCTTACAATACAGAACAGGCGCGGCAGCAACAACATTGGTTGTAAAAGCTCCTGAAAGAAGACCGACAAGATACGATGTGAGCATTCACATAGATTAGCAATTATATATCGCTCATCAAGGCAAATCACAAGCTGATATGACAATGTAACATCAGAGCAACAAATGTTTCATGATTGTTCATCATTCCAAACTTCTAATAGTAATGAGCATAACAAATCCCTTCAGGTTTGCGATTCAGAAACCAGCCAAGCCATGTAATGGTAAAATGTTGCAGCTGCTAGCGCTACGCCAGTGGAGAAAGCCCATGTAATTACCGGCGACGGTGGCGTCGACGGCGCAGGCAACCAGCGCCAAATCGGGCTTCTGCCCCTTGGCGCGCAGGCCGCCGTAGATGCCCGCGGCCTTAAACCCCCTAGCCGCCGTGACGCCGCCTTCCACCTGCACCCACACCGGCCAGAGCAAAGCAGAATCAGAGGAGAAGCCCACGTCCGCGCCGGGGCGCAGCAAATGATCCAGCTAATCACCTGCTTCCAGGGGCCGTCGGGGAGGAGGATCGGCGCCGCGGGGACGTACCCGTCGGCGGAGGAGGCGGAGCAGACGACCCTGCTCGGCGACGGGGAGCTCATCCGGAGGGGGCGGTGCGGGAGCGGGGCGCGGCAGTGGAGGAGCAGGGGGGACGGTGCCGGCATCGCTCCGGCGTGGCGGCTGGTCGGCTCGGCCTGGAGTGAGAGTGGAGTAGCAACTAGCAAGCGGAAGAGGCGGCTCGGGTGTTCTTTTTGCGGCGCGGCCGGCCTGCCGGCGGCTGGGGCCCGGTGGTTGGTGAGGGCGAGGGATTAGTTGGTGGCGCCGCGCGGCCGCCGGGAGCTCCTCGAGGCAAACCGTATTTATCGCCTGTTAGCGTGCGTTAATGCGCATAGCTAACGGGACGAACGTTTTGGGCTGCAGCCCATTATCTCGCCCTGCTCGTACTTTCTTCCCTGACAGCGACATTGACGAGGGAGCCGGCGCTGCCGACGACGCTGCGACCGACAGGGAGCTGCGGCGGAGAGGACGATGGCGATTCTGGAGTGAGACGGGAGCCGAGCACTAGAACGTAGGTTAGGGGCGCGAAGGTGTGGGGGTGCAGGGTGCTCGTCGGCTTTTAGGGTTGGGGTTGCAAGGGGGCTCGCCGGCGTTCGGGGGACCTTCGAGGGATGGTCGGGAGCGGCGGAGGACCGGCACAGGTGGCGGTTTGAGGAGGGTGGGGTGCCAAGGCGGCGCGGTAGGAGCGCCGGGCATGGGCGACGGGGAAAGAGAAGGTGTGATACGGCGGCGGCGAGAGGAACCAGCGGTGGAAGGTAAAAAAAGGTACTGCGGCAAGCAATGCGGCGACGGCAGGAGGAGGAATACGACGATGTGTTGTGGGCCATGGCCCACTATGCTCGGCGTGCGTGCGCGCTTCATTCCTGCCGCTGCAAGCATGCGAGCGGAGACTAGGAGCCCCGCTCCTCGACACCGCTCGCTGCGGCGCGCGACTCCGCGCCACCTTAAGCAAACGCGAGATGGGCCGGCCCATTTCGTTTTGCTGGTTCCACACATCGAATGCATCCCCACGTTCATCTATATCGTATAGAGTTTAGAGTTTGTGTGGCACCTATCATTTTATTTTTCTCAAAAAAGAAATCTATCATTTCATTTTATTCGGTAGAAATAGAATAAGATGATATAATAATATTATTTTATATATAAAATTTATATAAATGATAGGGTACTAAAAAGGAATTTAGATTAGGCATGGGATAAATCATAGAATTCCAAATGAATTTTGTATCTAATACCGTGGAGCCAAACAAATAAATGAATTCTTTGATTCCAGCCCAAATGATAAAAGCTAAATAAGCCCTAAAAGAAAAGGCTACATTCGGTTTTGCTGGTTCTTTTACTTTTTAAAAATTCCAAATATTTCAAAATTGAACCCCTTTTTAAAACCTGTAAAACATTTTTTTAAAATTGAAAAACTTTTTAATTTGAAAATTTTGAAATCTCAAATTTTCCAAAAACAAAAAAGTTCAAATCTGAACAAAACTAAAAATCTGATTTTTTTTAAAGAAATTTGAAAAACAAAAACCATTCAAATTGAATAAAAATTGAAAATCTAAACAAATTTGAAGTTCAAACACATTTGGAATCTAAAAACATTTTGAAAATCGGAACCAATAACAAAAATCTTGAAAACTAACAAAAAAACCATAACCGGCTGATGTGAAACAAGAGAAAAGATAACCGAAAATACACCAAAAAACGGACAAAAACCTATAAAAACCAATCAAAACCAAATCAGTTAAACCACCCACAATTATTAAGCTTGGCCCACTAGAATGATGGAAGAACATGGGGGTGCGCAGCGCCGCACACCATGCTGCAACAGGCGGTGTATAGGAATTGCCCGGTCGCCTGGCGCCTTGGCGTTTGGGGTTGGTTTCGGCCTCTTGGGTCATGAACGGGTGTGAGAGTGGACATCTAACATGGTCAAACAAGGGTTGTAATTATTTGACGTGTTCAACATTAGCGACCGCGTGAACGACCACACTCATATCCTACCTCTGTCTCAACCTTCATCATCGTTCCCCATTCTTGTCACCTCACCTTCATCATCCCCAACTTCGGTGCTGCCTATGTTGCCCGGCGCCACCTGCTGAACCGCCTGATACCACCCCCTCGGCTGACGGCACTGCCACGCCACCTCACAACCCTGCCATGCTTGAGCCACAACCTGGTACGCGGCCTGATGCATGTAAAATACATCTATGCTTTTATTGTGCTATATTCCATCACAGTTGATTCATAACTTGTTATAATCATGTTTATGATGATTTTGGGGATTTTCAAATAAGATCCCTTTTATTTGGATTGTAACCTCGCGGGATAGAAAAATCATATTATTCATATTTTTCAGTTTCAAGGACCTTCGTGAACTCAAAAGGACATGATATTTTTTCTACGCAAGTTTTTATGGAAATATGAGACCTGGAGCACTTGGGTCACGGCTGGAGGGCCAGGAGGGACAAAAGAGACAGGGCAGTGTGGCCTGATATGTATCCTGGCCGTGCTCAACTGGGCCTCGATGCTCCGATGTTGGTGACCTTTGTCTCTGTGGGCTCGTATTGACATAAAACCATCTATAATAAAGGGTACCGACCGCGATAACAGAGTACGGCGCACCACAGAAACAGAAACATGAAATAGAGGAGTTCCTGTGAAGATTGGAGGGGGAATCATCGCTGAAATGCCGCTGACACGCATCCCCGACCTCTCCATCGACATCTCCATCAATATCATGATGAAGCGGGAGTAGTCCACCCCCGGGCTACGGGCTCACGGGAGTAGCTTGCTCTATTTCTCTCTTATTCTTCACTAATTAGAATCACAAGCGGTGCCTACAAGATTGTGACCATATATGTAATATCTTTGGTAAATCCATTGTTTCAATGAGTTGAATATTATTTGAGGTTTCAATTTTCAAATAGTACTAAAACGAAGCACCATTTAGAATGGTTGCTACATTTTAGAACCGATGCGCTAATGAAGAAGGTTCCCTTTTTCCATTCATTTACCTCTAAGCTTTCATCCCGAAAGCCGCCAGAGTGATCGGCGGTCGGAACCCAGTTCCAGACAAACGGGCTCCCACACTCTATGCAACAAAGCTGTAAGCTCGAGAACTCCTGTTTTGATAGTTTCCTGAAGACCCAAAATATCGAGTCGATGGTCTTGTATGAAGCCCCTCAGTTGGGTCCGACACCCCTACTATATGAACCCACGAAGATTATACACGAGTGCTTTCATTGGGCTATGGCTTTCCTTCCCCGTCCTTTACGGACTATCAGTATCGACTACGTCGTGAAGTGCACCACATCTTGCCACGCGCTAATGGACCGGTTGCACATCTGTATCTGTGGCTACCCTAGCCAGGCTACACACTGCCAAGTCATCATCCATCTCTATCGCTCTATCTGGCCCAACGCCCTCACTGGGTTCGACCTCATGGACATGAGCCCCTGCTCCTCCAGCCGCACCTGACGCAGCTGACGCTGCCTTCCTTGCCGCGTGGTCCGCCGCTTCCCTCTCCTTACATCTAGCGACCTCTGCAAGCACCACCTAAACTTTCTCCTCAGCCCTAATCACCGATATCGCCTCGCAGGGCATACCTGCACTTGGCACAAAAATGATACAGCTATTGATACGTCCAAAACGTATCTACTTTCTCGAACACTTTTGCTATTGTTTCCCCTCTAATTTGTGTGTTTTAAATACAACTAACACGGACTGACGCTGTTTTCAGCAGAATTACTCTGGTGTCTCGTTTTTGTGCAAAAATTCAACTTCCAGTAAAAATTCGGGAAAAATCATGAAAAATCCTATTTCACCAGAAGACCCACGGAGCCAGAAGACCGGTGGGAGAAGAGGCTCGAGGGCCTGTCACACACAGGTGGCGCGGCCCAGCCCTGGCCGCGCCACCCCTGTGTGAGGGGGCTCCAGGAACCCTCTCGACCTCCCGTCTCGCGTACATATACCCCCTGACGACTTAATATCGGGGAGACGGCGTTTTTCCCAGATAGACTTCCACTGCGCCGCCGCCATCAGAAACCGCGATTCGGAACCAGAAACTCCATTCTGGCACCCTGCCGGGACGGGGATTCGGAGGAGATCTTCATCACCATCACCACCGACGCTCCTCCATCGACCATCCATGACTCCCCCATCCATGTGTGAGTAATTCCCCCGCTGTAGGTGAGGGGATGGTAGGGATTGGATGAGATTGTTCATGTAATTTGATATGAGATTGATAGGGCATAGTGCCTAGTATCTTTATTTAGTGCCTATGACATTGTTGCAACTTGTTGTGCTTAATGCTTGTCACTTTGGGCCCGAGTGCCATGATTTCAGATCTGAACATGTTATTATTTCTATGATGATACTTGTTGTTTATGGTCTTACCTACAAGTTGTATACACATATTGTTGTCCGGAACCCGAGGCCCCAAAGTGACAGAAATTGGGATAACCGGAGGGGATGGCTATGATGTGAGGATCACATGTGTTCACCGAGTGCTAATGCTTTGCTCCGGTACTTTATTAAAAGGAGTACCTTAATTACCAGTAGTTTCCCTTGAGGCCCTGCTGCAACAGGCTGGTAGGACAAAAGATGTCGTGCAAGTTTCTCCTTGTGAGCACGTACGACTATATACGGAACACATGCCTATGATTGTTTGTACTAGGATGCTTTATTATTATTTATCTGCAATGCCCTTGACTCATTGATTTCATGAATTATCTTATCCATGCAACGCCCGTTATCCATCCCTATGCCTACAGTATTTGTTCCTACTGTTTACAACCGTTACTATTACTGCTGTTATTTTACTACTGCTGTTACTGTTTCACTACTGTCACCACTATAAAACTGTTGCTACTGATAAACCACTGCGAGCGAGACCGTTTCCAGGTGCAGCTGAATTGACAACTCATCTGTTAAGGCTTACATATATTCTTTGGCTCCCCTTGTGTCGAATCAATAAATTTGGGTAATACTTCCCTCGAAGACTATTGCGATCCCCTATACTTGTGGGTCATCAAGACTATTTTCTGGCGCCGTTGTCGGGGAGCATAGCTTTATCTGTAAGTTCACTTGGTATTCATATTGTTCGCTGCAATCCTTTCATCATGGGTAAACCTCGTGATGGAAAAGTTCCTATATTGCCATCCACTACAAGAAGAGGTACGACTCTCAACACCTCTGTTGCTCTTGATTCACCTTCTGTTATGAGTAAGTTGCTTACACCACCACACCCACACGCTACTGCTACTACTTCTGCTGATATTGAAAATGCCACTGATAATTGAGATGATGCTTCTACTGTGCTTGATGAGAGTGGTTCACTAGGTTCCTTTTTAGATGCTACAATTGCTAGAGCTAAGTTGGGAAACATCACTGTTACACCTGTTAGTTCACCTGAGTCTAGGGAAAGTCCTAGTGATGATTATGATGATGATGCTTATATTGAGCTTAATGATGACTTTATTGCAGAAGCACGTGCTGCTCGAGATGCTGGTAAGGTTAAAGAACTTCTTGCAAGACGCTCTGTTAAATATAATTTGTCTCCTGATCCTAAGTTTGTTGCTTCTCCCATAAATATTAGAGACAAGGATTATGATTTCTCTTTGGATTTATCTTACATATCTATTGTTGAGAAAACTCCTTTGTGCGGTACTAAAGATGAGAGTGCTATGGAGCACATGAATGAGCTTTCTACTTTGAGTAATTTGTTTTCTGATGATATTAAGCTCCGCACTTACTTTGTTGCCAAGATTTTTCCTTTCTCGTTGAAAGATGCTGCTAAGACTTGGTTTAATAGCTTGTCTCCTGGATCCCTTACTAGTCCTATTGCTTTGGTTAATGCTTTCTTTCAGAAATATTTTCCTGCTAGTGCTCAACATGCTGCTGTGCAGAAAATCTTTGATTTTGAACAGGGAAAAGGAGAGAAATTGCCAGAATCTTGGACAAGGTTTTGTTCTTTAATTAGAGCTTTGCCTAAAGAACCATTGCCTAAAAATGAACTCCTTGATATATATTATAATGGACTAACGGATGAGTCTAAGTCATATTTGGATAGTTGTGCTGGTTGTGTTTTCAGGGAAAGAACTCCGACTGAAGCAGAAGAATTAATGGCTAAAATAAGCCGGAATCATGATGATTGGTCCTTAGTTGAGCCAACACCAGCACCAACCCCTGCGCCATCTATAGAGCCTACGCCAAAGAAGAGAGGGATGATTGAGTTAAATGATGAAGTTATGAAGGAGGCTAAGAAATCTCTTAAGGAGAAAGGTATTAAGGCCGAAGATGTGAAGAATTTACCTCCTATTGAAGAATTATGTAAGCCAATCCCTCACTCATCTACTATTGAGGTACACTCTCTCCAAAGCTTTGATGAAAGAGATATTCCTTATACTAAACCTCCTGATCAATGCTTAGATGAATTTGATAATTTTATTGTTAAGCAAGAAAATTTTAATAGAATGGTGCATAATCATCTGTTGGAAAATTCTAGAGCTATTAACAAGTTGCAGGATATTGTGGAGAGAACTGCCAATGATGTGAAGATACTTGCTAAACATTTTCAAATGGTTCAAACACAAATTGATCAGCTTACCAAGGTACAAAAAGATTTGATAGTTAATGCTGCGAGAGAGAAGCAAGCATGTGAAATACGCACAAGAAGTGGTGCTGCTACTCAAGACCCATTATATCCTGAAGGGCATCCTAAGAGGGTTGAGCAAGATTCTCAACGCACCTCAAATGATGATGTCCCTTCTAAGAAGAAGAAGAAGAAGAAGCATAAAACAACCGCAGAATCCTCCGAAGCAGGTAAAGATCCTAACAGTGTTTCTATTTCTGATGCTGAAACTGAACCAGGAGATGCTTCCGATAAAGAAGAAGATAAAGAAGAAGTTGAAGAAGAACCAGAGAAGATTGACAAGAATGCAAAGTACACCAAAGAAGACTTCATTGCCAACAAGCATGGTAAAGAGAGAGAACCTTGGGTACAGAAGCCAATGCCTTTTCCTAGTAAGAAACACAAGTCTAAGGAAGAAGAACACTACAACAGGTTTTGTGAATGGATGAGACCTTTATTTTTGCAAATTCCTTTGACTGATGCTATTAGAATGCCTCCTTATGCAAAGTATATGAAAGATATTGTCACTAACAAAAGGAAAATTCCTAGTGAGGAAATTTCCACTTTACTTGCTAACTATTCTTTTGATGGTAAAGTTCCAGAGAAGCTTGGAGATCCAGGTATACCTACTATTCCTTGCTCCATTAAAAATAACTATGTTAGAACTGCTTTATGTGATTTGGGAGCTGGAGTTAGTGTCATGCCTTTTTCTCTTTATAAGAGACTTGATCTAGAAAAATTGGTATCAACTGATATATCTTTGCAGATGGCTGATAAGTCTACTACTATTCCTATTGGTATATGTGAGAATGTTCCTGTTCAAGTTGCTAACAGCTGTTTAATATTAACTGATTTTGTTGTGTTGGAAATGCCTGAAGATGATAATATGTCTATTATTCTTGGGAGACCTTTTCTAAACACTGCAGGTGCTGTTATTAATTGCAATCAAGGAAAAGTCACTTTTAATGTTAATGATAAAGAGTATACGGTATATTTTCCCAAGAAGATTGATAGGAAGAATGCTCTGAACACAATCAAGCATGTTGAGACCATCAAAGTTGGTCAAATTATTTGTTCAGAGCGAAAGCCCAAGGAAGAATGTCAAATTGTTATGGTTGGGACTATACCTATCAAAGTTGAGGTAACATAAGCATTAAGTGATATGCAAAGTTTTGCCTCATAAAAAGTTAGTTTGGTAACAAGACTTGATCAACCTTGTTTACAAAGTGATTTTATATGAAAGAAACTTCGTTTTCACCGCATCTACTCCACCTCACTTGTATTTACTTTCATCAAATTTTATTCCTTCAGTTAAGTTGCTTGATTAAGAGTATCTCAGAGATGCTGCATGCTTAGTTTTGATTTGCTTGAAATCTTTTCATCCTCGTTTTTCTGAGTTTCATCGATATGCCAATTTCTAAAAAATCCTCGAAAATAAAGTTTCTCGAAAAATTCCAGAAAATTCTTTATAAATTTTTATGTCAAAAATGGGGCAGAGAGACACCTGGGAGGCACCAGGTGGGGCAGCCACGCCATCTCACACACAGGTGGCGCGGCCCAGCCCTGGCCGCGCCACCCAGGTGTGAGGGGGCCCCACCAGGCCACTCACTCATCTCTTCTTCCCCAGCTCTTTCTCTCTCCCGAAAACAATGACACACTCAGCTGGAACCCGAGTTCTTGCTGTTCTTCACCTCGATTTTTTGATCTCCTTGCTTAGCCCAACATTTCTGCTGAAATTTGGATCATTTGCTCTCCGGTATGTGACTCCTCCACTTGTCCAAATAGATTTTCTTTTGGTGAAGTATATCTTGAGTATTTTAGCATTGTAGGTAACAGTATGCATGCTTGTTCTCTTGTTTAGAATTGATATTTTGATGCATGATAGCTCTTTAGTAACTCACCATAGTAGTTTCCTACACTTGCTTGTCTTCAAATCACTTTTTATGAGTTTGTTGAAAAATTTCAGAGAAAGGAGATGGCCAACTTCACATATGGAGAAGTGTTTGAAAGTGGTGCACCAAGGTCATCAAGGCCCTCAAGATCCGCTGCTCAATATAGGATATCTTATAATGAGGATCTCATGTCACCAAACCCTGAAGGGGACGATGGAGATGCACATCCATCTTCCTTCCCTTGTTTTAACTTCTTGAGTGATG
The DNA here is from genome assembly GCA_007115705.1 of Dactylis glomerata. Classification (NCBI taxonomy): domain Eukaryota; kingdom Viridiplantae; phylum Streptophyta; class Magnoliopsida; order Poales; family Poaceae; genus Dactylis; species Dactylis glomerata. The sequence continues at coordinate 92,333 of QXEO01001024.1, read as the reverse complement.
CAGGGATTCTTGATGACTTCTTGCTTCTTATTAACAGGGTTGGATTGACTGATTACGTGGCAGATGAGAGAGGCCAATATGCTTTGCTTACAAAGACTTTCGTTGAAAGTTTTAAATTTATTAACTCTCATTACAACCCTTCCGTTGCATTTAAGATTTATGATAAGTCTATCACCATGTCTTTGGGGAGGTTTTGTTCTATTTTAGGTATTCCCATGTTTGGAACGGCCCAGAAGATACAAAATCACCCCGCTGATTTATTGGAGCTTTACCGAGGGGTGACCAATGATGACGACCGCAACGCGCAACGTGGCAAGATAAGAAATATTCAGCTCCCAGCTATTAGATATTTTACTTACTATCTTGCAACTAGTGTACTTGGTAGAGAAAACACTAGCAATATCTCCAACTATCATTTAGCTTTTCTAGCTACCGCTCTTGATGTTGGTAGGAAGTATAACCTTGGTGCTGTTATTGCTCGTCGCCTAGCCGCTAGGGGACCTATTTATGGAGGTATTATTGCCGCGCGCATTGTTGCTGAACTAGGACTTTCTATTGCTCCTAATGATGTATTGTTGGCTCCACAGAGGCTTGATCTTGCTGCTATGAAACTCCATCATTTTGTTACTGCTAACTCTTGTGCAGGGAAATTAGTTTACAGGATGTTATTCACTGATGGAGAGGAAAGGGAAATTCCCTTGCCTCAGCCTAACTTGTTCAGCATTCACGTGAAGCCATGGTCGCGCACGAAGGTGGAGTTGGACGATCAGCTTAGGCTGCTTGGTTTCAACATCCAACACGGCGTGGTGGTCCAGGAAGAAGAGGAGGAGCCGCCCTATCATTTCACCATGTACCACTCCGGGGAGTCCTCAAACTCATATCAGGACGATGGTGCTTCTTCGTCACACTGTGGAGGCGCCACCTCATGGCCGAGTTGGCCGAGTTGGGATTGATCTCCACTTAGGCCAAAAGCCTAAGCTTGGGGGGAGGTACGCCGACGATTCACTCATCTACATATCATATTCTGTTGGACCTTTGTATATTCGTGTTTCGCTTTCCTTATTGTTCTAGTTTTTACTTCTGCTTTCCAAAACACAAAAAGACCAAAAATATTTCTGTTGTTTCTCTCAATTTGGTTCTTTGGTTTTCTACCTTTGGTTTGCTTTATTTGCTATTTTCGGTTTGTTACTTGAAAAACCCAAAAATATTTTGCTTTGTCTGCTATTTCCTTCTGCCTTTGTTTCAAAAATCGAAAACCCCAAAAATATTTGTTGTTCTTCTTCGGTTTTGCAAAGTTTGTTGCAGAGTTCAGTCTCCCGTTACTCTATTGGAGCTTGGTATTCACTTTATATTATTCAAGCCACACAAGTGAAGAGCAATAATGACGACATATGACAATCCGAGTTGTGGTAAGAGGCTGGTATGAACTCTGTTTGTTTTCATTTTTGTACATATACTCATCTATGTGGACATGCTTAGTTGGTTCATGTAGGGTATATGTTATCTAATGGATGCTTTGTAGTTCTTGTTTTCATATGATTAGTTTCAATTTACTATTAGCCTGTAGCATGTCATGTAGACGCTTGCATGCATTGTTTTATTCATAGTATGGTATGATATTGTGGTATCCACCTCTGAAAGCTTCATTTGAATCGACTTGGCACATGCTCAAGCATGCATATGACTGAACAAAAAGTCAATTAAGCCTCGATGATCTAATTTGCCTCAGAGTTCTTGTATCATTTTTATGCCTATATTAATTTTGTTTTGTCGCAAGCATGATTATGATAGTTATTGCTCTCTCGATTGTCGCTTCCCAGTCTTTGCTAGCCTTCACTTGTACTGAGTATGAGCTCTACTCGTGCATCCAATTACCAAAAACCAAGTCTTCCAAAGAGTCCACTATAAATTCCAATGCATGGTATTTGTAAGCCATTCCAAGTAAATTTTCATGTGCTACCTTTCAAAACTTTCAACTACTTCTCATTTTGTGCCACTGTTTTTAGCTCATGGGGACGTAGTGGTCGGAATTGCTATCTTCCATATTAAATTGAGTACCCCTCGACTAGGCAGCTTCATCTGCTCGTCATTAATTTTGCAAGGGAGCTGGTCAGACCATTATAATCTTAATTCTAAAGAAAAGAAAAAAAGGCACTCCTCCAAAGGAATGTGAAAGTTGGTGGGCACCCGATGGAATCGGTTAGCCATGGTTTGAGAAAGGAAAAAAGGTGGGGAGGAGTGCCAAAGCTTTACAAAAGAGCACCAGTGTGCCAAATTTCAAAGAACTCGGAACCGCTCTCACTTGATCACATAGTTAGTATATATACATCATATGAGCAATTGTGTTCGTGAAAGTTTCTTTTATCGCTCTCAGTTGTTAACTGAATTGCTTGAGGACAAGCAAATAGCTAAGCTTGGGGGGAGTTGATACGTCCAAAACGTATCTACTTTCTCGAACACTTTTGCTATTGTTTCCCCTCTAATTTGTGTGTTTTAAATACAACTAACATGGACTGACGCTGTTTTCAGCAGAATTACTCTAGTGTCTCGTTTTTGTGCAGAAATTCAACTTCCAGTAAAAATTCGGGAAAAATTATGAAAAATCCTATTTCACCAGAAGACCCACGAAGCCAGAAGACCGGAGGGAGAAGAGGCTCGAGGGCCTGTCACACACAGGTGGCGCGGCCCAGCCCTGGCCGCGCCACCCCTGTGTGAGGGGGCTCCAGGACCCCTCTCGACCTCCCGTCTCACGTACATATACCCCCTGACGACTTAATATCGGGGAGACGGTGTTTTTCCCAGATAGACTTCCGCTGCGCTGCCGCCATCAGAAACCGCGATTCAGAACCAGAAACTCCGTTCTGGCACCCTGCCGGGACGGGGATTCGGAGGAGATCTTCATCACCATCACCACCGACGCTCCTCCATCGACCATCCATGACTCCCCCATCCATGTGTGAGTAATTCCCCCGCTGTAGGTGAGGGGATGGTAGGGATTGGATGAGATTGTTCATGTAATTTGATATGAGATTGATAGGGCATAGTGCCTAGTATCTTTATTTAGTGCCTATGACATTGTTGCAACTTGTTGTGCTTAATGCTTGTCACTTTGGGCCCGAGTGCCATGATTTCAGATCTGAACATGTTATTATTTCTATGATGATACTTGTTGTTTATGGTCTTACCTACAAGTTGTATACACATATTGTTGTCCGGAACCCGAGGCCCCAAAGTGACAGAAATTGGGATAACCGGAGGGGATGGCTATGATGTGAGGATCACATGTGTTCACCGAGTGCTAATGCTTTGCTCCGGTACTTTATTAAAAGGAGTACCTTAATTACCAGTAGTTTCCCTTGAGGCCCTGCTGCAACAGGCTGGTAGGACAAAAGATGTCGTGCAAGTTTCTCCTTGTGAGCACGTACGACTATATATGGAACACATGCCTATGATTGTTTGTACTAGGATGCTTTATTATTATTTATCTGCAATGCCCTTGACTCATTGATTTCATGAATTATCTTATCCATGCAACGCCCGTTATCCATCCCTATGCCTACAGTATTTGTTCCTACTGTTTACAACCGTTACTATTACTGCTGTTATTTTACTACTGCTGTTACTGTTTCACTACTGTCACCACTATAAAACTGTTGCTACAGATAAACCACTGCGAGCGAGACCGTTTCTAGGTGCAGCTGAATTGACAACTCATCTGTTAAGGCTTACATATATTCTTTGGCTCCCCTTGTGTCGAATCAATAAATTTGGGTAATACTTCCCTCGAAGACTATTGCGATCCCCTATACTTGTGGGTCATCAGCTATCTGTAATAACAGAAGACAAGTGTGAGTTAGAGTGAAAATCGGCCATGAGCTGCTTGGCCTTCTCTAAGGGCGGGGTGTTCACCGTTACCCCCTTCAGCCTTGAGCACTTGCGCACCCTTGTCCCTATCAGCTTGGCCTTGATTGTTGTCATCATCATCAGCTTGTTGCGCTTACCGCAAACCAGCAAGATCGCCGCCTTTGGCTCCTTTTGTAGGTCCATCCCCGCCTCCATCTCCAGTGATTTGTGTATCACACTGAGCGCCACCGCTGGCTGGGCCAGACTAGGCCCAGTCCCAATAGACGTTGCACTCAAGGTGGGCACCATCTTGTCTAGCCAGCCACAATAGCAGTCGACGAGGTCTCGTGCGAGGCCAATGCCAGTTCCTTAAGTGGATTATCCAGCAGCCATGCCGCGATGGGGTCTGCATGGTGATGCTTCGCTAGGTTGAGACTCCAAGAGTAGAGTGTTTAGCATAGGGAAGCTTGATTTTTCCCCCACAAAGGTAACTCGAGGGTTTATATCGAACTCTCGGGGAACTGTGATGGCTTGTAAGTAACAGCCCGTTGGGAACCCCAAGAGGAAGTCATGATGAGCACAACAGCAAGTCTTCCCTCAGTTGTGAAACCAAGGTTTATCGAACTAGTAGGAGAAAGCCAAACTTCAGAAGGTGGTGCTTGCTAGCTTCGTGACACTCCGGACAATGGCGCCAGAGATATTGCTGGAGCGTCTTCACCTAGCAGCAACGTGAAACCTGCACACAACACAACCAAGAACTTTGCTCCCAACTTACGATGAGGTTGTCAATCTCACCGGTTTGCTGTAAACAAAGGATTGAGCATATCGAGTGGTAAAAGGGTAATAGTATGCAAGAAAATAAACAGTGCGAGTAAAAGTAAAACGGTATAGCAATGTAAAGGAAATTGGACCGGGGTCCACAGTTCACTAGTGGTGTCTCTTCATAAGATAAATAATAACATGCTGGGTAAACAAATTACAGTTGGGCAATTGATAGAATAAAGATAACGTACATATGTCATGAGGATCACTATGAAATTCACTCTGGACAATACGACAAAGTACATAGACCGTAATCCTACTGCATCTATGACTAATAATCCACCCTCTGAATGTCGTCCGAGCAATCATTGGGTATTAAGTTGCGAACAACAGATAACTGCATTAAGCAATGTGCGTAAAGTAAACAAAGCAAATATCCTTGGACACAAGAATGTTGTTTTCTCCCTAGTGGCAACAACACATCTACAACCTTAGAGGTTTCTGTCACTCCCCCAGATTACTAGAGGCATGAACCCAACTATCGAGCATAAATACTACCTCTTGGAGTCACTAGCATCTACTCGGCCAAGATATCTACTAGCAATGGAGAGCATGCAAGATCATAAACAACACAGAGATAACATAAATATATATATTCAGCACATCAACTTGACATAGTACCAATACTCATCGGATCCCAATAAACACAACATGTAGAATTACATAAAGATGATCTTGATCATGTAGGTGATACGTCTCAAACGTATCTATAATTTTTGATGCTCCATGCTTGTTCTTACACCATTTGCTTAGTGTTTTGTTACACTTCATGGCATTTTTACGAATTTTCCGGAACTAACCTATTAACAAGATGCCACAGTGCCAGTTCCCTGTTTTCTGCTGTTTTTGTGTTTCAGAAAAGTTACACAGGAAATATTCTCGGAATTGGACGAAACAAAAGCCAAACCTCCTAATATTTACCGAAGCTTCCAGAAGTCCGAAGAGGAGATGGAGGGGTCCATGGGCCGGCCACACCATAGGGCGGCGCGGCCAGCCCCTGGCCCGCGCCCCCTATGGGTGAGGCCACCCTGGCCCACTCCTGACTCCGCCCCTTCCCCTATAAAGACCCCCCGACAGGAAAAACCTAAACACCCGATCAATTTTCCAGAAACACATCGCGATCCGCCGTCGTCATCGACCCGAGATCGGGAGGGTCCAGAAGCTCTTCCCGGCACCCTGCCGGAGAGGGGAATCGCCATCGGAGGTCTTCTTCATCGCCATGCTTGCCTCCGGCGCGATGAGTGAGTAGTCTACCTTGGACTATGGGTCCATAGCAGTATCTAGATGGTTGTCTTCTCCACCATGTGCTTCATGTTTAGATCTCGTGAGCTGCCTTACATGATCGAGATCATCTTTATGTAATTCTACATGTTGTGTTTGTTGGGATCCGATGAATATTGGTGTTATGTTAAGTTGATGTGCTGAATATTATCTTATGTTATCTCTATGTTGTTTATGATCTTGCATGATCTCCGTTGTTAGTAGCTATCTTGGCCAAGTAGATACTAGTGACTCCAAGAGGGGGTATTTATGCTCGATAGTTGGGTTCATGCCTCTATTTAATCTGGGGGAGTGACAAAAACCTCTAAGGTTGTAGATGTGTTGTTGCCACTAGGGAGAAAACAACAATCTTGTGTCCAAGGACATTTGCTTTGTTTACATTACACACTTTGCTTAATGCAGTTATCTATTGTTTGCAACTCAATACTCAAGGGGTCCTCGGATGATTCCCCACGAGTAGATTATTGGTGATAGTAGTGAAACAGTAACAGCAGTAGTAAAATAAAAGCAGTAGCAACAGTTTTATAGTGGTGATAGTAGTGAAACAGTAACAACAGTAGTAAAATAAAAGCGGTAATAGTAGCAATAGTAAATAGTAGGATCAAATACTGTAGGCATAGGGATGGATGTACGGGCGTTGCATGGATAAGATAATTCATGAAATCAGTGAGACATGGGCAATTACAGATAAATAATGATAAAGCATCCTAGTAGTAACAATCATAGGCATGTGTTCCGTATATAGTCGTACGTGCTCGCAATGAGAAACTTGCACGACATCTTTTGTCCTACCAGCCTGTTGCAGCAGGGCCTCAAGGGAAACTACTGGTAGTTAAGGTACTCCTTTTAATAAAGTACCGGAGCAAAGCATTAGCACTCGGTGAACACTTGTGATCCTCACATCATAGCCATCCCCTCTGGTTATCCCAATTTCTGTCACTTTGGGGCCTCGGGTTTCGGACAACAATATGTGTATACAACTTGTAGGTAAGACCATAAATAACAAGTATCATCATAAAACAGTAACAAGTTCAGATCTGAAATCATGGAACTCGGGCCCAAAGTGACAAGCATTAAGCACAACAAGTTGCAACAATGTCATAAGCACTAATAAAAGATACTAGGCACTATGCCCTAACAATCTCATAGCAAATTACATGAATAATCTCATCCAATCCCTACCATCCCCTTCGCCTACAGCGGGAATTACTCACACATGGATGGGGGAGTCATGGATGGTTGATGGAGAGACGTTGGTGATGATGGTGATGAAGATCTCCTCCAAATCCCCGTCCCGGCAGGGTGCCAGAACGGAGTTTCTGGTTTTGAATCACGGTTTCTGATGGCGGCGGCGTAGCGAAAGTCTATCTGGAAAAAACGCCGAACCCCTGTTGTTTTCAGGTCAGAGGGTATATGTAGGCGGAAGGAGGGGTTGAGGCGACGGCCAAGGCGGCCTCACCACAGGTGGGCGCGGCCAGGGCTAGGCCGCGCCCCCTGGTGGTGAGCCCAGGCCGTAGCCCCCCTTCGTCTCTCCTTCTGGCTCTGTGGGTCTTCTGGCAAAATAGAATTTTTGCAGTATTTTCTGGGATTTTTCCTGAAAGTCGGATTTCTGCACAAAAACGAGACACCAGAGCAATTCTGCTAAAAACAGCGTTAGTCCGTGTTAGTTGTATTCAAAACACACAAATTTGAGGAGAAACAATAGCAAAAGTGTTCGGGAAAGTAGATATGTTTTGGACGTATCAACTCCCCCCAAGCTTAGCTATTTGCTTGTCCTCAAGCAATTCAGTTAACAACTGAGAGCGATAAAAGAAACTTTCACGAACACATTTGCTTCATATGATGTATGTATACTAACTATATGATCAAATACTCAGGCAATTCATAATAAGAAATATGCAACTAATGTTACCTCATAGTCAAGCAAGCTATGAAAGAGTACCAATGCACTAATAACAAGTAACATGAACATAAGAAGCTACAAGATTGTAATATTCATAAATGATATGGAAGAGTGGTATCCCGCTTGCCTTTATCTGTGGAGCAAAACATAAATGCTGAGGCACCTCTGAAGTCCAAAGGAAGACTAGAAGTAAAAATATCAAAGATACAAGCATCAAAGTTATACCACAATTAACCGTGTTCTGGGACAAGCACATTACACTAAGAATAACAGCTATGCTCTCAAGAAGGTGCTTAAAGGTAGAAGATGAAGACTCAACATATAAGTAAAAGAAAGGCCCTTCGCAGAGGAAAGCAGTGATTTAACATGTGCTAGAGCTTTTCATTTGTAAAACAGAGATAAAAATTTATTTTGAGAGGTGGTTGTTTCATGTCAACGACTGGCAATGGGGACTTGCTATCTTCCATAATAAACAAGTGAGAGTGGTTCCGAGTTCTTTGAAAATTTGGCACATTGGTGCTCTTTTATAAAGCTTTGGCACTCCTCCCCACCTTTTCCTTTCTCAAACCATGGCTAATCGATTCCATCGAGTGCCCACCAACTTTCACATACCATGGAGGAGTGCCCCTTTTTTTCTTTCTTTTTAGAATTAGATTACAATGGTCTGACCAGCTCTCATGCAAAATTAATGACGAGCAGATGAAGCTGCCTAGTCAAGGGGTACTTAATTTAATATGGAAGATAGCAATTCCGACCACTATGTCCCCGAGCCAAAAACAGTGGCACAAAATGAGAAGTAGTTGAAAGTTTTGAAAGGTAGCACATGAAAATTTACTTGGAATGGCTTTGAAATACCATGCATAGGAATTTATAGTGGACTCTTTGGTAGACTTGGTTTTTGGTGATTGGATGCACGAGAAGTAATCCCTCTTAGTACAAGTGAAGGCTAGCAAAAGACTGGGAAGCGACAATCGAGAGAGCAATAACTATCATAATCATGCTTGCGACAAAACAAAATTAATATAGGCATAAAAATGATACAAGAACTCTGAGGCAAAGTAAATCATCGAGGCTTAATTGACTTTTTGTTCAGTCATATGCATGCTTGAGCATGTGCCAAGTCGATTCAAATGAAACTTTCAGAGGTGGATACCACAATAACATACCATGTTATGAATAAAACAATGCAAGCAAGTGTCTACATGACATGCTACAAACTATTAGTAAATTGAAACTAATCATATGAGAGCAAGAACTACAAAGCATCCATTAGATAACATATACCTTACATGAACCAACTAAGCATGTCCACATAGATGAGTATATGTACAAAAATGAAAACAAATAGAGTTCATACCAGTTGATGTCTATGCACGCGTCTGTTCTTGTAGTCAGTGTTGGGCCTCCAAGTGCAGAGGTTTGTAGAGCAGCAGCAAGTTTCCCTTAAGTGGATCACCCAAGGTTTATCGAACTCAGGGAGGAAGATGTCAAAGCTATCCCTCTCAAACAATCCTGTAATTACCATGCAGAAAGTCTCTTGTGTCCCCAACACACCCAATACACTTGTCAGATATATAGGTGCACTAGTTCGGCGAAGAGATAGTGAAATACAAGCGGTAGTGATGATTATAAGTAGTAAATGTAATCTAAAATAAATATCGCTACAAGCAAACATGTAACAAAACAGGAGGTAAACGGTGTGCAATGCTTGGAAACAAGGCCTAGGGATCATACTTTCACTAGTGGACACACTCCCAACAAATATAACATAATTGAACCAATAGATAATATCATCAATATGCAACTCAAAACAATTCTCCAATGGAAAACGAACACTAATCATGCGTAGGGCTACGAAGCACTCCTCAAAGTCCGTATGTACCCAAACTAGATTGTCCCACACTATCACCATGAACGCACTAGATGGTTCCAACAAACACCAACATTTTATAGAGACATTAACCAAAAAGATACACATGATGCACACACTAGTCACCTTTACACCATGATACGAGGTATCTCCGGAGAGTATAATAATAAAGCATAGGAGCAGCATAATATCTGAATAATAACATCTACCAATTCAACTAGATACAAAGCTCACGATCACATAAAGATCACATCATGGGAGAGAGAGGTGAACCACATAGCTACCGGCAGAGCCCTCAGCTGAAAGGACACAGATGTCGCCTAGAGGGGGGGGGTGAATAGGCGATATCAAATTTTTACGAATGGCTTGAACAAAAGCGGAATTAAACTAGCGTTTATTTTGTCAAGCACATAAAACCTAAATAAACTAGGCTCACCTATGTGCACCAACAACTTATGCTAAGCAATACAAGTAACAAGGTGATAGCAAGATATATGACTTCAAGCACGAAGGTTATCACAATGTAAAGTGCATAAGTAAAGAGCTCGGGTATAGAAATAACCGAGGCACGCGGAGACGATGATGTATTCCCGAGTTCCTCCCTTGAAAGGGAGTACGTCTCGTTGGAGGGGTGTGGTATCGCCACAAAGGCCTAACCAATGCCACAAAGGCCTCACCCTATTCTCCGGTGTGAGCTTGCGCCACAAAGGCCTAGCTCACTCTTCCACTAAGGGGTTCCTCAAGGCGGAACCGGGCCTTTACACAAAGCTTGGGGCACGCATCCACAACTTAATTGGAGGCTCCCAAGAATAGCCACAAAGGCACCACAAAGCCACAAAGCCGTCTAGGGTTCCAAGAACCCAAGAGTAATAAGCTCACAAACTTTCACTTACTCGAATCTCCGGGGAGAACTCAAACCGATGCAACTTATGCAATGGCAAGAGCACACAAGGTGCTCAAATCCTTCTCACTCAAATCCTACCAAAGCAACTAATGCTATGTAGAGATATGAGAGGAAGAACAAAGGAAATCCACAAAGAACTCCAAGATCTAAATCCACAAGAGGTTCCCCTCACTAAGAGGAGATTTTGATTGGTGGAAAGATAGATCTAGATCTCCTCTCTCTTTTCCCTCAAAAAGATGCAAGAAACATGGGAGGAATTGAGGAGGAAGGGCAAGCTTGCAAAGTCAACAATGGAGGAGAGAGAAGCCCAATTCGTATTCAGCCAAAGGAGGAAGAAGGGGTATTTATACCCCCCCCCACGAAATATGGCCGTTGCAGACTTGGAGGGGCGGATTATCCGGCCAAAATATGGCCGGAATATCCGGCTGGCCGGATTATCCGGCCCCCAGGCCGGATTATCCGCCCCCTATACTGGGTGACACCGACTCTGGTCCTTAGCAGAAATTCCGAAACGAAATCTTCGAGGGGGGGGGGGGCGGATAATCCGCCCCCCTGGCCGGAATTTCTGGCCCCGTATCTGGGTGACGCCGAGCAGAAATTGCAATACGAAAATGGTGATAACTTTTTCATCCGGACTCCGTTTTCGATGATCTTGGGCTCGTTGGAATCACCACAATGAGATCTACAACTTCATCCATAGAAACATCATAGTCCAACAAGGGAGGATAAAACCAAATAATGAAAGCTTTAAACTCTCTTCGAAGACAAACCGGTAAAACCTCCAAACATCAAAAACGCAATAAGAGTTTCATACGAAATCCGTTTTTGATGAGCTAGAGCTTGTCATGGAAATAACCACAAGCTCTAGAACCTCACAAGGATAAAACCCAAATGAGAACCAAGAAAGATGATGCCAAGTATGCAAAGGTTTGAGCTCTCTTCGAACGATACAATTAAGTTACTCACTCGAGAGCCCCTCTTGATAGTACGGCTACCGATCCTATAACCCAGTCTCACAAATAACACCATGAGACCGGTAAGAAAGAAACCCTAACACTATCATACCTTTGCCTTGAGCATTCCACTTGAGGTGGATAAAGATGATCTTGATCTTCTCAAGTTGGACCACCTTTCTTGATTAAGCTTGCTTGGTGAAGTCTTGCGGATTGCTCCCCCATACTCTACTATGGAAGCAACTCTCTTTAAGCATATCTTCACATATCCATGATCACAATATAGATGGCAAGCTTCAAGCATATGTTCTCTTCTAGTTGCTCATCTTGAACTTGCGCTTTGACTTGATGAATCCTCGAATCAATTCTTCTTTCTCCATAATGATGGTGTCTTGAGGATACACATGAGAGCTCACTCAATCTTATTCTTCAAGACACACTTGACATAAGATCAACTCCCTTAAGACCAATCTTTGGATCACTCCTTGAATAACACCTTGGTCAACACATAATCTTCTTCTTACCACCTTGACTCCAACAAATGGTTCAAGCATTGTCTATGGACAAGTCCTACACATATAACTCAATGCAACCATTAGTCCATAGGGATTGTCATTAATTACCAAAACCACACATGGGGCTCGATATGATCTTTCATCAGCCCCGGGGGAGAACTACTCCCTCCTCATCATAGGAGACAGCAAGGTTGATGGAGATGGCGGTGAGGTCGATGGAGACGGCGGAGACGGCGATGGAGATCGATGGAGATGGCTCCGGGGGCACTTCCCCGTCCCGGCAGAGTGCCGGAACAGAGACTTCTATCCCCCAAAATTTGTCTTCGACGGTGGCGGCGCTGCGGAACTGTTCTGGAAATTTCGCCGATTCTTTTAGGTTTTTCCGTCCCGAGGCTTTATATAGGCGAAGGGGCGTCATCAGGGGGCTGCCAGGGCGCCCTCACAATGGGTGGGCATGGCCAGGGGCTGGGCCGTGCCCCCTGTTGTGTGGGCGGCCTCTGGCCCCCCTCCGGCTCTCTTTTGGTCTTCGGTACTCTTCTGGGAAAAAAAGACTTCTGGAACTTGTTTCGTCCAATTCCGAGAATATTTCCTGTGTAGCTTTTCTGAAACACAAAAATAGCAGAAAACAGGGAACTGGCACTGTGGCATCTTGTCAATAGGTTAGTTCCAGAAATCACATAAAAACGCCACGAAGTGTAACGAAACACAAGGCAAATGGTGTAAAAACAAGCATGGAGCATCAAAAATTATAGATACGTTTGAGACGTATCAGCATCCCCAAGCTTAACTCCTGCTCGTCCTCGAGTAAGTAAGTGATAACAAAAGAATAATTTTTTAGGTGACATGCACCATCACAATCTTGATCATATAGGTAAAGCATTGAGTGTTGAGATCAAAGAACTTAAAACATGGGCATGAAAGACATAATCTTGATAATAGAAACTTAGCAACCATGTTATAACATGAAAAGGAACACAAACAAAAGATCATGAATAATGAAACAATGAAAGTCAAACGTGTGTTCAAATCATATGGAAAAACATACAAATGGTTTTCTGCTTGTCCCTCATGGAATAGCAAAACATAAATGCATAGGACACCTTCAAGTTTAAGAGGGTGACTAGATACAAGTAATTTAAGAACAAGTGAAACCATAGTCATGAATCAATCAATGATAAACTTTGGGACAATGCACATTATACTCAGAATGACTACTATGCTCTCTTAGACGGTGCATAAAGGTAGAAGATGAAGACTCAACATAAAAGTAAATGAAAGGCCCTTCGCGGAGAGAAGCAGTGATTGCAAGTTTTATAAACCTTCAAAAATTATGGTACTTACCGGCTTTGAGCTCTCATTGCCCCCATCATAAGCATCTTGAATGATTAAAGTTAATGCGAGAACACTTATGCTGCATATGCTTGCCAAATCATAAGTTGAAAACCTCGTGTCCCGTGAATACGAGTACCCAAACCTCATGCTACTTTACTTAGAGTCCCAAGCAAGCTCTTGTCATTGCAAGTATACACGTATCATCGAGAACCGCCAACGGGGTACCTCCGTGCCTGATGACATGGAACAAGCCCACATCAAAATGACAGGACAAGTAGACAATGAATACCTCGACATCTCTTTTTTTTACCATTTGTATAGCTTTTTATTTTGAGATGCATCGTCGAATGTCCACTATGGGCATGCTGCAAATTTCCACCATGAATTATGCATGGCTTAGATTGGCGGCCCAGGCGTTTCACTAACACATATACAAACTCCATGATCCCGCAAGATTCCCAATTCATTTCACACCGCGAGTATCCATAAACAAAAGGTCACGATATCAACTCAAATAAGAAGTGCAATGTTGAAAGCTTGCCCCATGACGGCATGGCTGGGCTAATTCCCAACTTACAACTTGCAAGCATAACAACTCAACATAAGAGACCACAATGTCAAAATTTTAAAACGAGAAAAGTAAAGTGTGCCATCCGGTTCGTGAGAGCTTTACTGACCAATTTTCGCATAACACCAAAAAGAGTTTAATTTGAAGGATAGATAAAAGCAAGTCAAATGTACTTTGGAATAGCAAATTGCTAATAGGTATGTATGGTGGACACGCTGGAACAACTTGGTTTTTAGGAGTTGGATGCACGAGTAGAGCTCATACTCAGTACAAAATGAAGGCTAGCAAAAGACTGGGAGCGACCAACTAAGAGAGCAATAACGGCCATAATCATGCATAGCGACAAAGCGACATTAAAAGAAGCATAAGATGGCATCAAAAGTCAAAAACTAAATGATCATAGAGGCTATGGTGACTTATTTTTGTAGTCAACATGGTGTAAGCATGCGCCAAGTCAACCCAAATAAAGCATCAAAGGAGAAAACCAAATTAATGCTTCCAAATAATATAAACAACGCATGATTTTTTCAACGGCTCATTAAGCAATCTCAGTCATTTGAGACAAGTCATGCTACAACAAAAATCACTAAGCATACTATCAAAACGACATGAAACATGACATGCAAAAGTCTAAGCCACAGTCTAAACAAGCTCCTTTTTGTACCACTTTTTTGCATGAAACTTTTTTCTCTTTTCCAACACCATTCAAACCTTTTTGAGGAAACTCTTTTGAGGAAAACCAACATATACCAGAGGTCCAAATACACCTTGATGCAAAGATAAAACAAGATCTGAACAAAAATCAAGGCAAAAAATGCAAGCTAAACGCAGTAGCAGAAAAAGAGAACACTCATTGAACGATAAGAGTGAAAACTAGAGTGTTCTTGGCAAATGAAAAGCGAGTTCATCTCCTCCAAAAGAAACATGATGTGATCTAACCATTTATTACAGCAAACAAAACAAAAGAAAACTGAAAACAAAAACAACTGACGTTCCAAGAAAAACGAATAGTGCATAAAGCAATAAAAATATAGTGTTTTGAAAGGTGACCTGATTTTTGCCGATGAAGAAGGGGGTGCCTCGGGGGCATCCCCAAGCTTTGACGCTTGTACTTCTTGGGTGTTTCTTGGGGTGACATCCCCAAGCTTGAGCTTTTGTCCATTCTTCATCTCATCTCATCATTCTCCAATCCCTACACTTGAAA
This sequence comes from Dactylis glomerata, assembly GCA_007115705.1. NCBI lineage: Eukaryota > Viridiplantae > Streptophyta > Magnoliopsida > Poales > Poaceae > Dactylis > Dactylis glomerata. The sequence goes on along the minus strand of QXEO01001024.1, from coordinate 77,138 downwards.
ACTTCCTTCATACAAAACTAAACACAATTCTATTAGCAACATTAGTGTAAGCATAGTAATAAATCAACCCTTTTTGCTTCAGGTTTCAACTCAAAACCACCACATATAAAGTATATACTACTGTAGCAACTTTCCCAAAAGTTCCGTGATCAAAAGAACTAAAAAAGAAAGCGATAAAGTGGCAAACACAAATATTGGCAGAAATCTGTCAAAACAGAACAGCTGACAAAGGTCGAATTTTTAGAGGGTTTTTTGTTGCTCAAATCAAAAAGTGTTAAACTAATGAAAGTTTGGATATAACCTGGGGCATATGCACAAGAAATCGCAGGTCCAAAAGATATACAGAGAATTTTCACGAAATTTTACGGTGTAGCACCGAAATCTGTTTCAGGACAGCAACATCCCCAAATCTTACCTCACTCAAATTAGAGGCTTCTCTTGGCACAACAATGAAATAAAAAAAGGATAAGGAGCAGTTATTACAGTAGTAATAACTTCCAAGACTCAAATAAAAGAAAAAATACTGAAAATAAATAATGGGTTATCTCCCAAGAGTGCTTTTCTTTAACACCTTTGAGCTAGGCGCAGTAATTCACAAAGATGCTCATGTAGGCGCCATAAACGAGCTTAAGGCAAATGCGCTATATTGGAACTTAAAACAAAAGAGAGCATCAAAAAGCAAATATGAAATACATTTAAATCTAAACCACTTCTTATGAAAAATTGTCTTGTAAAGAGACAAGTCATGAAAGCGCAAAGCAAAAAGCATAGGAAGGCAAAACAAGTACAACTTCAAAGATTGCAACATAAAGAGGGGAAACTCAATATTGTTGAGATCCATCAAAACATGTTTCCCTCTCTCATAATAACTTTTAGTAGCATCATGAATAGAATTAACAATATAATTATGACATAAAACATCCCTACCATGAGCCACATGCATAAAAGAATTAATACTCCCCACATGAACAATCGGAGTAGGAGCAGATTCAACAGAATAATTATTCTCATCACCATAATCATCAAAAACAGGAGGCATATTGTAATCATAACTAATTTTCTCCTCAAAAGTAGGTGAACTGAAAATATTATACTCATCATCATAACCATCATAAACCAGAGGTTTAGTATCATCACAAGCTAGAGAACAACTATTTCTCAAAGCATACTCATCAAACATATCATCATAAGAAGGAACATGGATAGTACTAATGGTACAACAAATATTAACCTTAGAATTGGTACCAAAAAGATTTTCAATATCAAAAGTAGAGTGCTTTTCCCAATCATGATCACTAACATAGGTAACATGCATAGGAACATCATATAGGGGAGATAAAATATCATCAGAGAAAACTTTCTCCACTAAAGCTGGGGAACTAAAAATATCATGCTTAACAAAACCAGCTTCCCCAAGCTTAGACTTTTCTATAGCATTAGCAATAACGGTGTTCAAAGCATTCATACTAACAACACTATTAGCATGCAAATTAAGCTCCAAAGGTTTTTCAATTTTCTCTTCAAACACTTCATATCTAAACTCAGGAAAAAGACTAAAGAACTCTTTGTTTTCCATTAAGCCTAACTAGTGAAAATAAAAACAAGAAACAAAAAGATGTAATTGCAGAATCTAAAGGAAATAACTCCGAGCACTCACACAGGAGGATGCGAGTACCTTTTACCTTACCTCCCCGGCAACGGCGCCAAAAAAGAGCTTGATGTCTACGCACGTGTCTGTTCTTGTAGACAGTGTTGGGCCTCCAAGTGCAGAGGTTTGTAGAGCAACAACAAGTTTCCCTTAAGTGGATCACCCAAGGTTTATCGAACTCAGGGAGGAAGAGGTCAAAGCTATCCCTCTCAAACAACCCTGCAATTACGATACAGAAAGTCTCTTGTGTCCCCAACACACCCAATACACTTGTCAGATATATAGGTGCACTAGTTCGGCAAAGAGATAGTAAAATACAAGCGGTAGTGATGATTATAAGTAGTAAATGTAATCTGAAATAAATATCGCTGCAAGCAAACATGTAACAAAACAGGAAGTAAACGGTGTGCAATGCTTGGAAACAAGGTCTAGGGATCATACTTTCACTAGTGGACACACTCCCAACAAATATAACATAATTGAACCAATAGATACTATCATCAATATGCAACTCAAAACAATTCTCCAATGGAAAACGAACACTAATCATGCGTAGGGCTATGAAGCACTCCTCAAAGTTCGTATGTACCCAAACTAGATTGTCCCACACTATCACCGTGAACGCACTAGATGGTTCCAACAAACACCAACATTTCATAGAGACATTAACCAAAAAGATACACATGATGCACACACTAGTCACCTTTACACCATGATACGAGGTATCTCCGGAGAGTATAATAATAAAGCATAGGAGCAGCATAATATCTGAATAATAACATCTACCAATTCAACTAGATACAAAGCTCATGATCACATAAAGATCACATCATGGGAGAGAGAGGTGAACCACATAGCTACCGGCAGAGCCCTCAGCCCCGGGGGAGAACTACTCCCTCCTCATCATAGGAGATAGCAAGGTTGATGGAGATGGCGGTGAGGTCGATGGAGACGGCGGAGACGGCGATGGAGATCGATGGAGATGGCTCCGGGGGCACTTCCCCGTCCCGGCAGGGTGCCAGAACAGAGAATTCTGTCCCCCGAAATTTGTCTTCGATGGCGACGGCGCTGCGGAACTGTTCTGGAAATTTTGTCGATTCTTTTAGGGTTTTCCATCCCGAGGCTTTATATAGGCGAAGGGGCGTCGTCAGGGGGCTGCCAGGGTGCCCTCACAATGGGTGGGCGCGGCCAGGGACTGGGCCGCGCCCCCCTGTTGTGTGGGCGGCCTCTGGCCCCCCTCCGGCTCTCTTTTGGTCTTCGGTACTCTTCCAAGAAAAATAAGACTTCTGGAACTTGTTTCGTCCAATTCCGAGAATATTTCCTGTGTAGCTTTTCTGAAACACAAAAATAGCAGAAAACAGGGAACTGGCACTGTGGCATCTTGTCAATAGGTTAGTTCCGGAAATCGCATAAAAATGCCACGAAGTGTAACGAAACACAAGGCAAATGGTGTAAAAACAAGCATGGAGCATCAAAAATTATAGATACGTTTGAGACGTATCACCAGCCTCTTACCACATCTCGGATTGTCATATGTCGTCATTATTGCCTTTCACTTGTGTGGCTTGAATAATATGAAGTGAATACCAAGCTCTAATGGAGTCACGGGAGACTGAACTCTGCAACAAACTTTACAAAACTGAAGAAGAACAACAAATATTTTTGGGTTTTCGATTTTTGAAACAAGAACAGAAGGAAATAGCAAACAAAGCAAAATATTTTTGGATTTTTCTAATATCAAACCGAAAATAGCAAGTAAAGCAAACCAAAGCTAGCAACTGAAAAAGCAAACAAAGAGAAACGACGGAAATATTTTTGGTCTTTTTTGTGTTTCGGGAAAGTAGAAATAAGAACAAGAACAACAAAGAAAGCGAAACATGGATATACAAAGTACCGACAAAATATGATATGTTGTTGAGTGAATCGTCGGCGTACCTCCCCCCAAGCTTAGGCTTTTGGCCTAAGTGGAGATCAATCCCAGCTCGGCCATGAAGTGGCGTCCCCAAAATATGACGAAGAAGCACCTTCGTCCTGATATGAGCTCGAGGGCGCCCCAGTGTGGTACGTGGTGTAGTGATAGGCCGGCTCCTCCTCTTCCTCCTGGTCCACGATGCCATGTTGTACGTTGAAGCCGAGCACCCTAAGCTTCTCGTCCAACTCCTCCTTCGTGCGTGACCATGGCCTGTTGTCAATACTGAACAAACTAGGCTGCGGCAAGGGCACTTCCCTTTCCTCTCCATCTGTGAATAACATTCTATAAACTAATTTCCCTGCACATGAGTTAGCAGTAACAAAATGATGGAGCTTCATGGCAGCAAGATCAAGCCTCTGTAGAGTCAACAATATATCATGAGGAGCAATAGGAAGTTCAAGAGCAACAACAATGCGCGTAGCAATAATACCTCCATAAATAGGTCCCCTAGCAGCTAGGCGACGAGCAATAAGAGCACCGAGGTTATACTTCCTGCTAACAACAAGAGCGGTAGCTAGAAAAGCTAAATGATAGTTGGAGATATTGCTAGTGTTCCCTCTACCAAGTACACTAGTGGCAAGATAGTAAGTAAAATATCTAATAGCTGGGAGTTGAATGTTTCTTATCTTGCCACGCTGTGCTGTGCGGTCATCATCATTAGTCACTCCTCGGTAAAGCTCCAACAAATCAGTGGGCTGATGAAGCATCTTCTTTGCCGTCCCAAACATGGGTATACCTAGAATATCACAAAGCCTCCCCAAAGACATGGTGATAGACTTATCATAAATCTTAAATGCAATGGAAGGCTTGAAATGAGAGTTAGTGAATTTAAAGATTTCAACAAAAATCTTTGTGAGAATAGCATATTGATTACTCTCATCCGTCATGTATGTAGTCAATCCAACCCTGTTAATAAGGAGTAAGAAATCCTCAAGAATCCCTGCATCACTCAAAAAGTTAGCACAAGGGAAGGTGGATGGATGCGCATCTCCATCATCTCCCTCAAGGTTCGGTGACATAAGATCTTCATTGTCGGATATCCTATACTGAGCAGTGGATCTTGAAGGCCTTGATGACCTTGGTGCTTCTCTTTCAAAGACTTCTCCATAGGTGTAGTTATCCATGTCCCTTTTCTGAAATTTTTGACAAACCTCATAAAAAATGATTTTGAAACAAACAAATGTAGGAAACTACTATAGGGAGTTACTAGAGGGCTAACATGCATCAAAATTACATTTCTAAGCAATAGAACAAGCATGCAAACTCATTTCACCTGTCACCTATAGAGCTAAAATATTCAAGAAATACTTTACTAAACAAAATTCTACTTGGACAATCGGAGGAGTCACATACCAGAGAACAAATGCTCCAAATCTCAGCAACAATGATGGCTGAGCAAGGAGATCAAAAAATCGAGATAGAGAGTAGCAAGAACATGGGTTTGAGCTGGTGTGTCGTGATTTTTCGGGAGAGAGAAAGAGCTGGGGAGGAAGAGATAAGTGAGTAGCCAGGCCCCCCCCCCTCACCATAGGTGGGCGCGGCCAGGCTTGGGCCGTGCCCCCTGGTGGTGAGGTGGCATGGTGGGTCCCCCTGAGGTCTCCCAGGTGCCTCTCTGCCCCATTTTTGACATAAAAATTTAAAAAGATTTTTCTGGAATTTTTCAAGAAACTTTATTTTCGAGGATTTTTCAGAAAAACGATAAGAGAATAAAACTCGAGAAAACGATGGTGGAGCGATAGAAAGCAAATCAAAACCAAGTATGCAGCAGCTCTAAGATATTCTAGTATGAAACTAAACAGAGGGAACAAAAATGAACAAGTAAATATAAGTGAGGTAAAGTAAATGCGGTGAAAACGAAGTTTCGTTCATATAAAATCACTTTGTTAACAAGGTTGATCAAGTCTTGTTACCAAACTAACTTAATATGAGGCAAAACTTTGCATTTCACTATGTTCTTATGTTACCTCGACCTTGATAGGCATAGTCCCAATCATAACAATTTTATATTCTTCCTTGGGTTTTCGCTCTGAACAAATAATTTGACCAACTCGAATGGTCTCAACATTCTTGATTGAATTTAGAGCATTCTTTCTATCAATCTTCTTGGGAAAATAGACCGTATATTCTTTGTCATTGACGTTGAAAGTTACTTTTCCTTGATTGCAATTAATAACCGCACCTGCAGTGTTTAGAAAAGGTCTTCCAAGAATAATAGACATATTATCATCTTCAGGCATTTCCAACACAACAAAGTCAGTTAATATCAAACAACTGTTAGCAACTTGAACAGGAACATTTTCACATATACCAATAGGAATAGTAGTAGACTTATCAGCCATTTGTAAAGATATATCAGTTGATACCAATTTTTCTAGAACAAGTCTCTTATAAAGAGAAAAGGGCATGACACTAACTCCAGCTCCCAAATCACATAAAGCAGTTCTAACATAGTTATTTTTAATGGAGCAAGGAATAGTTGGTATACCTGGATCTCCAAGCTTCTCCGGAACTTTACCATCAAAGTGGAATTCTTGGTATAGTTCTAACATAGTTATTTTTAATTAGTTGGTATAGTTCTAACATAGTTATTTTTAATTAGTTGGTATAATTCTAACATAGTTGGTATAGTTCTAACATAGTTATTTTTAATTAGCAAGTAAAGTGGAAATTTCCTTATTAGGAATCTTCCTTTTGTTAGTAACAATATCTTTCATATACTTTGCATAAGGAGGCAGTCTAATAGCATCAGTCAAAGGAATTTGCAAAAATAAAGGTCTCATCCATTCACAAAACCTGTTGTAGTGTTCTTCTTCTTTAGACTTGTGTTTCTTACCAGGAAAAGGCATTGGTTTCTGCACCCAAGGTTCTCTCTCATTATCATGCTTGTTGGCAATGAAGTCTTCTTTGGTGTACTGTGCATTCTTGGCAAGCTTTTCCGGTTCCTCTTCAACTTCTTCTTTATCGGAAGCATCTCCTGGTTCAGTTTTAGCATCAGAAATAGAAACACTGTTAGGATCTTTACCTGCTTTAGAGGATTCTGCAGTTGCTTTATGCTTCTTCTTCTTCTTCTTCTTCTTGGAAGGAATATCATCTCTTGAAGTGCGTTGAGAATCTTGCTCGATCCTCTTAGGATGTCCTTCCGGATATAAGGGGTCTTGAGTGGTAGCACCTCCTCTTGTGCGTATTTCACATGCTTGTTTTCCTCTTGAAGCATTAACTAGCAAGTCTTTTTGCACCTTGGTAAGCTGATCAATTTGAGTCTGAACCATTTGAAAATGTTTAACAAGTATCTTCACATCATTGGAGGTTCTCTCCACAATATCCTTCAACTTGTTAATAGCTCTAGAATTTTCCAACAAATGATTTTGCACCATTCTATTAAAATTATCTTGCTTAACAATAAAATTATCCAACTCATCTAAGCATTGACCAGGAGGTTTAGAATAAGGAATATCTCTATCATCAAAGCGTTGGAGAGAATGTACCTCAATATAGATGAGTGAGGAATTGGCTTACATAATTCTTCTATAGGAGGTAAATTCTTCACATCTTCGGATTTAATACCTTTCTCCTTAAGAGATTTCTTGGCTTCCTTCATAACTTCATCATTTAATTCAATCATTCCTCTCTTCCTCGGTGTCGGCTCTGTGACCGGCGCAGGTGTTGGTGCTGGTGTTGGCTCAACTAGAGTCCAATCATCATGATTCCGGCTTATTTTAGCCATTAATTCTTCAGCTTCAGCCGGAGTTCTTTCCCTGAAAACACAACCAGCACAACTATCCAAATATGACTTAGATTCATCAGTTAGTCCATTATAAAATATATCAAGAAGTTCATTTTTAGGCAATGGCTCTTTAGGCAAAGCTCTAATTAAAGAACAAAACCTTGTCCAAGATTCAGGCAATATCTCTCCTTTTCCCTGTTCAAAATCAAAGATTTTCTGCACAGCAGCATGTTGAGCACTAGCAGGAAAATATTTCTGAAAGAAAGTGAAAGAGCATTTGCCCCCATGTGTGGTTTTGGTAATTAATGACAATCCCTATGGACTAATGTTTGCATCGAGTTATATTTGTAGGACTTGTCCGTAGACAACGCTTGAGCCATATCTTGGTTTCAAGGTTGTAAGAAGATGCAAATAAAGAAGTTTATGTGATGATCAAGGGAGTTGAGCCTATAGAAGACATCATCATTATGAAGGAAGAAGATGAAGTCCAATGTTGATCAAGTCGAAACGCAAGTTCAAGATAGGCATATAGAGGATATCATTTGCTTGAAGCTCGGTGTCCATTTGGTGTTAATGGACATGTGAATATATTTCTACTAGTGTCTCTCCCATAGTGAAGTATGGGGGAGCAATCCGCAAGACTTCACCGAGCAAGCGCAATCAAGAAAGGTAGTCCAACTTGAGAAGATCAAGATCGTCACTATCTAGCTCAAGTGGAAGGCACAAGGCAAAGGTATGATCTTGATAGGGTTTCTTTCTTACCGGTCTCATAGTGTTTGGGAGACCGGGTTTTAGGATCGATAGCCGTACTATCAAGAGGGGCTCTCGAGTGAGTAACTTATTCGTATTGTTCGGAGAGAGCTCAAACCTTTGCATACTTGGCATTATCTTTCTTGGTTCTTTTTTGGCTTTTATCCATGTGAGGTTCTAGAGCTTGTGGTTATTTCCATGACAAGCTCTAGCTCATCAAAAATGGATTTTGTATGGAACTCTAATTGCGTTTTTGGTGTTTGGAGTTTTTACCGATTCATCTTTATAGCTAAGTCAAACCTTTTATCATTTGGTTTCATCCTCTTTTGTTGGACTATGATGTTTCTATGGATGATGTTGTAGAGCTCATCGTGGTGATTCCAACGAGCCCAAGATCATCGAAAACGGAGTCCGGATGCAAAAGTTATCGCTGTTTTCGTGTTGCTCTCTTTTCTTGGGCGGATTATCCGGCCCAAACTTGAACCGGATAATCCGGCCGCCGGATAATCCGGCCCACTTTTGGACAAAAATCCGGCCAATAATCCGGCCAAGAATCTGGGTGACGCGCACTCTGGAACTTTTGGTCCTTAGCCATTTTCAGGGGAGGGCGGATTATCCGGTCCAAACTTGGACCGGATTATCCGGCCCTACTGTTCTGCAACGGCTACAATCCCGGGAGGGGTATAAATACCCCTCCCCTTCTTCAAGCTTGGGTTAGCTCGTTTTCCCCTCTCTCTCCCTCCATTGTTGACCTTGGAAAGCTTGCCCATCTCTCAATTCCTCCCATGATTCTTGCATATCTTTGAGGGAAAAGAGAGAGGAGATCTAGATCTACATTTCCACCAATCCCTTTCTCCTCTTTGTGAGGGGAACCCATTGGATCTAGATCTTGGAGTTCTTTGTGGATTTCTTCCTTTGTTCTTCCTCTCATATCCCTCCATAGCATTTGTTGCTTTGGTAGGATTTGGGAGAGAAGGATTTGAGCACTTCGTGTGTTCTTGCCATTGCATTTGGTGCATCGGTTTGAGTTCTCCTCGGAGATTCGGTAGTGAAAGTTCGTTGAGCTTTTTACTCTTGGGTTCTAGGAGCCCTAGACGGCTTAGTGGCTTAGTGGTTACTTGGGGACCTCCAATTAAGTTGTGGAGATCTTCCCAAGCTTTGTGGTGCCTCCGTGGCAATTACTTGGGGACCTCCAATTAAGTTGTGGAGATCTTCCCAAGCTTTGTGGTGCCTCAGTGGCGATTCTTGGGAGCCTCCAATTGAGTTGTGGAGATTGCCCCAAGCTTGTACGGGCTCGGTGACCGCCCTCAAGTGTCCCATAGTGGTCGGGTCTTCCATCTTGGTGGGAGGGCTCGAGGAGATTACGGTGAGCCTCCGTGGCGTTTGGGGAGCCTTGTGCCTCCACACCGCTCCAACGGAGATTAGCACTCGCAAGGGTGTGAACTTTGGGATACATCATTGTCTCCGCGTCCCTCGGTTATTTCTATACCCGAGCTCCTTTACTTACGCAATTTACTTTGTGATAGCCTTCGTGCTTGAAGTTATATATATCTTGCTATCTCATAGTTGCTTATCTTGTCTAGCATAAGTTGTTGGTGCACATAGGTGAACCTAGTTTGTTTAGGTTTTGTATGCTTGGCAAATTAAACGTTAGTTTTATTCCGCATTTGTCAAGCCACTCGTAAAAGTTTTAAATCGCCTATTCACCCCCCCTCTAGGCGACATCCTTGTACTTTCATTTGGTATCAGAGCAGGTCTCTCATTTTTAGGCTTCACCGCCTTGAGAGCAAAGATGTCGGCTAGGGGATTAGTGTACAATCACACTTTTATATTTGATGGCACTAATTATGATACATGGAAAACTTGCATGCTTATCCACTTTCGAGATATGGACCCAAATATAGAGAGAATTTTAGATATGGGTTTCTCTCCTCCTAAGGATCCCCAAAGTCTATCTTTAGAGGAGAAGAGAAACTCTTATCTTAATTCTCGAGCTTCTAATGTGCTTGTTGATTTTGTGAGTGATGCAGTTATTCTTGCAATCATGCCTTTCCGTAGCGCTCATGAGTTTTGGACAAAGCTTCAAGACAAATATGATATGTCCAACAAGATTGAGGATGATTGTATTCCCTCCATTTCCGGTCGTGATGAACTCTCTTCCACTTCACCAAAGTGTAGCAAGACACAAGGTAACTCTATGGTGAGTGGTGATGGAAATTGCAATGTTGATAGTGAGCTTACTTGTGATGATCATTCTCCTCTATCTCATTGCCATGATTCATCTTTGGACTTAAACACTTCTAGCACCATAAATGCTTTACATGCTTGTGTTGATAGTCCTTGCATATCATGTGTATGCTCCTTGAACACATCTCATAATGATATGCTCACTTCGTCTTGTTGCCATGATATAAATACCTCTAGTTCCTCTAGTTGTTGTGTGTCTAACAATGTAGAGGAAACCGGAAATTCTATTGGCCAAGACATGGTCTCTCTTGGAGCTTCAAGTATTTATTCATCATCATCTAGTGCTTCCCACATTTGCCTTATGGCTAGGGCTTCAAAGGTATCTCCTACTTTGGAACCCAATATATCTAGTGATGATGATAATGAGGATAATGAAGAAGAGGATGATGATCTTGCTTCTTTAATTGAGAAGAGTGAAATGATTTTTCATGCTATTCATAAGAATAAAATTGCTTGCTCTTACTTCTATAAGATTTTAGCTATTGCCACCGAGAGTAATAAAATTATTGAGGAGCATGAAAATACCATCTTTAAAATGCAAGATCATGCCCGTGATTATGCGGATGAGATCGCGGATCTAAAAGAAGCTCTTGAAGAAGCACAAACCACCAAGGAATCTCTTGAGGAGACCTTTACTTTAGAGTTATCTAAAATAAAGAAATCCTATGATAGGACTCTTGTGGTGGCAAATGATTTTGAAACTAAATATGAGGAGCTTGTAGTTACTTATGCTAAACTCCTTGAGAATGTTGTGCTTCTTAAAAATGACTCTAGGGTCATTTCGTGTGAGTCCATCATTCTCACCGAGTCGCATGAGCAACTTAAAGCTTCAAATTCAAATGAGCTTACTAAATTGCCTTCTTCGCTTTCCATTAGTGATGATGCTTGTGCTACTAACTCTACTTCTTGTGAAGCATCCATCTTGAAGGAGAATGTTGAGCTAAGGGCTCAACTTGATTTGCTAACTAGCAATTATGGGAAATTGGAAGAAAAACATGGAAAGCTCTCTAGCTCCCATGAGGATCTTCTAGCTTCCCATGATAGGCTAAAATTATCTCATGAGTCTATTATGTCAAAGGTAACATCTAGTGAGCCTCATGTGGACATTTGCACTACTTCTCAAAATGCCATATTGCCTTGTGCTAGTCCTAGTAATTCATCCACTCATAACATTGCTATATCTTGTGATGAATTACTTTCCTTTCCTTGTTGCTCTAACAATGAAGCTTCTACTTCCTCTAGTACTTGTGTTGTTACTAACCATGTAGAGGAAATCGAAGAGCTCAAGGCCCAAGTCTCTTCTTTGAAGAAAGACTTGGTAAAGAGTCATGAAGGGAAATCCAAACTCGACAATATGTTGAGTGTGCAAAAATCCCCCAATGACAAGAGTGGACTTGGGTTTATCTCCAACAACAACAAGAAATCCACGGTTAACAAGAAGAAGAAGGGCCAAGGACAAGTCAAAGATCCGGCCAAGATTGTTTGCTTCAAGTGCAAAATTGAAGGGCACCATGTTAGATCTTGCCCTTTGAAGAAGAAGGCATTAGTTGAGAAGCAACAAGGGAAGCGGCCTCAAGTTCAAGGGCTCGCTCAACCTCGAGTTGAAGAAATGCCACTTCCCAAGAAGAATCAAGCTAATGCTCCCATTGCGGAGAAATCAAGTGAGAAGAAGGTGAAGAAAAGAACTTGCTACATATGCCGTGAGAAGGGTCACCTTTCTTCTTCATGCACTATGGGTAACTCATCCAACCCTATCATAATTGATGATGCTTATTCCCTTTGCAAGGATAAGGTTGGCAATGTGTTTGCCAAATTTGTTGGTACTCCATGTGGTGTCAAGAAAAGAACCATTTGGGTGGCCAAGCCTATTGTGACTAACCTCTTAGGACCCAACTTAGTTGGGGACCATCACACCAAAACTTGATCAATAGGTGTTTGTTGGAGGGCATTGGAGACTTGGCTATATCATGAAGAATTAAGGGATCTTCATCAATATATTGTCTCAAGTCAAGTCAATTGGATTATCTTGTTTATATCATATATCCAATGTTCCTCCTTGCGGTAACATGTACTCAACTTATCTACATTGAAAGTTACTCGCCCCTTTTGCATGTGTTGGTTGTGATCCATTGCATGTGTTGGTATATGTTGTGCTACCTACTTGTTTTATTTTGATTAATCAAGTATGTACTTGTGGGTTTGCATACCATGTATGTGTGTTTGTGTTTGAGCCTTATTGCATCTTTGTTTATATTATTTGGTTTTTTTTAGAGACTAATGGACTATCCATTATGGGGTAGTGATATGCTTTGGCACTTCACAATCCTAAATATGTGTGCACATGAGGAATACCACTTAGTGTTTATATTTTAAATTATCTAGTCTCTATGTGGTATGTCATGCTCATGAGAAATTCAAATTCTATAATGTCCATTAATCATCTCATGTTGGATTTTATTTGCCTCTTGTGAAAATAAATGCTTTATCACATTATGGGGGAGAAATATGCTTTGTGCATACTACAAACCAATAAAATGTGTATATTTGAGGTTGTGTCACATAGTGTTGATATTGCAAATTATCTTTCTTCTATGTGACATGTTTGCTCAAACAAGTTTCAATTTGCCAAATTGTTTTATTGCTCTTGTTTTGGATCTTGTTTGTGAGATACATTCTTGGTAGGGTTTTCCTAAAATGTGGAATTCTATATCAAAGTTGGAAAACCATTTGCTTCAAGTTATCCTAATCATTGCTTTGCGTGATTGTTTAACTATTTGAGTCTATCAAGAATATCTTCTTTAGCATGGTGTTTAATTCTTATCCTTTTCATATGCTTCTTGTTGTGAAGATGATCTTGGATTTATGTGTAAAATACCACCGGGAAATTAATAACTCCAAATACCTCTTGTCCTTGGACAATTGGTACTCTATCATGTGGTATATATATATATATTGATCATCTTTTTATTGGCTATTGCTTTTAATTACCTTATCTCTTGCCAAGGAATATATTTGTTTTAAATTCCCATTGTCTTTCTTAACTCTTGTGATTCCATTTGATTTTGTTGAACTTGTTTTGTGTTATTCTTAATGTAGGTTGAGATGATGATCCCATTTGTGTGCATTTTGTATTTAAATGAAAAATCATAAATAATGCACTAATCTTGGGGGAGCTCTCCTATATTTTCTATAACATACTCTTGTGGCTTATTTCAATTGGTATTGGTTTTTGTTGGAAGACAAATCTTTTTGTTTTTGGTACTTAGTGTGCCATCATAAAAGAGTGGAGAGTTTGGTTTGTTTGTTGGAACCTTGCTCTCTTTGGGAGAATGGTTATCTCTTTTCTTGATTTTGCTCTATATTCTTAAAATGAGATAAGTTATTGGGTATATGTGTTTTAGTGATCCTTTATACTCATTGGCGTTTGCTTTGTTCACTTGGTGGACTTTGGAGTCAATCTTGTGTTGAGTTGATTCCTTGATATATTTTGGACAACCTTTAGTTCTTCACACCTTTGTGTGAGTTCTTGGTCTTCTTGGTGTTTTATCCAAAGTGTATCTCTTTTGGCTCTTGAAAGTCTTGTGCATGCATTTTTAATAAATGTATACTCTATGGCATGCTTTGCTTTCTTTGATCCAATATATAGGGTAAACTCCAATAAATCCTAAATCGGCTAAGATGTGCATGAAATTCAAGTTCACATCTATATGCACATATTTATGTGGAGCTTGTCCTATATATTGTAGTGTCTCTAACTACTTCGAACCCAATGAGTTTGGGGACCATATTGTACTTGAATTTGTTTTAGGTACATGGGAGATATATTGGTGCTTGTCTCAATAATAAGCATGAAGCGGTGACTAGTTGATAATTTGTGGCAAGCTAGGATTATTGAAGAACTCCTATCTACTACATCCTTCCAATGGTATCTCGGTAACAAGTATCTTATTCATGCATACTTTTCTAGCATCTAACCTTGTGTGGGTCATTTCATGGCATGAAAATCTTTATTTGCAAAGATCTTAATGAAACCTCTCTATTGAAAATGTGAGTAATTTGAGATGAGTGCATATTTTGGGGAATATATAAAATCATGCTCATGATTCACCCTTCCCAAATATGTCTATCTAGCAATTTTATTGCATATCAATTCCTCAAGTTCCTCACATGTGCAATATTGATGAAAGTGCAAATTTAGTTCTTTCTTTTGGTATACTTATTCGTGATACTTGTTGCTTTTCTCAAAACATCCCAACTATCTTCTTTCCCTTGTTGATATTTGTGATGTCTTTGACATGTTTGTGGTTGAAGTTCTTCATTATGCAATAAGATAAATTGAGCCTTTGGCCATACTTTAAAAGTAAAAATCTCATTGGTATATTGCATGAACTTGTTTGGATATCATGTTCTATTCTTTGTATCTATTTTATGTGTATATGTTTCTTTGTGATAATTATCTTTGTGATGTTGTCTACTTAGAAACTTATACATATGAGAGATGATATCTCCTTATTTGATATCTTTTTTAAACCTTGTGTGTTGGGATGGAATGCTAAGCAATATCATTCATTGAGGACTATGTGGATGCTCTATGTACATCTTTGTACTAGTCTTATAATATGCTTTGTCATTCCTATCACACATTCCTTTGGTTGAGCCATTTAATATGTTGGTTCCTTATTTGTTGCTCAACCATTTCCTTGATGCAAGTGTTAAGCTTGATTTCTTTTCTATGGTCTCTTGCTAATGGTTCCTTTTAAATGGTCTTGAGAGAGTGAGGATTCCATGTTGTGCAAATTGTATTCAAACGCAAACATTCTATCTTGTGCATGTACCTTGGGGAGCTTCCTCATTTCATTTTAAAGCACCATTTTATGGTTATCATAGTATTTGATGTCACTTGGTATCATTATGTTTTGAATAATATCGAGGGAGTGATGATTCTATGTTTGTGCATCTTATACTTTAATTCAAATGGAATATGTTGTGCACAAACCTTAGGGAGCTTCTTGATATTATTTAGAGCATTGTTTTGGTCTTCTCATAATATCTTTATTTGATTCGCTATTTGGATCTTTTGATTGCTATCTTCATTTGTTGGAAGTTTAACCATCATGTCATCCTTTTTTTGTTTGCAATCTTTGATCCTTAATATAGTTTGATTTCCTCCAAATTTTTTGTCCTTGAATTTGTGCATGTGTTTTCACCTTTTTTTGTGTGCCATGCACACCTTGAGGAGGAACTCTCACTATATTAGCCTTCTAAGCCTTTCCACCCATTTTGGCAATGGATGCCAATGGGGGAGAAGTTTCGAGGGTTTGAAAGGAATTGGGTTTCACGCTTTTGTTTTGTTCTTAAGCATTTGCCTTGCATGCTTTGCATGGTTGAGTATATATAGTGGAAACTCCACCAACAACATTGGTTGGCAATATATGCAATGAAATTCAAGTTCATTCACACGTGCATAGATTGTGGGGGAGTTTGCTCTATATATGATGGTTCTACTAACATCACATACTTTTGTAGTATTTGATGTTAGTGTAACCATCTTAGTCCTTTAAATTCATTATATACACCCTCTCAAAGAGATTGTCATCAATTACCAAAATGGGGGAGATTGAAAGAGCATTTGCCCCCATGTGTGGTTTTGGTAATTAATGACAATCCCTATGGACTAATGTTTGCATCGAGTTATATTTGTAGGACTTGTCCGTAGACAACGCTTGAGCCATATCTTGGTTTCAAGGTTGTAAGAAGATGCAAATAAAGAAGTTTATGTGATGATCAAGGGAGTTGAGCCTATAGAAGACATCATCATTATGAAGGAAGAAGATGAAGTCCAATGTTGATCAAGTCGAAACGCAAGTTCAAGATAGGCATATAGAGGATATCATTTGCTTGAAGCTCGGTGTCCATTTGGTGTTAATGGACATGTGAAGATATTTCTACTAGTGTCTCTCCCATAGTGAAGTATGGGGGGAGCAATCCGCAAGACTTCACCGAGCAAGCGCAATCAAGAAAGGTAGTCCAACTTGAGAAGATCAAGATCGTCACTATCTAGCTCAAGTGGAAGGCACAAGGCAAAGGTATGATCTTGATAGGGTTTCTTTCTTACCGGTCTCATAGTGTTTGGGAGACCGGGTTTTAGGATCGATAGCCGTACTATCAAGAGGGGCTCTCGAGTGAGTAACTTATTCGTATTGTTCGTAGAGAGCTCAAACCTTTGCATACTTGGCATTATCTTTCTTGGTTCTTTTTTGGCTTTTATCCATGTGAGGTTCTAGAGCTTGTGGTTATTTCCATGACAAGCTCTAGCTCATCAAAAATGGATTTTGTATGGAACTCTAATTGCGTTTTTGGTGTTTGGAGTTTTTACCGATTCATCTTTATAGCTAAGTCAAACCTTTTATCATTTGGTTTCATCCTCTTTTGTTGGACTATGATGTTTCTATGGATGATGTTGTAGAGCTCATCGTGGTGATTCCAACGAGCCCAAGATCATCGAAAACGGAGTCCGGATGCAAAAGTTATCGCTGTTTTCGTGTTGCTCTCTTTTCTTGGGCGGATTATCCGGCCCAAACTTGAACCGGATAATCCGGCCGCCGGATAATCCGGCCCACTTTTGGACAAAAATCCGGCCAATAATCCGGCCAAGAATCTGGGTGACGCGCACTCTGGAACTTTTGGTCCTTAGCCATTTTCAGGGGAGGGCGGATTATCCGGTCCAAACTTGGACCGGATTATCCGGCCCTACTGTTCTGCAACGGCTACAATCCCGGGAGGGGTATAAATACCCCTCCCCTTCTTCAAGCTTGGGTTAGCTCATTTTCCCCTCTCTCTCCCTCCATTGTTGACCTTGGAAAGCTTGCCCATCTCTCAATTCCTCCCATGATTCTTGCATATCTTTGAGGGAAAAGAGAGAGGAGATCTAGATCTACATTTCCACCAATCCCTTTCTCCTCTTTGTGAGGGGAACCCATTGGATCTAGATCTTGGAGTTCTTTGTGGATTTCTTCCTTTGTTCTTCCTCTCATATCCCTCCATAGCATTTGTTGCTTTGGTAGGATTTGGGAGAGAAGGATTTGAGCACTTCGTGTGTTCTTGCCATTGCATTTGGTGCATCGGTTTGAGTTCTCCTCGGAGATTCGGTAGTGAAAGTTCGTTGAGCTTTTTACTCTTGGGTTCTAGGAGCCCTAGACGGCTTAGTGGCTTAGTGGTTACTTGGGGACCTCCAATTAAGTTGTGGAGATCTTCCCAAGCTTTGTGGTGCCTCCGTGGCAATTACTTGGGGACCTCCAATTAAGTTGTGGAGATCTTCCCAAGCTTTGTGGTGCCTCAGTGGCGATTCTTGGGAGCCTCCAATTGAGTTGTGGAGATTGCCCCAAGCTTGTACGGGCTCGGTGACCGCCCTCAAGTGTCCCATAGTGGTCGGGTCTTCCATCTTGGTGGGAGGGCTCGAGGAGATTACGGTGAGCCTCCGTGGCGTTTGGGGAGCCTTGTGCCTCCACACCGCTCCAACGGAGATTAGCACTCGCAAGGGTGTGAACTTCGGGATACATCATTGTCTCCGCGTCCCTCGGTTATTTCTATACCCGAGCTCCTTTACTTACGCAATTTACTTTGTGATAGCCTTCGTGCTTGAAGTTATATATATCTTGCTATCTCATAGTTGCTTATCTTGTCTAGCATAAGTTGTTGGTGCACATAGGTGAACCTAGTTTGTTTAGGTTTTGTATGCTTGGCAAATTAAACGTTAGTTTTATTCCGCATTTGTCAAGCCACTCGTAAAAGTTTTAAATCGCCTATTCACCCCCCCTCTAGGCGACATCCTTGTACTTTCAGAAAGCATTAACCAAAGCAATAGGACTATGAATAGATCCAGGAGACAAGCTATTAAACCAAGTTTTAGCTGCATCTTTCAACAAGAAAGGAAAAATCTTAGCAACAAAGTAAGTGCGAAGCTTAATATCATCAGAAAACAAATTACTCAAAGTAGAAAGCTCATTCATGTGCTCCATAGCACTTTCATTCTCAGTACCACAAAAAGGCTCTTTCTCAACAATAGATATGTAAGATAAATCTAAAGAGAAATCATAATCCTTGTCTCTAATATTTATGGGAGAAGCAGCAAACTTAGGATCAGGAGACAATTTGTATCTAACAGCACGTCTCGCTAGAAGTTTCCTTAACAGCTTTAGCATCACGAGTAGCACGAGCTTCAGCAATAAAATCATCGTCAAGCTCAATATAAGCATCATCAAAATCATCACTAGGACATTCCCTAGACTCAAGTGAACTAACAGGTGTAACAGTGGTGTTTCCCATCTTAGCTCTAGCAATTATAGCATCTAAAAAGGAACCTAGCGAACCACTCTCATCAAGCACAGTAGAAGCATCATCTAAATTATCAGTGGCATTTTCAAACTCAGCAGAAGTAGTAGCAGTAGCATGTGCGTGTGGTGGTGTAAGCAACTTACTCATAACAGATGGTGAATCAAGAGCAACAGAAGTGTTCAAAGTCGCACCTCTTCTTGTAGTGGATGGCAATATAGGAACTTTTCCATCACGAGGTTTACCCATGATGAAAGGATTGCAGCGAACAATATGAATCCCAAGTGAACTTACAAATAAAGCTATGCTCCCCAGCAACGGTGCCAGAAAATAGTCTTGATGACCCACAAGTATAGGGGATCGCAACAGTCTTCGAGGGAAGTAAAACCCAAATTTATTGATTTGATACAAGGGGAGCCAAAGAATATTTATAAGCCTTAACAAATGAGTTGTCAATTCAGCTGCACCTGGAAACAGACTTGTTAGCAGCGGTTTATCAGTAGCAACAGTTTTATAGTGGTGATAGTAGTGAAACAGTAACAGCAGTAGTAAAATAAAAGCGGTAATAGTAGCAATAGTAAACAGTAGGATCAAATACTGTAGGCATAGGGATGGATGTACGGGCGTTGCATGGATAAGATAATTCATAAAATCAGTGAGACATGGGCAATTGCAGATAAATAATGATAAAGCATCCTAGTACTAACAATCATAGGCATGTGTGATACGTCTCCAACGTATCTATAATTTTTGATGCTCCATGCTTGTTTTTACACCATTTGCCTAATGTTTCGTTACACTTCGTGGCACTTTTATGCATTTTCCGGAACTAACCTATTAACAAGTTGCCACAGTGCCAGTTCCCTATTTTCTGCTATTTTTGTGTTTCAGAAGTGATACACAGGAAATATTCTCGGAATTGGACGAAACAAGTTCCTGAAGTCTTATTTTGTCCGGGAGCTTCCAGAGATCCGAAGAGAAGTAGGAGGGGGGCCACAGGGGCCCCACACACCAGGCTGGCGCGGCCAGGGCCTGGTCCGCGCCACCCTGGCGTGAGGCCACCTGGCCCCACCTCTGACATCGCCCCTTCGCCTATAAAGACCCCCCGACGGATAAAACCTAAGTACCCGATCAATTTTCCAGAACACATCGCGATCCGCCGCCGCCGTCGACCCGAAGATCGGGAGGGTCCAGAAGCTCTTCCCGGCACCCTGCCGGAAAGGGTAATCGCCACCGGAGGTCTTCTTCATCGCCATGCTTGCCTCCGGAGCGATGAGTGAGTAGTCTACCTTGGACTATGGGTCCATAGCAGTAGCTAGATGGTTGTCTTCTCCACCATGTGCTTCATGTTTAGATCTCATGAGCTGCCCTACATGATTGAGATCACCGTTATGTAATTCTACATGTTTGGTTTGTTGGGATCCGATGAATATTGGTGTTATGATTGAGTTGCTGTACTGAAATATATCTTATGTTATCTCTATGTTGTTTATGATCTTGCATGCTCTCCGTTGTTAGTAGCTATCTTGGCCGAGTAGTTGCTAGTGACTCCAAGAGGGGGTATTTATGCTTGATAGTGGGTTCATGCCTCTATTTAACTTGGGGGAGTGACAGAAACCTCTAAGGTTGTAGATGTGCTGTTGCTACTAGGGAGAAAACAACATTCATATGCTCAAGGGCATATGCTTTGTTTACATTACACACTTTGCTTAATGCAATTATCCGTTGTTCGCAACTTAATACTCATGGGGTGTTCGGATGATATCCCCGTGAGTGGATTATTAGTCATAGATGCAGTTGGATGGCGGTCTATGTATTTTGTTGTAATGCCCACAGTAAATCTCGTAGTGATCTTCTTGACATATCACGTTTATCTTTATTCTATCAATTGCCCAACTGTAATTTGTTTACCCAACTTGTGTTATTTATCTTATGGAGAGACACCACTAGTGAACTGTGGACCCCGGTCCTATTTTCATCATATTGCTATCACCTGTTTACTTTACTCACATTGTTTACTTTACTCGCATACTCTATTGTTTTCCACTCGATACGCTCATAACGTTTGTTTCAAGCAAACCGGTGAGATTGACAACCTCATCGCAAGTTGGGAACAAAGTACTTGGTTGTGTTGTGTGCAGGTTCCGCGTTGCTACTGGCCGAAGACGAGTCAACAAGTATCGTTAAATGGTGCCCTTGTTGGAGTGCTATTAAGCCAGTCTGCATCACCTTCAGTCGTTTGTCTCTCCTCTCCAAGAACGATAAACCTTGGTTTCTCAACTGAGGGAAAACCAGCTGCTATACTCATCACACCTTCCTCTTGGGGTTCCCAATGGGCTGGTCATTCACCACGCACAAGGACTGTCAACTACATGCCAGCAGCTTCTTTTCTGGCGCCGTTGCCGGGGAGGAAGTAGAAGACTTCTGCAAGGGGAGTTTTTCGCACGCACATCCTTTACTTTGTTATTGTTTTGCTTTACTTTATTTATTTTACCTGCATCGTTTTATATCAAAAACCCAAAAAAATTAGAATCCTTGGTAGTTGTTTTTACCTGTTTACTTTAGTTTTGCTGAAATGGCCAATCCTGAAAACACCAAGTTGTGTGACTTTACTAGCACGAACAATAGTGATTTTATCTGCACTCCTATTGCACCACCTGCTCCTGCTGCAAATATTTATGAGATTGAGCCTTCTTTGTTTAGCCTTGTGAAAATTAGGGATGAAAAGTTGAAACATGAATCAGAAGATGGTTGGGAACCCATCATTGATATGCATGTTAGTGGACTTGATTTCCGTGCTTTATGTGATCTAGGTGCTAGTATTTCTATCATGCCTAGAAAAATTTATGACATGCTTGATTTACCACCGCTTGAAAAATGTTATTTTGATGTTCCTATTGCTGATGTTGCTAAGAAGAAACCTTTGGGAAGGATTAATGATGTTCTTATTTTGGTTAACAATAACCTTGTTCCCGTTGATTTTCTTGTTATGGACGTTGAATGCCATGCTTCATGTCCTATTATTTTGGGAAGACCCTTTCTTCGAACTGTAGGTGCCATCATTGATATGAGGGAAGGCACCATCAAATATCAAATCCCACTCAAGAAAGGTATGGAACACTTCCGTAGGAAAAGGAAGAAATTACTTTTTGACTCTATTCTTAGAGCAAATTATGAGCTTGATGCTTCATCACTTGATGTTACTTGATTCGCAATTTTCTGCGCCTAGCTCAAAGGCGTTAAAGAAAAGCACTCTTGGGAGATAACCCAATGTTTTATTTTCAGTACTTTTTCTTTTATTTGAGTCTTGGAAGTCATTACTACTGTAATGACCGCTCCTTATCTTGTTTATTTTGTTTTTGTGCCAAGAGAAGCCTCTAATTCGAGTGAGGTAAAGATTTGGGGATGTTGCTGTCCTGAAACTGTTTTCGGTGCTGCACCGTAAAAATTCGTATAAATTCTCTGTATATCTTTTGGACCTGAGATTTCTTGTGCATATGCCCCAGGTTATATCCAAACTTTTGTTAGTTGAACACTTTTTGATTTGATTAACATAAAACCCCTCAAAAATTCGGCCTTTGTCAGCTGTTCTGTTTTGACAGATTTCTGCCAATATTTGTGTTTGCCACTTTATCGCTTTCTATTGAGTTCTTTTGATCACGGAACTTTTGGGGAAGTTGCTACAGTAGTATTTGCTATATATGTGGTGGTTTTGAGTTGAAACCTGAAGCAAAAAGAGGTTGATTATATGTTATGCTTGCACTAATGTTGCTAATAGAATTGTGTTTAGTTTTGTATGAAGGAAGTTTTCAAGTGTAGGGATTGGAGAATGATGAGATGAGTTGAAGAATGGACAAAAGCTCAAGCTTGGGGATGCCCATGCATCACCCCAAGAAATATCCAAGAAGTACAAGCGTCAAAGCTTGGGGATGCCCCCGAGGCACCCCTTCTTCATCGGCAAAAATCAGGTCACCTTTCAAGACACTATATTTTTATTGCTTCATGCACTATGTGTTTTTCTTGAAGCATCAGTTGTTTTAGTTTTCTTAGTTAGTTTGTTTTGTTTGCTGCAATAAATGGTTGGACTCCAACAAATTTCCTTTGGAGGAGATGTACTCGTTTTCATTTGCCAAGAATACTCCGTTTTTCATTCTTACAATTTCACCGGGTGTTCTTCTTTTTCCGCTACTGCTTTTGGTTTTCGTTTTCGCCTTGATTTGCGTTCAGACCTTGTCATATCTTTTCATCAAGGTGGATTTTTGCCTCTGATCTTTATTGGTTTTCATCAAAAGAGGTGTTTATAAAAATTTCAAATGGTGTTGGAAAAGAGAAAAAGCTTTATGCAAAAAAGTGGTACAAGAAGGAGCTTGTGTAGACTGCGGCTTAGGCTTTCTCATGTCATGCTTGATGTCTTTTTGATAGTATGCTTAGTGGTTTTGCTGTAGCATGACTTGTCTCAAATAACTGAGATTGCTTAATGAGCCTTTGAAAAAATCATGCGTTGTTTTTATTGTATGGAAGCATTATTTTGGTTTTCTCCTTGATGCTTTATTTGGGTTGACTTGGCGCATGCTCACACATGTTAGACTCTTACAAAGTCGCCAATAGCCTCTATGATCATTTAGTTTTTGACTTTTGATGCCATCTTATGCTTCTTTTAATGTCGCTTTGTCGCTTTGCATGATTATGACCATTATTGCTCTCTTAGTTGGTCGCTCCCAGTCTTTTGCTAGCCCTCGCCTTGTACTGAGTATGAGCTCCCCATGAGCTGAAAACAGTGTCACAAAATGAGAAGTATTTTGAAGGTTTTTTTGAAAGGTAGCACATGAAAATTTACTTGGAATGGCTTGCAAATACCATGCATAGGAATTTATAGTGGACACAATGGCAAACTTGGTATTTAGGAGTTGGATGCACGAGTAGAGCTCATACTCAGTACAAAATGAGGGCTAGCAAAAGACTGGGAGCGACCAACTAAGAGAGCAATAACGGCCATAATCATGCATAGCGACAAAACATCATTGAAAGAAGCATAAAGTGGTATCACAAGTCAAAAACCAGATGATCATAGAGGCTATAGGCGACTTATTTTGTAGTCAACATGGTGTAAGCATGTGCCAAGTCAACCCAAATAAAGCATCAAAGGAGAAAACCAAATAAATGCTTCCATATAATAAAAACAACGCATGATTTTTCAAAGGCTCATTAAGCAATCTCAGTCATTTGAGACAAGTCATGCCACAGCAAAAATCACTAAGCATACTATCAAAACGCAATCAAGCATGGCATGCAAAAGTCTAAGCCGCAGTCTAAACAAGCTCCTTTTTGTACCACTTTTTTGCATTAAACTTTTCTCTTTTCCAACACCATTCAAACCTTTTTGAGACAACTCTTTTGATAAAATCCAACATAGACCAGAGTTCAAAATACACCTTGATGCAAAGATAAAACAAGATCTGAACAAAAACCAAGGCGAAAAACGATAGCTAAACGCAGTAGCAGAAAAGGAGAACACTCGTTGAACGAAAAGAGTGAAAACTAGAGTGTTCTTGGCAATGAAAAATGGAGTTCATCTCCCTCCAAAAACATGATGTGATCAAACTATTTATTGCAGCAAGCAAAACAAAAGAAAACTGAAAGCAAAAACAACTGACGCTCCAAGGAAAATGCATAATGCATGAAGCAATAAAAATATAGTTTCTTGAAAGGTGACCTAATTTTTGCCGATGAAGAAAGGGGTGCCTCGGGGGCATCCCCAAGCTTTGACGCTTGTACTTCTTGGATATTTCTTGGGGTGATGCATGGGCATCCCCAAGCTTGAGCTTTTGTCCATTCTTCAACTCATCTCATCATTCTCCAATCCCTACACTTGAAAACTTCCTTCATACAAAACTAAGCACAAATTTATTAGCAACATTAGTGTAAGCATAACAATGAATCAACCCTTTTTGCTTTAGGTTTCAATCCAAAACTACCACATATAAGGTATATACTACTGTAGCAACTTTCCCAAAAGTTCTGTGATCAAAAGAACTAAAAAAGAAAGCGAAAAAGCGGCTAAAACGAATAGTGGCAAAAATCTGTCAAAACAGAACAGCTGATAAAGACCGATTTTTAAAGGGGTTTTCTGTTGCTCAAATAAAAAAGTGTTCAACTAATGAAAGTTTGGATATAACCTGGGGCATATTCTCAAGAAATCGCAGGTCCAAAATATATACAGATAATTTTCACGAATTTTTACGGTGCAGCTCCGAAAACTGTTTCAGGACAACAACATCCCCAAATCTTACCTCACTCAAATTAGAGGATTCTCTTGGCACAATAACGAAATAAAAAGGGTAAGGAGCAGTTATTACAATATTAATAACTTCCAAGACTCAAATAAAAGAAAAAGTACTGAAAATAAACAATGGGTTATCTCCCAAGAGTGCTTTTCTTTAACGCCTTTGAGCTAGGCGCAGTAATTTGCAAAGATGCTCATGTGGGCGCCATATAAGAGTTTGAGGCAAAGGCGCCATATAGGAACTTAAAGCAATAGCGAGCATCAAAAAGCAAATGTGAAAGACATTTAAATCTGAACCACTTCCAATGAAAAATAGTCTTGTAAAGAGACAAGTCATGAAAGCGCAAAGCAAAAAGCATAGGAAGGCAAAACAAGTACAACTTCAAGAATTGCAACATAAAGAGGGGAAACTCAATATTGTTGAGATCCATCAAACCATGTTTCCCTCTCTCATAATAACTTTCAGTAGCATCATGAATAGAATTAACAATATAACTATCACATAAAGCTTCCCTATCATGAGCCACATGCATAAAAGAATTAATACTCCCCACATGAACAATCGTAGTAGGAGCAGATTCAACAGAATAATTATTCTCATCACCATAATCATCAAAAACAGGAGGCATATTGTAATCATAACTAATTTTCCCCTCAAAAGTAGGTGAACTGAAAATATTATACTCAGCATCATAACTATCATAAACTAGAGGTTTAGTATCATCACAAGCTAGAGAACAGCTATTTCGCAAAGCATACTCATCAAACATATCATCACAAGAAGGAACATGGATAGTACTAATGGTACAACAATTATTAACCTTAGAATTGGTACCAAAAAGATTTTCAATATCAAAAGTAGAGTGCTTTTCCCAATCATGATCACTAACATAGGTAACAGGCATAGGGACATCACATAGGGGAGATAAAATATCATCAGAGCAAACTTTCTCCACTAAAGCTGGGGAACTATAAATATCATACTTAACAAAACCAGCTTCCCCAAGCTTAGACTTTTCTATAGCATTAGCAACAACGGTATTTAAAGCATTCGTACTAACAACACTATTAGTATGCAAATTAAGCTCCAAAGGTTTTTCAATTTTCTCTTCAAATCTAAACTCAGGAAAAAGACTAAAGAACTCTTTATTTTCCATTAAGCCTAACTAGTGAAAATAAAAACAAGAAACAACAAGATGTGATTGCAGAATCTAAAGGAAATAACTTCGAGCACTCACACAGGAGGATGCGAGTACCTTTTACCTTACCTCCCCGGCAACGGCGCGAGAAAAGAGCTTGATGTCTACGCACGCGTCTGTTCTTGTAGACAGTGTTGGGCCTCCAAGTGCAGAGGTTTGTAGAATAGCAGCAAGTTTTCCTTAAGTGGATCACCCAAGGTTTATCGAACTCAGGGAGGAAGAGATCAAAGCTATCCCTCTCAAGCAACCCTGCAATTACGATACATAAAGTCTCTTGTGTCCCCAACACACCCAATACACTTGTCAGATGTATAGGTGCACTAGTTCGGTGAAGAGATAGTGAAATACAAGTAGTAGTGATGATTACGAGTAGTAAACGTAATCTGAAATAAATATCGCTGCAAGCAAACATGTAACAAAACTAAAAGGAAACGGTGCGCAATGCTTGGAAACAAGGCCTAGGGATCATACTTTCACTAGTGCACGCACTCCCAACAAATATAACATAATTGAACCAATAGATACTATCATCAATATACAACTCAAAACAATTCTCCAATGGAAAATGAACACTAATCATGTGTAGGGCTACGAAGCACTTCTCAAAGTCCGTATGTACCCAAACTAGATTGTCCCACACTATCACCATGAACGCACTAGATGGTTCCAACAAACACCAATATTTCATAGAGACATTAACCAAAAAGATACACATGATGCACACACTAGTCACCTTTACACCATGATACAAGGTATCTCTGGAGTTTACAATAATAAAGCACGGGAGTAGCATAATATCTGAATAATAACATCTACCAATTCAACTAGATACAAAGCTCACGATCACATAAAGATCACATCATGGGAGAGAGAGGTAAACCACATAGCTACCGGTAGAGCCCTCAGCCCCGGGGGAGAACTACTCCCTCCTCATCATAGGAGACATCAAGGTTGATGGAGATGGCGGTGAGGTCGATGGAGAGGGCGGAGACGACGATGGAGACCGATGGAGATGGCTCCGGGGGCACTTCCCAGTCCCGAAGCTTTATATAGGCAAAGGGGCGTCGTCAGGGGGCTGCCAGGGCGCCCTCACACGTAGGTGGCACGGCCAAGGGCCAGGCCATGCCGCCCTATTGTGTGGGGCCCTCGTGGTCCCACTCCATCTCCTCTTCGGTTCTCTGGAAGGTTCGATGAATTTCTAGACGTTGGGCTTTTGTTTCGTCCAATTCCGAGAATATTTCCTGTGTAACTTTTCTGAAACACAAAAACAACAGAAAACGGGGAACTGGCACTGTGGCATCTTGTCAATAGGTTAGTTCCAGAAATCGCATAAAAATGCCACGAAGTGTAACGAAACACAAGGCAAATGGTGTAAAAACAAGCATGGATCATAAAAAATTATAGATACGTTTGAGACGTATCACCGCCTAGCTCAACATGCAAGCTAATGGTGAAGGGTTTGCCGTTGAAACCAAGCTACATTGTCCTTTTGATGCGCTTTGGATAACAACACTCAAAGTGCACAGTGATAGGCTTTGTTTCATGCTTCTTGATGGAGAGCTCGTCCACGTCCACCGGATGCCCAACCATGGTGAGCGCCGTCATAATCCTGTCCTTGGCCATCAGGTCCTTCGGCAATCCCATGCTCTATACCCAGATAAATGGGAAAGGCTTGCCCGACCTCGGCTTGATGAATGATGCACGGTTGTTCGCCTCCAACTACTTGAGCTGGAGGAAAAGTTTGCCGCTTCACGTGCTCATCCGCAGTGTCTCCCGTGATGGGAACCAGATGGAGAACTCACTCTCCAAGACCTTGGCCACCAGCCAGTCCCACATCTCGTCAACTAGGTGCTTGAGCTCATTTGAGAGTTGGTCTCATTCAGCAGCTTGGACTTGAATTGGATGACCATCGCAAATTTCTCGCCTTTCAACATCGCCTAGAGAGGCTCAACCTCGATCTTGAAAAACACGCCCCCGGCGATCTCATTTGTCATATGTTTGGAGGATCATTGGGTGGCCTCTGTTAGGAAAATCGGCCGACATGTGGCCCTCATGGCTGCACAACACACACAGGGGTTCGTAGATGCATTTTGATAGGAAGTGCCCGGCCCGACCATAGTGAAAGCATTCCCTGCTACACGCTAGAGCTTGTTGTTGTTGTCTCTCATTGGGCTTGGACTTTCCCTTGTGCTTCTATACAATCCCTGCGCCCTGCGGTTGCGCCTTGGCCTAACCTGCCTGGCCACCACTCCCGCCCACACATGAGCTTTGGCCTTGACCTTACTTGAGCGGTTTCATCGCCTCCACTTCTTCTTCCTCTTCTGTTATTCGATCTACCAGGTTGGGGGTGGTCCCTAGTTGCCCCTGGCTCTCAGAACCGCTGCTACGGATACCACTGGCGGTACTCCACCGCTTTCTGTTGCTGCCAGCGCTCTCCCTCCTGCCACCTTCCCCTTCACCGTACCCCTCCAGCCGGCGCTTTTTGTAGCCATGGCCATTATGCCGGTCCATGTCAACCACCTCCGCAAAGGAGCATGAGAGCGAAGGCAAATCAGGGTTCTTGACCGTAGTGCAGAATAGGAACGGAGAGCACCACTCTAGGGCTAGCTAGCAACCCTAATTTTGGATCGGTGCATCCTCGAGGCAGCTACATTCATTTATATCGATGACCCTCTGCTAGGCCGACATCATCCCTCAAAATCAGACCTCGGCCAGAGACCAACAAGTCCAACCCATTCCATTGAGATGGCCTAGCGCCAAGCCTCAGAACCGGTGCCCCAGTTGAAGGAGCAGGAGTGGGTGGCCCGAGGTCCAGCAGCGGCCCATGCGTCTGGACTAGATCAGCCATAGGAAGCGGGCGTGCTAGGGTTCCCTCCCCAACCACGCCCAACCTGGCCTTCACCATTGCCGGGGAAACCGCATGCTGGTGGCTCCCGCCAGTGGTGCTGGAACCATTCCCCCAGCGCACGCCCGATATGGCCTGAGCTGTCCCCTAGTCGGGTAAATCTAAGAGCACTTATAAACCCGAAGCGGAACCCATCCCTCCGGGAGCAGAGAGAACCCCCCAGCTTCTTCGCCAACGAGATGAAATCTTCCAAGGTTGCCCTTGTTGTTGTCGATCGCGGCTAGCACAACATGGACTCCCTCGGAGCCCATCAGCTCACCGTTAGAGACCTCTAGGATCTCTGACTCCTCTTCCTCCAATGCATTAGGCGATGCCCAAAAATGGCCGCCCTTGAAACCCCGCGGTGAGCACGGGGCCAGGCTGCTGGTCGTCGCCGGCAATGCCGCCGGCCGGACAGCCTACACGTCGTCCCCTTTTTTCCATTTGAACCGCCAGAGCAGGGCCGTATAGGCGAACCGATCATTTTGGTGTGTCATGCCTCCAAGAAAGAGTGCAGCGCCCGTATACGTCGCCATTTTTGGGACTAGCCAACGCCAGCTCGAGCCCCAGTGCAACACCCATCCGCCGGCGCGCACAGATGATCTGCTCCGCATACGCTGATACCTATGTCCATGCGGGAAAAGGAAACGCCCACCGTGGGCACTATGGGAGAGTATATTTTTAGTGGCACTTTGCTTGTGGCTCTTGGGGTTCGGTGCAAATAACAAAAAAATTATTGCCTACGCAAACCCCAAATTGCCCAAGATCTATCTATCTAGTAATGTTGTAACGATTAACTAGAGACTCGGTAACATACCCTTGTAGACCAAACGCGGGGATTACGCTCCCGCACAAGCATTGACAATGAGGACGATGAAGACGACCCAAGGTCGTGAAGATCTTGACATCACAACGCCATGGCGCCACAACGCCTCGACGCCAGTGCGACAACACCAGCGCAACGACATAGTACCGCACGTGCAGCACCTCTGAGGGATTACACACATATGGTGTATAGACGTTGTTCGGGCTCCGGTCCAGTAGAGCAGCGGAAGAAGAAGGATTTGGACTGGAAATCTAGCAGCACGACGATGTCCGGCACGTGGAGTTTCCTCTAACTCGCTGGCACAGCTGCAAACATGGGAGCCAGGCCAGGAAGAAGAGAGGAAGAGATGGGGATGAATGAGCCAAGTGGGGCTATGAGACGGTTTATATAGTGGGATCCAGGAGGTAGCACCCCCCCCACATGCCCCTCCCCCAAGGAAGGGCAAACCCTAGCCGCCGGCCCCTAGGGCTGCCCTAGGGTGCCCCCTTAGTCGGCCCCTTAATGTGCTGCCACAATGGTGGCCCATTAGGGGTTTTCCTTTTTATTTTATTTTAATTATTAATTAATTCTCTTTTAATATTTAACTACTTTAATTAAATACTAAACCCATTAATTAACAATTCCCTTGGCATAATTCTTTCACCGGAACCTTTCCGATAAAGTCCGGAACCTTTCTGATGTCTCCGGATCCTTTCTGATGTCTCCGGAACCTTTCCGATGTCTCCGAAACCCTTTTGATACTACTCGAAACATATCCGATTAACTCCTTATGATTTCCATTAATTCTAAATCGATCCCTAAGCGTCGTATACCGTTAAGTGTGACACCCTACGGGTCAGGGAATACTCCAGACATGATCGAGACACCTCTCCAATCAATGATCAACAATCAGCTCTAGAAAGCCATGCTGATCCCTTTGCATTCCATGAAACTCTTCACTGATCCGTAAACGTCGATGTCCTACTCCTTTTGTTTCTATGATACTTGCAATATCCGAGACTTGATCGTCGGTATCCCAATACCTAGTTCAATCTCACAACCGACATTGTCATTTACTCATTCCGTGATATTCTATCCCCATGACCTAGTCACATGTTGCAACATTGGATGAATCTCATCGAGTAGGCCCAGAGTATCTTTCTGTCATGTGGATGAATAAATCCCGCTCTTGATGCATACGCCTCAACCTACTCCATTGGAAACCCAAGAGACACCTTTGCAATCAATCCTTTTACGGTAATAACGGTTGATGAAATCAAAACCTCCTCCAGAAGTAGTGATTAAATATGATCTCATGGTCTAAGGATTAGGTTATAACGTTTCTTATTATTGCAACGTGAACATCGTGACACGATCATGTTGCATAATAATATTGGGTATGTCCATCGTGGCATTTACACAATGGCATGAACCTCATTGTCAATTGATGTATTTTTCACATGATCCAGAAACTGATTATCAGTTGACCAATGAGCTAGTATAGAGGTTTACGAGGGACTCTGATTGATTAATACCACACATGTGTCGGTGTTTCTGGACTGACACATGTTGACGAGGGTTAACTCGACAAATATCCTAGATGAAGGACTTAGGATCGGGGGAAGAGGGCGTCGGATGAACTCGAAGGTAAAGAGCAGTCAAACAAGGTGTGTATCGAGAATAAGCGTGGTATTGAACTTGGCTCAATCTCAATCTGTCCCTGGCCGGCCTCTCCTGGCCCCTATATATAGGTGGCTAGGTCTCAAGGAACCGGTCGGGTTCAATACAAATTACAACATTCATATACGATACAGACTCGTATTTCGACTATGATTATGTCTGGGCCTAGCTTAATGGGCCTCAGGGGTACACAGGTAATGGGATCTATTATCTATACCCTTGTCACATGTATATCACAGTATTAAACTTATTATGAACTCTTTGAAATATGCAAATAAACCCTTTATTATTTTCCTCTAGGGCATAATTCCTTCAGTGGCACTTTTTTAAAGTGCGGCTAAAAATTAAAATGCAGCTAAATATTGCATCTTTAGTGGAACTTTGTTGAAAGCGCCGCTATAAATAGTATTTTTAGTGGCACTTTTTTAAAGTGCTATTAAAAATACCCCTTTTTCGGCATTTTGCCATTGTGCAACTAAAAATGGAAATCTTTAGTGGTATTTCTTCAAAGTGCCACTGAAGATGGATATTTTTAGTGGCGCTTTGCTGAAAGTGCCACTAAAAAATACCGAATTTTAGTAACATTTTTTTAAAAATGCGGCTAAATATGCCTATTTTTAGTGATACATTGAAGAAATGCCTCTATAAATAGCTACTAGATAATAATCCTCACATATACCTACACAACCTATTATAACAATAAATTGCAACTAGTCATCGCATCATACTTTTAGAATTGATCCTGGTTGCTCTTGGTTCGTTGGTTGCCCATCGAACAGCAGCAGGTCGGATGCGTGGAAACAAATTGCACGGTGAGCCCAAAGCCTAGTCTCGTTCCCATGGCGCGATTACATATACTAGCACAATACCCGTGCGTTGCTACGGGTAGATCAAGTGTTCAGCCCATATATTTCAAAACAATTAGATTGATTCATACAAAAACAATTAGATTTTGTTATCATTGAATGTAAATGGGTTTTAGATATTTGGTCAACCCAAGTTCCGTTGTATAAAACTTGGTGGTATTCAGTCTCTTTTCCTTTCCAACAACATTGCCTTGGGCCTATCCATTGTCGTCTTTTTCCATGAATGGTTTTAGCGTTCACCTCATATGATATACATCATGTGTTTAATAGTTTTATCATATACAAAGTAATTAGTATCAACATTAAGTCCATAAAATAATTATTATCCAAAATCTGCAACTTCTGGCCACACAATGCCTACTAATGAGATACACAAGTTTTACAGGAGTGAGGTGAAAATACAACCAAAGTAGCTCATCAATGATCAAGCCTTTTGTTCTCTGAAGAATTGACAATAGTGAAAGAGGTGAGATACACAAGTTTTATATCATCACTGATCAAGCCTTTTGCTCATGAGGTACACAAGTTTTACTGTTCTGCACATCAGTCTACAGCACACGCAGAATCAGGCAATGGTGTTAGAAACAGCCTAGATAAAAAGTCCAAAGTAGCCTAATTCCATACAAGCTAGTAGCACTTTGCACAGTAGTACTGTATTGGTTATGACTGCTATTGATCGATCGCCATCACAAGCACTTTCCAACTCTGAACCTGCAAAAGGAAATGCTAATAATGCTGAAACATCCTCTAATGAAATGGAACGACCAACCTTGCAGTGGTACAGGATGTAAATTGACTGTTGGCTGTAGTTCTGGTACTCTAGCAACCGTTGTAACTATTCTCCCTTGACGGCGACTGGTGCTCATCGACGAACTGCTAGCTCAAGGAGTAGCAGACTCAAAGAAGTCCTAGAGGTGCCCCCTTCTGCGGACGATGAGGCGGGAGGAGTCCCGTGGTGACCACCCCCTGCCGCTCATGGCACTCAGCTGAAAAGCTTAAATTAGCTGTTATGAAAACATTTTGACTGGATGTATATATACATGCGCAATAGTACCTTGTTATGTGCTAACCTGATTCAAAACCCAAAGAGTTAACTGAATTTGTGCATACTGCATCCAGACAACCACACTCCTAAACAAATTGAGTATGCACATATCGTCTAGAGCATCTGTGAGAGATAGAGATACATAAAACACATGTATAATTAAGGTACATGGTATTGAAACTTCTATCAAGAATTTGATATAGAAAATCATTTGGGTTGGTAGATCCACAAACGTAAGCTACTTAGTTCCACCCTAGAGGTTAGATTAAAACAAAACTGGATGTGAGCTAAAAAATCTGCACTACTTTCAGAGAGTTACTGTGGTGATTATTTATAAATCTCCAAAATGAAAAGAGTGGCAGTGAAAGAGAGAAAGATTATAATATCCATTTAGTTGAATTAAACCAGAGAGAACAGAGGATGAAATAGTGCAGTTGATATCTGGAAAGAACCAGATCCACACAAGGTAGTTAGACAATCTCACCCGTTATTAAATTGCTTTGAAAATTTGACATAGTGAAATGCTTCGATCCCACAGAATACTGAAAATCAACAGTTATCCTACAATGCCTTGCGACACGAGCTTAATCTTCTCGTAGGAAACGCCGAACTGCGATGATAACATGCCTTGCAACACGAGCTTAATCTTCTCGTACATGACCAACATGATCAACATAGCTCCTTCGCTGGTCATGGACCAACGACGAGTGCAGGCTAGACGTGCGCACAAGAGATCGAGCGGCCACTGAAAGAGACAGAGGCGCCAATTGCTGGGACATGCAGGTCTGTCCTGGGAAATCTACATCGAGGACATGAATTCAAGTTCATCAACAACGAACATATGTATTAAACTGCACTGAACATAAAAGGTCTACATGCTGTTAAACTTGAACATAAAAACACATTGAAATTGAGAATATAGTGTTTAGAAGCAATGCATACAGAATACGTACAAAGCATAACACCAGTGCATAAGACATGTATAAGAAGCCAGCAAGGTAGTTTCAGGCTTTCGGATGACATGATCTGGATGCCTCATATTCGAAATTTGGAGTCAGTGCAAACTAAATCTGAAATTTACAGTAAGTCTCCAGCAGGTGCTCGCGTACAAGGTACAACAATCAGCAATACAGGGCATGGTATCCTCAGTGAAAACTGAAAATCTTACCGAAGCTGATGCCCGTCTACGGCTCTACGCAGACACCAACAGACCATGAGGAACTTTGGTGGCCTCGGGAGCCCCTGCTCCACGGCCTTCGTCCGCCCGGTGAACAACAACTCCAGTTCTTACAGGTACAGTATGCACATCTGTACGTGCACAGAAGCAGGCACGGTGGAAGGCGGTGAGCGGCGTCGACTCCACTGACGCCAAGGCCCTGGCCGCCGCCGACATGTCCACCTCCGAATCGCTCGCAATGGTCAACACACGCGAGTAGGGGCAGGCAAAGCTGCCGCCGATGCAGACATGGTGCAAGAAGGGGAGGGACTGCAGCTCGATCCGGCCTCGGAGGACTTGAGTCCGATCTGGCATCTCCTCGGCCGGGAGAGATCGAAGCCGTGGATCCAGGGAGAGGACGAACATGCACTTTGTTTAATGATTTGTAGGACCGTAGACTTATGACACCACATACTTGACCTAATGATCCAAGCCAAGACAGGCAAAACCAGTATACACAGGTGAAACGGCAATGCAGAGGCTTCTTTGTAGTGTGAGTATGCGGTATACACATGACGACGCAGATGGCGGAGCTTATGCGGGGCATGTAGCGCAGCGGCAGACCACCGCCTGTGACGACAATTCCGAGGCAAGCATTTCTTATGCACAACTATGAAGAACAATTTATAAAATTATTACTTTATTGAATTATTGTGCTTTATTTGAGTGGAACATTCGGCATAGATAACATTGCTTGATCACCACTGCATTTTTCAATGCTAGCGATTTTCTAG
Source organism: Dactylis glomerata (assembly GCA_007115705.1). NCBI lineage: Eukaryota > Viridiplantae > Streptophyta > Magnoliopsida > Poales > Poaceae > Dactylis > Dactylis glomerata. The sequence goes on along the minus strand of QXEO01001024.1, from coordinate 41,754 downwards.
TACAATTTCTGTCCAAACGGATGCCAACGCATAAACATCGGTGATTAGGTGATGTGTAGTACTAAAGATCAATTCTCAAACAACAAACATTACACATTTATACTTCTCAATCCAGCAATAAAAATACAACCTAGCAAACATGGGGTTGTCCAAAACTTACTGTTTCAATTAGATCAAACAAAACAAAATCTGAAGGGGGTGGGCAGCCAAACCAACTTATGAGCGTCCTAGAACCAAGAATAGATCAAATGCGTCAACCAGTTGGCCTTCTTACCGTTGTTTCTTTCTCTTCCCACTAATATAAATGACACTCAACAAACAAACCATTCTGACTATTTTCACAGCTAGGTCCATCCATTAACACATGAAGCTAAAAAGCTCATAATAAATGATAACTAAACAAAATTTGCCAAAATACCAGATACCTCACTACAGGCCCCTGAAACACATTGATGGAGACCTTGGTTATTCTCCACGTCTTCATTGCAAAACGAAAATACTCCTGCAAGTGAAATCAGTAATGAAACTTCAGAAAGGTGAAGACAACTTCCATAGCATATGTCTCTATAGGTTAAAAGGAAACGTAAAGAAACACACTTTGATACTCAGCCCCGGTGAGCTGCTGCATTTGCCTCCTCCAGCAATGGATCAAAGTTGGTGGCATGATCCACGATGAGGTTGACATACATTTTTTTACTTCCCCTTATTGCCAATCCCTTCAGCTGCTTCACTAATAAGCCCATGTTACAGAAAAACCACCATTTATGCACCATATTTTCCTTAATCAGAAAATTTACAAGCACATTCTTACTCTCTACCTTAATGGACTCATAGGTCTTCAGATCCACTGAAGAACGTTGATGGTGTCATCTGAAATTATGCAAGGGGTCACCTGCGTGACCAGTGCGCCTCCCTGATGTGATGCGCCGTCCGACCATGGCCACTGTAGTCCGTTGCCCTCTCCCTTAGATTGACACACCGAAGAGCAGCATGCGACACACATAGAGAAGTTGAGAGAGATCAAGAGTATTTTACAAAGTTAGGACAGGGATGTCCATCGCTCACAAACTTTTGCCAATCATAAAATCCCTATGCATGATCTTTTATCGACAGACAAATTCTGAGAAACTCACCTTCTGAAACAATTTACAGGCACAGAGGGCGTACTGGAGTTGAGGTCTCAGGAACCTCTCCAGATTCACTGCCTCATCACAACCGGCGGCACTGCACCCACCTCTGCCGTTGCTGCTTGTGTCTTCATGGCAGAAATCAACTGAGATGCAACGGAATTGAATCGACCTGCTTCTCTAATTCCTCATGCGAGTCTGGTCACCCCTGCAGTCTCTGCCGGATCCCGAGTCTCGGGCGTTGCCTTGTGAGTCCGCGACGGCGGTAGAGACAACGGTCGCTGTCCCAGGCCTGGCTCCCTCCTTGTCGCCGGAGGTCACAGTGTAGCGCCTGCAGCCGTGCGCCCATAGCTACACCCGACCCTGAGATCGAGCGCCTAGAGCTGCCCCCAACCGATCGACGCACCGCCGCTCCTCCTCTTCACCATGGCAATGGCTGCCCTTCCGATCTCTCCGAGACGCTATGGGGGCCGCGCCAGTAGCTGCCCTAGACCCTCAGATTGATCTCCCCTTCTCTTCTCCCCTAGTGTGCTGACCGTGAGTTGAGCAGGTCCGGAGGCGGAGGAGGGCGTGGTTGGGGTGCGGAGGCGGAGGAGGGCGTGGTGAGTTGAGCATGGTGCGGAGGCGACCGATTTTTTTGACACGGGACGACGGGCCGATTTTTTTGACGGAGGAAAGTGAACGGACGATTGGTTTTGTGACCATCACGACCTCAAGCATATTATTAGTAGAGATTACTGTTTAGGAATAGCTGATGCTCTCTCCGTTTTAAAATATAAGATATTTTAGTTTTATGAAATAAATATATTTAGACTTTTTTAGTGTGTACTAATACACTAAAAATGTCTAAAATATATTTGCTTCACAAAGCTAAAATATTTTATATTTAAAAATGGAGGGAATACTATTCGATTCAATTTAGATTTACATACTGGTGGAGCACAGTGACCAGGCCGACAAGATATCCTGCTCCTCCTCTTGGAGGACACGGATGGCGTGCGCCGGGGAAGCATCAACGCTGAAGTCAAGCGTGGCAACTAGGACAACATGATGACGGTATTAGGGCATCTTCAGCGGGCCGACGATGCAAACGGTTCGTCCTGGTACATTTATATCGGGGTCCAAATAGAAAATGGGTCCAGTCCAGCCCGCCTGGCCGGTGCACGTAGCGGGCCGACGAATCCTATCCGCCCTGGTTTTTTTAGTTGTTTCAAATTCAAAGCTAATGAAAATAGGCGTGAATTGAATTAAACTTGCATTGATTTAAACAAAATTTACAATGAGATTTAAAAAAAATCTAATAACTACGACGCCAGCATCTGTGCCGCCGCCAGCTACGCCTACTCGTCATCGCCGGAGACGAGGTCGACGAAGACCTCCGGCTAGGGCTGCATCGGCGGGTTGATGACCACTCCGTGCATGTGGTCACGTCGGGAACGCTGGGCGGTGGTGGTGGCAATTGCATCCAAGAACTTGCAATTGCATCCAAGGATTTGCTAGATACTAGAGTAATGGTGAGACAGGGAGTTGATTTTAGTTGATTCTGAAGTAGTTATCATACAAAATATTCCATAATCACACCACCCTGGTGACTAGATTCTATATTTTGAATTGCCGTGGACATATTATATGTTCTAGAACTAGTTCTTGTTTTCAATTGCTATGAACATAGGTATATGTGAACTACAATTTTTGTGAAATATAGTTGATATATTACTGTGAAGATGTTTTGATAAATCTTCAAACCATCTGAGATGTAATTGTGAGCTAGTTATTGGTAATTGTTAGGCTAAACAATGGTAGAAATATTACTGTAATTTTATCTTTAGTGGCACTTTGTAAAGCGTAGCTAAAAATAGGATTTTTAGTGACGCTTTGCAAAATGCCTCTAAAGATCGGATTTTTAGTGGCGCTTCGCAAAATGCCCCTAAATATGGTTATTTTAGGTGGCGCTTTTCAAAGTGACACTAAAAATCCTATTTTAAGTGGTGCTTTGAAAAGTGCCACTAAAAATCCTATTTTAAGTGGCGCTGTGTAAAATGCCACTAAAAATAGGCAGTGACACTTTTTAAAATGCCACTAAAAATACCTATTTTAGTGGCGCTTTTTCAAAATACCACAATATTGTTTAGCAATGCGATTAAATTTGTCACTTTTTTAAACGCCATTAAATATTTTTAGTGGCACTTTTTTTTAGTAGCACTTTGAAGTGTCACTAAATTGAAGCTGTCTTGTAGTGGGGAACCAAGAGGGACACGACAAGGAATACGTCGGCCGAGAGGGACACGGAATATACAGCAGATAGAGACCAGTCGGATAAGGCCTGTTCCGGAGGAAATCGATTCTAACATGAGAAGACTCCGATCACGTACGATTGCTACATATAAGTCCCCGTAACCAGTCCACCAAACTCGTCAAAGCGAGATTCTTTCGTTCGCGTCATCGGAGTTGCCGGCGTAAAACTAGCTAGTCCTCGATTTGAGTTTTGCACCCTCCTTCAGGAGTTCAGGTACTAAACCTAATCTCCCATTGCCGTGCAGGGCCAAGTTTCTCTTATTGTTATATTATAACCCTAACGCTAGCTATTGTTTTGTATTTCAGCATGTTCGGGAGATTATAGGTAACCTATGGTCAAGAAACCTCGAGAGACAAGATATGCAGGTGAGGGATCTTTTAATCATGCATGATATGGTGTGCAAATAGCTATTGGTCGTGCCCGGCCACTTTGTTTCGATGCCTGATTGGTGTCTATTTTGCTTCGTGATGGCAACGCGATTTATCTAGTACTATTATCACTAAAGCATCCTTACCAGCTAGAATAATTTCGCAAAACTCTCGTGTAAGGTGTACCAGTCTGCTGCCTGGAAAAAATGTACTCCCTCCGATCACTAATATCTATCTTTACATAAATATATTTAGACATTAAAATATATACATATAAAGACATGTATTAGTGGTCGGAGAGAGTACATGAATTAATATAAATTTTGTACTTATTAATTTAGTACAAAATCACCGATACTTATTTTTGATCGAATGGAGTAACTAAGATATTGTTTGACAGTCAAAGCTAGCATTTCTAGATATTAAAAAAAGGTAATTTTACATCTCTACCAGGAAGTATTTTTAAACATGGGTACAAGATGTACCAGGTAATTACACTAGCATTAGGAAATGCGACCAACCAATTTGTAGCTACCCAGAAGTATTTGTAAGCAGAGCATGCACATCCTAGTATTTGGTACAGGATGCACTAGGTTGTTGGTTGACAAAAAATGATCAAAGAGAAACAGAATAAGGTTTGATTACTGGGGAGTACTAGAGCTAGCGTAGATTGCACCAATCGCAGCATTTTCTCGGAAGGGTGGATGCCTAACCGGTATCTAGCGGCACCGCTAGAAATGCATTTCCTTTCGTGATGGGTTTAGCGGAGCGGACAGGCCTCGGGAAGCGTCAGAGATCCTCATCCCGATCGAGACCTTGAAGAACGGAAGAACGAATTGGTTGAACTCTACCGGAGAAACGATGAATCGGTTCGAGCACGGCACCGTGAATGGATGGAACTACTCTCGCCGGACGCAGGCGTCCATGCGCAGCGGGGCAGATCGACGGAATCCTTCCTCGCTGGAGACCCCGAGGTCCAAGAAAAGATGAGGGAAATTAAGGAATTATGTCTACTAATTGACTCGCAGCACAAGGATAGAAGAATGAAACTACTCTCGCCGAACGCAGGCGTCCATGCGCAGCGGGGCAGATCGACGAAATCCTTCATCGCTGGAGACCCCGAGGTCCAAGAAAAGATGAGGGAAATTAAGGAATTATGTCGACTAATTGACTCACAGCATAAGGATAGAAGAATGGAACTACTCTCGCCGGACGCAGGCGTCCATGCGCAGCGGGGCAGATCGACGGAATCCTCCCTCGCTCGAGACCCCGAGATCCAAGAAAAGATGAGGGAAATTAAGAAATTATGTCTACTAATTGACTCGCAGCACAAGGATAGAAGAATGGAACTACTCTCGCCGAACGCAGGCGTCCATGCGCAACGGGGCAGATCGACGGAATCCTCCCTCTCTAGAGACCCCGAGGTCCAAGAAAAGATGAGGGAAATTAAGAGATTATGTCTACTAATTGAGTCGCAGCACAAGGATAGAAGATCCCGAAAAACGGAGCTGCTCCAGGATACTGCTCCTCACCGGTCGTTCAATTGAGCAAGCACGTACGGCTACAACTAGCTTGTCGATTTGTTTGAAGAATTTCAATGCTTGTCTACGGGTTATACGCAATCTCCTCTATATAGTACTTCCATTCATTCATGCTTCTTTACTACACGATATGATTTCTACTAGATTTTAGGGCGCGCCTTGGCGCGCGTTCTCCTATTTTTCATGAGCTACGACTGCTCAATGATTCATTTGTTTTATCTTTCTGTTGTTACCTTATTAGGGATAAAAAGAATCCATGTGCTACGACTACGGCTGAGTGATTTATTAGGTGGTTTTTGTATCTCTTGAGATAGTACATTTAATATTTAACATCATGTCATAGAAGTAAAGGCAATATTTTGCTTATTTTAATATTAGTTTGAGGAGGGTTTCCTACTAGTGGAGTATTAGTAAGGAATCACTGTAAAACTTGTACTAAATTATACCATATGATGTACATATGAATGCTTATAAAACACTTTAGGAAATTGCATCCATATTATGCTTTACTTTGAGCTATTTTGAGTCCGAAGACTAGATGGGTAAAACTATGAACCCTGCTTGTTTTTAATCCTAAGAAACACCTTTTACTTACAATTACATACACATTTATTTTCAATATTAATTAAATCTGAAATACAAAAAAACATCTATCGCAGTTGCATTTAGTTATTTATATAGTTTGCACCACTACCAACGCTATTAGGCCACTATCTTGCATACATCATTTAGTTTATCTTTCATATTCCATTTAGTTTACTTTACTTGCTGCATATTTACTTTTGTTACCATATTTACATACTTGTTTTCAATTCTAATTTGAAACCTTGTATTCGATAAGCACTTGGTGGAGTTGGGACACAAGGCAACACTTATTTGTTTTAATGGTTGTTTGAAAAGGAAAGAGTAATTTCTACTGATTTCCCGAACGTTGTATATAAATCCTCGAGTCACCCTTGTGGGGTAAAACACCCTTGCTACATCACTATGCGTTTGGAGTCCTACCGAGTTGGTGTCAATGCCCCTAGCCCTCCCTCTAAACCCATCTGTCCCTTTGCCTCTGGCCTAAACACTAACTCTTATTCAGAGTTGGTGAACCTACACCCTCCTACCCCAAGATTTCTTGCTCGCTCTGCCGTCTCCACCATGGCGTCAACGGCTTCGTGTAGCCCACGGCTTGTCTGGCCTTCTCCGGTGCAGCCAACTGCGGTGTCTCGGCCAGTCTTACACATCACACATACAAATATAAACAAATACACCAGGGTAACGTGAACACGATGGCCACCCCTATGTAATCCTACATGTATATGGAAAATATTTGTTTGCAGCCATCGTTGATATTTGATGTTCTGCTTAGTTCTTTGCACTAAGAAACTTGAATATTATGCACATACATGTTCCAGAAGCTAGATATTTTGTACGAGTGAAATGCCGTCATTAAGTTTTTTAGTCTTCAAACTGGGCGACTCATGAGTCATCCTGGCACAAAAAATATCTGGGATAGTCTAAATGAAATATAGCAAATTCCAGAGACACAAAAGTACGTTCCATGTCTTCTCTATTTTTCTTAATAGAAAGAATATATTTGTTGCATTTACACTTATGAATACTAGATGATTCTCCGCGCGTTGCTGCGGAAAATGTTATCTAAAATTATTGTATTACTTAGAGTGATAAATAAAAGAATGATACATGAGGATGATGTTAGAGGTAAAACCAATTCTCATTCGTCCTGTATATCACTCGAAGTTTAGAAAACAGACCGACTGGTAATTTTGCCATGGAACAAACAGGTTTAATGTTCACAATAAGCTAAAATCCACACTTGCTCTGCAAGGGAATAACTTTCAGGCTGCAACTAAAGCATCACAATAACCTTGATTTCTAGATGTGACCCTAAGTTTTGGCCTAGTGTAATCTCCAGTAGTAGGAGGTATTCAAGTATCATCGAATCATAAGGCTTCACCTTCTAAATATACATGTGGTCTCCAACTGTTTCTTGTCTGATGTGAAATCTCCCTTGTGAAAAATATTATTGGCTGTCATAGCATAACCCTGCAGAAAATTAACAAACCAATCCACTATCAGTGCATTACCTTTACCCAAAATGACATCATTGAGGTGGTTCCAAGCTTCAAAAATAGAAACAGTAGCCTAACTCTCTTGGAATAAGCAACTAATCAGATCCCGTCCTAGTAAATGAACTTGGGAGGTAACCACACTGATTGTAAAGCAAAATGCCAGTTTCTTCAACATTTCTCTGCAAGATATATGTAATTAGAGAGAGTGCAAAAGAAAGAGGAACTGAAATACTGTCTCGTCAGGGTAAATATGTGAGTATGAATACTTAACTTTTTGTATGTATAACCATTTCATCTACATCATCATCCTTGAGTGGGCAATTGTGAGACGTCAAAAGTAATTCTCGTGAATGTTATTTAAAGATTGTACCCTGCAAAATTATCCTATGAATTACCAATGACCTACTTCATCAGGAAAAAATTACACATGACCTAAGTATGAAGTGTGAATTTCAATTTCATAATTAATCTGTGATGCCAATCTGCTATGCATAAATCTGCAGCTGGGCAACAAAGAAGGGTAACTACCCTATAAAGCTAAATTAGTTAGAGAAATAGAGATATAAGAAAATATCATGGGATACAATGTGTATACGTATGGTAGGATAAAACATGTTCAACTTCCTTGATTTCCACATAGTAGAGTCAGTGGCGGTGTGTGCAGACATGTTAAAGTAATTCATAATATTACTACATGTAAATCATCATAAGGCAACACAGAATCAAAGTAAAACTAACTTGCAAACATCAGCATACTTCTATTATTCAAATAAGGTACATTCATCTCACGTCAAAATTTAACTGACACAAGATTTGCTAGACGATAAAAGAAGATTACAAATACCATACCATAAGTATACTTATCCAGAGACGATAAAAGAAGATGTGAAATATATTACTCCCTCCGATCGGAAATAACTGTCGGGGATATAGTACAAACTTTGTACTAAGCTAGTATAAAATTGCTGACAGTTATTTCCGATCAGAGGGAGTATCAAAATCTGAAGTTAATAACCAATCTGTGGTTTCGGGAGTAACAGAAATACACGGTATATTACGGATGCGGCTTGAGGGGCACACTCTTCAGAGAATTCCAAAACCTGAGTCAAAAATACTATGAATAATCTGCAAGCTGCTAAACGTTGGCAACAAATATTAAGCGATTTTCAACATTATACAATGCGTTTAATTAAGTTCTAGAATGAAGCATATTAAACAAATCAACAAAATGACACTGCCAATCCATATCCTTACCTGCTGAACTTCATATACCAACGAATTTCTGCAAAACAAATCAACAAAATGACACTGGAAATCCATATTGTTATGAGAGAGAGAGACTAACCAAAAAAAGTGAATGCATGCTGAGGCCGTCTGGATGGAGAAATTAGGAATACAGGCAGAGAGTACATCCCTGAAAGCAAACTGCATAGGATCTGCACACAGTCACATAGACTGGCAAAATCAAGAAGAGAAAATAAGAACAATAAGGGAGACAGAGACGGACGTAGGATATGGGAACATGACGCGGCCTGGTGGAAGGCCGATGGCCGATGTATACCGGTTCTGTGTGTGCAGCCGTTGAAGACGAACGGACTTGCCGGCAGCTGGTGTACAGGGGATGGGGAGAAACCCCTTAACACAAACGTGATTTTTCTCTTGGCCGAGCGGACGCTTCCGCTAGCTGATTCGTCTGATGGCTGGGAACGAAACAGGTAGCCAACAGAGATCGGGAGGGATTGCTCACCAGCGCGGCGCAGCGACGGGATGTGGCCTTTGGAAGTGGAGCTCAGAATTTATAGGGGGAAAATGTGCAGAAATCCATGCGATTCCTCCATTAGTTTCCGATTATAATGGAGGTTGTGGGGAGATGAATTCTGAGTGCCGTCGCGGGGTTGATTGGAAAGGAGAAACGGATGCCTTCAATGCTTCCACTCGATGGGGAATTGCTTGATGCGGCTGAAGGAGTGCCGTCACGGGGTTGATTGGGAAGAGAAAACAGAAGTCTTCAATGCTTCTATTCGATGGGGAATTGCTTGATGCGGCCGAAGAAACCGGTACGGTGGAGAAGAGAAGCAACATTTTTTCGGGCGTGGTTTTCTGGGATTGGGCTGCCCATGTAACTGGGCTGTGTTTAGGCTCGGGGAGGCCTGCATGGTACGTATTCCTTTGCCTGCTGTCGATGGAAACGTGCGAGGAAAAAGGATTTGACTGCTGTAGTCGTGTGAGGGAAACGGCCGAAAAAAAGATGTGACGTGGCATGCTTGCATGTTTAGAGAATTCACTTAGTGGGTTGCTTTCATATAGGTATTATAGATATGCTGGCCTTACCCAAGGCCATCATCCCGGATTTTAACTCCCCTGAACGACGACGAGGCAGACCCCTCTCACACGAACGAATGTGAGGCTTGAAAACCTTCTGCTAGCTTTTATTTTGTTATAACGTCCTTATATTGCAATGGAAATGAAACATATGTATATTGTTTTCATAGTTCACTCACATGCAGGCCAAAGGAGGATAAAGGCGAACATGCTCGTAGTTCGCGATCTATTTGTCTCGACGCAATGCTAGCTCAAATTTAGGCTTGAAGTGAGTACCCTCCATGGCCACATCTCAGGCCTCCGATCCGTTTTGCGGTGTCCTATTGGTCGTTGGGCATTGGCCTTAGTATGCGTGTTGCATATACTCGAATTATTCTTAGACCATAGAAATACCAACCAAACTTGCTAAATGCCCGTGCGTTGCTACAGATCATCTAAAAATCATTGTGGTGCACGTAAACATAAAATGCATGGGAATTTTAAACCTCCATATCAAACATGTTGCTCCAGTTCTTCTCCCATTTGTCATTGTCGCCTCAACGGACCGCTTCTCCTCCAGCGTCCCAACTAATGCATCTTAGGTTCCATCATGTCGGAGAGCCACCCTCTCAATGTTGAACATGAAACATTAGTCAATGGTGGGCATGTTGTCTAGCGTAAGATCAGGCATCTCATAACGTCGTGTTCCTGTCATCATCATGGTAGCAGATTGACAAGACGTGCACTAATAGCTGCAGGTCTCTGCTCTTCATCCATGACGGTGAGATATCTGCAATGGTAGATACTCTCTTTGTCGACTTGCCCCTGCATGCAGGTGATGCTCGCCCTAACGATGCTCATGTTCCCTTTGATGTGCTGCCAGGCACGAACCGCAGAACCGCGTCTCGCTACCTCCCTTTCTCACTCGCCTCCTCCTCCTCTATCCCTTTTGTCCTGCGAGCGCTGCTTATACCGCCTAGAGAGCGTCCACCACTCAGCAGTCACCGACTTCCAGAGGCCTCAGCACGTCGCCGTCTGCCTCCCTTCCTCATTGGTTGCGCCCTCACGTAGCTCTTCCTAATGGATCATAAGCCGCCAGCTTCTTCTTTACACGCGTGCCGCCCATCCCCTTGCTTGTGGGATCGCGCGATCATGACCGAGGAGACACCTCTGCTGCATCCGCAGGACGGCCGTGACGTATGGCGTCGGAGGACAGCCGTGACCGAGGAGACGCCTCCGCTGCATCCACGGAGTGGACATGGTGAGGACGATCACCGAGAGGCCCGTCTCCTTGGCATCTAACCACCGGCGTGGCAGCCCAAACCGCCAAACGCGTTCGCAGCGCGAATGGAGGGTAGAGCGAGTGATGTCCAAAATTATGAAATTAAATCTACACACAGGTAATGATGTAATGTAGAAGTATGCAACATTTGATTACGAAATTCTTTATAGATTTAAAATATGCATACTCAGATCTAGATGTTTGCTATTTTTGTGTAGCCCAAAATATAAAGTATTTAAACATGATTTTTTGTACGTTTGTGGGATAAATAGTTGGTTACATGCCAAAAACAATCCAGCTTTCTTTTGAAACTATAAAACATGATTTTCATTTATTTTCAAAAATAGGATAACTTGTGCCCATATGCACCAAATCCTTACTTAAATTAAGGGTGGCTGATACCATACCAGTTTAAAGCTAGAGCATAAACATACCTCCCGTGGCGAACTTTTGTTATCCCCTGCTTGTCCCCTGTCATCCGGCAGTTGTGGTCATTTATCCATCCAAAGCTCATCCATGGTCTTGCAACCTCCACTTTTTGGGGAACCGATAGATAATAATTTTTCTTTGGTTGAATCCCAGATTAGTGACATCCCTCAAATATTAGAAGAAGAGAGTAATATCTTATGTGCCGAATTTACTGAAAAGGAAATTCATGATGCAGTCATGCAAATGGAAAAGAATAAGGCGCCCGGTCCGGATGGTTTTCCGGCGGAATTTTACCAAAAGTTTTGGGAGGTGATATAAAAAATGATTTGTTAGTATTGTTTAAGGCTTTTCACAAGGGAGAGCTTCCACTTTTTCATCTAAACTTTGGCACAATAGTTCTTTTGCCAAAGAAAGAAAATGCAATTCAGATTCAACAATATAGACCAATATGTTTATTAAATGTGAGTTTTAAAATATTCACTAAGGTCACGAATAATAGAATTTTGAAGGTCGCACACAAGGTGGTCAGACCTTCTCAAACGGCATTTATGCTAGGAAGACATATCTTGGAAGGTGTAGTGGTTCTACATGAGACAATTCATGAAATTCATACAAAGAAATTGGACGGTGTTCTGCTTAAAATTGATTTTGAAAAAGCTTATGATAAGGTTAATTGGCAATTTTTACAACAGGCATTGCGTATGAATTGTTTCCATACAAAGTGGTGTAAATGGATTCAAGATTTTGTTAGTAGAGGGAGCGTAGGTATTAAAGTGAATGATGAAATAGGTCATTATTTTCAAACAAGAAAGGGCTTGAGACAAGGAGACCCTCTTTCTCCAGTTTTGTTTAACTTAGTGGCTGACATGCTTGCCATGTTAATTAATAGGGCCAAAGAAGATGGCCAGGTTGAGGGTCTGATACCACACTTAGTAGAGGGAGGTGTTTCAATGTTACAATATGCGGATGACACCATAATATTTTTAGAAAATGATCTATAAAAAGCTCTAAACATGAAATTAATTCTATGCATCTTTGAACAACTATCTGGACTGAAAATAAACTTTCACAAAAGTGAATTTTTCTGTTTTGGGAAAGCTAAAAATGCTGAAGATCAGTACAAACATCTTTTTGGTTGTCAATCTGGAATGCTCCCTATCAAGTATCTGGGAATTCCTATTCACTTTAGGAGATTAAGAAATGGCGAATGGAAGCCAATAGAGGACCGTTCTGAGCGTAAACTAAGTAGTTGGATTGGTAAAATGTTGTCATATGGAGATAGATTAATTCTCATTAATTCAGTACTTACGAGTTTGCCAATGTTTTTTACTTTCGTTTCTTGAGATTCCCAAGGGTGTTCGAAAGAGATTAGACTTTTTTAGATCTAGATTTTTCTGGCAATCCGATGGGCAGAAGAGAAAATACAGATTGTCCAAATGGAATATAATCTGTCGTCCAAAGAACCAAGGGGGACTTGGTATAGAGGTTTTGGAAATAAAAAACAAAAGTCTTTTATGCAAGTGGTTATTCAAATTAATGAATGAACAAGGAGTTTGGCAAGAGTTGTTGTATAACAAATATTTACATTCAAAAACTTTATCTCAAGTTTCTGTTAAACCAATGGACTCACCATTTTGGAAGGGTCTAATGAAGGTAAAGGAAGAGTTTTTTAGTAGAGGGTCGTTCAAATTAGGTGATGGGATGAATACTAGATTTTGGGAGGACACGTGGTTAGGTGATAAGCCGCTAGCTGACCAATATCCTTCATTATATAGTATAGTGCATAGAAAACAAGTTTCTGTGGCTAATGTTTTGAATCAAGCTCCTTTGAATATATCTTTTCGTCGCACGTTGTCTAATGGTAGGTGGCGCCTGTGGCTGCACTTGGTTGAACGACTTATGCATATCAATTTAACAAGTGAGACAGATACTTTTGTTTGGGGCCTAGCAAAATCTGGTAGGTATACGGTCAAGTCTATGTACCTAGATATTATTAACGACGATACAAAATTTCTGCGTAGATACATATGGAAGATGAAGGTACCATTAAAAATCAAGATTTTTATGTGGTTTGTTCATAGAAAAGAAATCCTAACTAAAGATAACCTCAAAAAAAGAAATTGGGACGGGGACACGAAATGTTGTTTCTGTGATGATGAAGAATCGGTTAATCACATTTTCATAGAATGCCCTTTTGCTAAAATAGTCTGGCGCATCATCCACATGTCGTTTGGTCTAGCTCCTCCGAAAAATATTAAAAACTTGTTTGGTAATTGGCTCACAGGGATCCCAAAACAAGATTTGGTGAATATTAGAGTTGGGGTATGCGCAGTTTTATGGGCATTATGGAATACTCGTAATGATGTTGTGTTTAACAAACCAAAAAAACATACTTGTATGCAGGTTATCCCCATGAGTACCCACTGGATCCGTTTGTGGTCCTATCTTCAGCCAGAGGAGAAGATGGGAGACACGGATTCTGGGTGCAACCGTATGGAGACGGTCACTCGGGATTTATTCAACCGTTGCGGCTGGCGACATCGTTTTAGAATATCCACTTGATGTATCTACATAGAGTCTTCTCTTGCTTTTTTCGTTGGCTGATTCAGGTGTCGAATTTATGCGACCAGTGATTGTAATAAGTTTGAGAATTTAACTTGAATAAAGTAATAAAGAGCAAGACCATATGCATCTTTCTGATGCAGAGGCTGGGTCTACCCCATTTCAAAAAAAACCTGCTGACCTCCAATAGTTAATTAATTGCGTGAACATAAGTACTCCTATCTCTTTGTTTTAGTTTTGGGATTTCTATTTTCGTGCCCTCGGGTCCTTAGTTGTGCTCAGTTTTCCCCAGCCACTTAACTTTTCCTCAGTTTTCCCCTCTCTCTAGTTTGAAACCCCTTGCAGACGCTCGGACGGGAGGGTTGCCGTCTGGTTAGAGGCCTTGACCGTTACAGGTGACGGCTAGGGAGCCACGGTGGTTGTGAATTGACCGATGCTTTTGAATGGTGCTGACGGGTAGGGTCAGGAGACACGTCGGAGCAACCATCCATCTATCGCTGACGTGTGGGCTGTTTTATTTCCTAATTGTATACGCGGTGCTGCCAATGACAAATGGGGCCGCTCTATAGGGCTGCCGCAGCCAATGACCAGTGGGGTCGTGTATTTTTCAGGAAAAGACATATATTGCCGCTCTGTGGGGCTGCCACAGCCAATGACCAGTGGGGTCGTCTATTTATCTAGAGAAAATCATATATTGCCGCTCTGTGGGGCCTCCACAGCCAATGACTGCTGGGGTCGTCTATTTATTTAGAGAAAATCATATAGAGCCGCTCTGTGGGGCCGCCTCGGCCAATGACCGCTGGGGTCGCCCTTAGTGAAAAGGCATATATCCCTGCTTTTAGTTAGAGAGAAGCAACAAGTTCGCTAATTAATTTTTCTTAAGCTAGACCCAACAGATGACTATTTTCGTAGCTTAATCTAAAGTGAATCTTATGCTAAACATGGCTGGAATCTAGTGTTGTGTATCTCATTAGTCATCGGAGAACCGTTGGCAGCTCGTTCCCCACCCTCGGACGGAGCAGCCATTGCCGGCGCCTCGTCGTGCCGCCAGCTCTGTCCCCCGGCGGAGTCGGATGGACTGCGGCGTTGCACGTCAACCACGGCTCCAGCACTTGTTTCATCCGCACGCATTGTACCCACCGCAGGAAAGTCCGCAACAAGCAGATCCGCCGCCCACGACGACCGGGATTTGTTCCGCGCACCAATTGGTAGTATAGCTTGGTAAGACCTCCGCTTTTGCCTTCCCCGCTCGGTTCCCATAATTTATTGGTGTTTGCAGGTGCGAAATAGTCCTCAATGTCTGGTCGTAGCGGGTACACCGACGAGGGTGGGGATTCGATCATGTCGTGGCCACGTTCTACTTCTCCTACCTCGTCGGAAGTGCAGGTATCTAGCTTCTGCTCTCTGTACTATCGTTGAAGTTTAAGTGCTGCCATGGCCTATTGGAGTGATTTTAGTTGTTCTTTTTTCCATTATTGTTACAGTTTGCCAGGCAAGCCGATGATCCATGGTACATTGCATACCAAGATGAATCAACCCAGTGGTGTAGCCAGAGGATGGATTTGGAGGAGAAGGTGGCCAATTTAGGTGATGAATTGGCCCGTAAAAACCTGATGATATTCGAGCTGAAGCAAACTGTGGAGGAAGAAAAGAAGAATTCAGAGCTTATTCGCAAGGAGAAGTTGATACTTGAGACAGATCTTGCCGTATTTGATCAAGTGGTAGAAAATCTAGAACATGAACTTCAAGTGATGGGAGAGGAGAAAAGTAGATTCATCTGGGCAGTTTTATTAGGTGTCATCCCTGTCCTAGCAGTTATGTGGTTGTGGTAGATGATTTAGATAGTATAGAATTGTTATTCAGTAGATGGCTCTAACCACTGTATTTTGGTGTGGCTCTAACCACTGTATTTTGGCGTACAATTTCCTAGTTGTGCTAAGTAATGCGCGCGATAATTTTAGCATGCATGAACATCTTATAAAAGTGAAGGGATCCCAAAAGTGAAAGCATGTACCAGCCTCGCGGATCAAATACATATCAATCTTCTCAATCAAGTTGGGATAGCATTCAAATCATACATACGGATGTACAGGGACACATCGAGAAAGTGGAGAAGCTTTTTTTGAGACGGAGGTAGTAGTTCGAACAATTTTATCCCAATTTGAAATTGAAAAAAACAAATTTATCATAATTTATCCCAATTTGCGGCGTCGAACACGGCCGTGCACCGATGGGCTAGAAGGGCCGGGACGACGGGCGGCTGAGGGGTGGTCATCTGCGCCATCCGCAAACTCGGACATGGAGGAGGGCTGGATCTGCGGCTTCGCAACCACTCTTGGCACTGCCGCCGTCTTGGTGTACTTCATCAGCGACGGATGTGAGGAGGGATGGATCTGCGCTGTCGCAGCAATGTTGTAGGTGATGACTTCAATCATCTTGGCATCGATGACCACTGTCGACACGGCCGCCGTCTTGGTGTCCTTCATCAGCAACAGATCTGAGGAGGGCAACGGAAGTGAGACATCGGCAGGCTCTGACATTGAAGGCTGGATCTGCGTCGTCGCAGCGATGTTGTAGGCGATGGCTTCAATCGTCTTGGCATCAATGACCAGTGTCGACACGGCTGCCGTCTTGGTGTCCTTCATCAGCAACAGATCTGACGAGGGTAACGGAAGTGAGACATCGACAGGCTCCGACATTGAAGGCTGGATCTGCGCCATCGCAGCGATGTTGTAGGCGATGGCTTCAATGATCTTGGCATCGTTGACCACTGTCGGCACGGCCGCCGTCTTGGTGTTCTTCATCATCAACAGATCTGAGAAGAGAAACGAAAGTGAGACAGAGAGAGACATTTCAACTATTTCTGAGGGTTAGATCCTCACCGGCACTCTTAGATCCTCACTGGCACTCTTAGATCCTCACCGGCACTTTTAGATCCACGCCGCACGCACGGTTAGATCCGCGCCGCCGCACGCATGGTTAGATCCGCGCCGCCGCACGCACGCTGTAGTTCCGCGCGGCCGCACGCACGGTTAGATCCGCGCCGCCGCACGCACGCTGCAGTTCCGCGCCGCCGCGACCGCCAGAGTAAGAGAGGAAATAGGAGAGAGGAAGATGTGACTGGAATATGCGACTGCCAGGGTTGGTAGGTATGTGCTCTGCTCTTATCTCCGTATGCGTCCATCGAGGTAGAGAGAGATATACAGGCTGTCCGATCATAAATGATCCAACGGTGCAAGCGTACGTTGAGCTATCAACCAACCAAGATCCGTGTGACATACATCTCGACCAATCAGAGATTAGCCAGTGAGTACAAGTGAGGAAAACTGAGTAGAACTAAGAGGGGGAAAAGTGAGGAAATGTTTATCTGAAGGGCAAAACTGAGTAGGACTGGGTAAAGAAGTGGACCCGGAGGGGGAAAACTAAGTAAAACAGGGGCACCCAAATAATAAAGGGAGTAAGGGAAATTGAAGCTTTTGGCATAAAAATTGTTAGATTGTGTTATTTGAACAATATAGTATATTTTGGCCGACGTGATATTGTTTGCAATTTAAAGATACACAAGTGTGACGAATTTGGACTCATTTGGACAAAGTTTGTAAGCTTAGTGGGTATTTGGGAGGTGTGTTGAGTAGAAAGCCTTGCATCTTCATAGCTAGTAGCTCATGGACTAGGAAGTGGTTTTGGGAAAAACTTCATATCTCTATATTTCAT
Organism: Dactylis glomerata; assembly: GCA_007115705.1. NCBI lineage: Eukaryota > Viridiplantae > Streptophyta > Magnoliopsida > Poales > Poaceae > Dactylis > Dactylis glomerata. Next base: position 24,053 of record QXEO01001024.1, on the reverse strand, counting down.
TTTCCATTATTATTTATCTAGGTTATAGGTAACATAACAAGACTCCATGGGAAGGTTCCATCATGTTTTGAATTGTTTTGAATTATTTTGAATTAAACTAAACCCAAAACTATATTTTTTGAGTTTAGTCACTCAGAAAATGATAAATGTGGCTTAAGCAATGAACTTATTCGAGGTGCATGACCATAGAAAACTTGCAATAACACATACATTCAAATTAATTGTTCAAAATAAAATCTTTCTCTTGCTCCTGGTGTGACTCGCTGGGTCTACCACCTTACTCCGGGTAACCCCACCAGGGATATTACCGGTGTCTACCTTCCTTTTACCCTCTTTCTTGCTCTTCTTCTTCTCTTCGGGTTGTGCCAAGACCGAGACAACCATATCATACGAAGCTTGTGCTCTTTCCTCTAATGTATTTTCTTCCCTTGCTTCTACAATCTGCTCTTGATCCATCGGTTTACCCAGCTCTCGATCAATTCCTTCACTCAGCTGTCTATGCATTGCTTCAACGGCCTCTAGATCCATCTGTTCCCTCTGCTCTCGATCCATCGGTTCAAGCAGCTCTTGATTCATTGCTTCAATCTCCTCATGTTGAATTGCTGCTTCATTCTCCTCTGCATTTGCTGCTCCCGCCTGATCTTCCATTCCAAAAGCTGGGTCAACTTGATTTTTACAAAGCCTAGCAATGTGTCCAGGGGTTCCACAACGTTTGCACTTACATCGTCGAATCGGTGCACCACCCTCTGCACTAGCTCTGATCCTATTCTTCCTCGGCCTACCTGCCGGTCTAGTCAAAACTAGAGAGTATAGTTTGAAGCCTGGATCGACTTTCATCCATTGGTCTTTTCCCAACAAGGTAGAAACATTCATAGCATATGCAGCCCTAAATTTGGCAACAGAGAAATACTCTGACACATACTGATCAACTTCACCTTCTGCACCCGCTATAACACTCATGAAAAACAATGCGTGTATGCAGGGTATCCCACGGATATGCCATCACCTACAATGGCATGTCCTATCAACCAAACTCACTGGATACCTGCACTGCCTGTTTTTACTGTCAGTGTAGGTTACCTCAGCCTCCATTCCTTTTCTGATGCATTTCATCTTCAATTGTTTTGCCCTGGCATGCAAAAACTTAATCAAAGATGGGAGCATGAGATGGCCAACATATTTTGTGGCTGCAATTCTTTGACGCAGATTGATCTTTATCATGATCATCTGCCTAATCTTATCAAATATTTGCCACAGCATAAGCCCTTTCAATGACTTGACATTTGCATTGAAACTCTCCGCAAGGTTACTTGTTACATAGTCTACCTTGCAAATTTCATTGAATTGGCTTCTTGACCACACCCTATCATGATGTTCATCCAAGTACTCCTTCACCCCAGGTTTTTGTTTATACAACACTTCCAAATGAAACAGATGCTTCCTAATGCTGCATGTGTATGCAGCTGGCCATAGGTTGTCAGTATAAACTTTATCCTTGAATTTCTTTGTAAAATTCTGTACCAAGTGTCGCATACATTCCCTATGCTCCACTCCAGGGAATACTGCTTCTACTGCACTCTCCAAACCTTTGCAAGCGTCTGTGTGGATAGCAAGTCCTGGTGGATGACCTATAAGGTCGCGCAAATTCTGCAGAAACCAAGTCCAACTTTCCTCTGACGCAACCTCCAAAACTCCATAAGCAAGAGGGAACATCCAATTGTGTCCATCAACTGCAGTAGCAGCAACTAGCTGTCCTTTAAACCTGCCATGAAGAGCTGTTGCATCCATGGCCAAATAAGGCATGCAACCGTCTAGAAAGCCTTTCCAGCAAGCTTTGAAACAAACAAAAGCCCTTCTAAAACATTCCTTCTGCATTATCATCCCGCTTTTCAATTTGTAGGGAACTGTATGCTTGTCTATCGCTACAACACTGCCTGGACTAGCCATCTCCACTTCAGCTTTGAAAGTGTAAAGCAACTAAAAGCTTTCATTCCATGGACCATTGATCCTGTCAAGAGCCATTTGCTTTGCATAGAACATCCTCATGTGAGGTATTTTTATATTAAACTTATCAGATATCAATTTTATGAGTGTTGTTGGACCAAGTGATGGAGTTTCTCTCAGCCAATCTATGATTGCATCTGCCAACCACCTAGTCTTCGCTAGCTTTGATTTCTCCTCTGGCGCTCCCACTCGTGGTGGATAAGTATGGTCGATCGAGTTCTTCTTTATCTGAAACATAATTATAAGGGATGTCAGTAACAGTTAACAAATTTTACACCGTGATCTAAAATACACAACTGGTTGGCGTAGTACCTGAACCACGGTGCTTCTGAGCATTGTGGATGCATGCAGCCTCCACTTACACCTCATGTATGGGCACTTAACTGTGAACCTACCTGGCTCACTTTTAATAACCTCATAATCATTCTTGGTGAGAATGCAATATGTAGTAATTGCATTACGGCAGTTCATCATCGTTTGAAATACGGTGCCTTCTGCAAGCTGAGGATCCTCCCTGTTCCACTCAATTGTTGGCAAGTCATCACCTTCGTAATCGGCTAAAACGAGGCTGTCATTGTTCTCATCCTTCTCTTCATTATCAGTGTCATCAAATCTAGCACCTTGTGCAATATCTTCCATGTATTGATCCTCCATTGCCTGCTTACTGCATCGATCTACCAATTCAGGAAACATCAACTCATCCTCATCATCTTGAGGAGACGGATCCTCAATCTCTGCATCGTCCTCCACATCGACCACAGGAACGATCTGGCTACCACTAGCATTGGGGACAGATGGTGCTGCTGTGGACCTACAAGGAGCGGGGCGGCGCACACAATTAGCAGAGGCAACAACACTAGAGAGACATGATGCCCGACCACCTGATGATGCCCCAACACCAGATGATGCCTGGACCCTGTCCACATGGATACGAATTTTACCGACACGACAAGAATCATTTAAAGCAAAAAGAATTCCCAGATCGTCGTCGGAAATTAGTGGAACATATCTTCCCTCCATGCTATTGAAATATTGGAAATCAACTGAATTGCCAGCGCCCCAGGGGTACTGAGCACAGATGTTATCTTTTAAATCCCTCAACGAGATGGTAGTTACAACCACCGCTGGGATGTAAAATCCGCTCACATTGCGTTCAGAATCACGCAAAAAGCTAGTATCCAGCCTAACCACCAGCCGAAAAGCCAGCGCTGGATCAATCCTATTCGAAAAGCAACACAGTTAGTTGAGCAACAATGATTCGCGATCAAAAACTGCCTACTGTTAATTCACATAGGCAGACGATGCTTACCCAGATGGAATCCATGCATTAGATCCCTCCGATTCCCAATCTTCTCCGCCGTTGAGGGGCATAATCGGCACACTAGACGGCTGTATAAACTCTACCGCGATAGGGGTAGATCTAGTGGAGGCGGAGCCCTCTCCGCCTCCCGGGGGTGGTGGTGGGGGCGGGGGCGGCTCGGGGGCGAACGACGCCATAAGGTAGGAGGGCAGGACGGCATGGCGGCGGAGGGGTGGTGTGTGAGCTCTTCCAGTCTCGGGCGGAGGGGAAAGCTTTGGGTGAGTGACAGACCGCCAGTCCGACGTGTCTCATTGGGTCAACAGTCAACACCATTCAAAAGCAACGGTCTATTCACAACCACCGCGGCTCCCTAGCCGTCACCGGTAACGGTCTAAGGCCTCTGACCAGACGACAACCCTCCCGTCCAAGCGTCTGTGAGGGGTTTCAAACTAGAGGGAGGGGAAAACTGAGGAAAAGTTAAGCGGCTGGAGAAAACTGAGTACAACTAACGAACCAGGGGCACGAAAATAGAAATCCCTTTAGTTTTTTTCCACATTTAGCTACAATGCACTTCTTGCATAAATCGAATGGCATTTACCTATTGAGCTTTGGAGCAGATGAGTAAGCTGCAAATTCCTATATTTGACAGCAATTAATAAATTGAATTAGGCAGCACATCAAGTGTAGTAAAAAAATATGTTTTTGAAATCTGATTCAACATCCTTCAAATCCGATTCATGTGTAAAATATATTTTTGAAAGAATGCATATGCAATAAGCTCAATGGAATTGTTAATTTAATAGTATATATGTGTTGGCCCGGCAAGCTATTAGCCTCCATTTCATACCGCAAGACCATGAATTGAGACAGAAGTTAAGGTATGCCAAACAAAGTAGGAACAATACCGCTCTTCCTCAGCTCAATGAGCTCATTGTACAGACCACCCATAAAGCAGATACTGTAACTAAAAAACCTAAAATTAGAGAAAATCAAAAACTATACCCGTACGTAGAAAAGAACATAAGTAGCAAAAGTTGAGATAACACCTCTAAGAACATAAGTAGAAAACTTTTTACAATTGATTGAATGTTGTTCTCTCCCTCAAGCAAATTAGTCATGGAGATAACGCCTAAAATCAGCACACCTCTAAGAACAATGGCGGCGTGAGTGCCATGGCCTGGCATCCTGTTGTTTGGACCCTTGGAGGTACTCACCAGAGAAATCCGCCGGCTATGAAAGTCTGTATAGCGTGGGTATGGGTCGAAGGTCTCGGCCCCGTTTTCCCTAATCCAGTTTTGGCAGATCCAATAAAAAATAGCAGACGACAAGAGAAGACAACGAACCTTTTGTCAAGGACAACAGAAGAGATTCATGCAGGACGCAGCTGCCGCGGTAGACAGCGCGAAGGGGGATAGAGACAGTGCAGCGGATATAGGCAGAGCCAGCAGGCGGCGTGTCCACGGGAGGAGGGCTCTGTTCGACATTATTTTAGGCAGGCGCGTTTTGCGGGATGACCAAGAAGATTTGGACTTCCAATAGTGAAAAGGCCAACATATGTCTACAATTGAACTATTAAAATATGTGTTTGTATATGTGTAACAAAGAGCCAAATGAAGGCAGCTTCAGTGTCGATTTAACTGATAATATAAGCACTCAGACTGAATAAAGAAAATGTTGACGAAAGGGCATTAATATACGTGAAGTCGGTGTCATTGATGACAACGAGTGTGATGGCGGCGTAGAATAACTATGCATACCAAAATGCAAGGAGGATCAGTGTCCCAAGCTTCTGTAGCGCCCCGCCTTATCAAAAGACAGAACTCCTGTGTATCTGTGCCATTCCCTGGATCAGTAGATAGCACCACAGTACAAAATATAGTAATTATTGCAATAGCATCAATAATATAACATAAATCCAGTTACATAGGTCTTTAACTTTACGAGTACACATCATAAAGCATAGTTGCAATAAGCCTCCATCTTCATCAAGTGCCACAGGCAGACATGTTGGAATGTAAGCTCGAGATCCTACTCCTGGTTCCTTACTCGACAATAAAAACCTGCACGTTTGAATATGCAGCCCCAAAGGGGTCAGTACAACAACGTACTGGCAAATGACACATATTTGTGGCATTTGTGAAAAAGCTATACTACATGACATCTGGCTTGTGGATCTCAAAGGCTAATTTGCATAAAGCTAATTTTATCCTATAACTTTCCAAAATCTTTTTAGCAAGATTTTATTTATGAAGGGTTGAAATAACTTCCATACATTACATACTAGCTAGGCATGTAGTTTCTGGGCGAAACTCAACATAGTTTTTGAAACAACAGTAACCACCACCCCTCGGAGTGCATGGCCTTGAGCTTCTCCTGTTAGTTGCAAGTCAAGTTTTAAAGCATTCAGAAAAGATGATGAGATTCTTCCGATCATTCCATGGCTAGAGACTCAATTGTCCATTCCGAGGACTCGGCTAATCGATTAGATTTTAACACCTTGCAAGGGTTGTGCACTTTCACCTTATCCTTCATTTTACGCCCATACATAAAATCAAACAAGACCTTTAAAAAAAGCATTCAACCAAACTAGTCTAACCGTACCCCCTATATTTTGCTACCACCTGCTGTCAGTACTCTTGGTTGAACCCTTAATCATACTCAATCAAGACAGAGCCCATAATGTCATATGGCTGCACTGGAAGAAATTTAATCATGGAAGCCTTATTAATCTCTTTAATCCCAAGTGGCCGTCCCGAGCGGCATCCTGACCTACACATCTATCCTAGCTTGTGCCCCAGGACCCACCTACTTCACTTTCCATCACATACCACTCCACCCAGGTAGTTCATTTTAGTTGAAGTTGTTAATTTTATTCACAAAACAACTTTGACAAGGTGGATATAGCATAGCATCATATTTTTCAAAGTATTTAGCATCCTACCAGGTGGGTGTTTTGGGGATAGCTACTCACTACTAGGATCTAGCACTTTGTAAATAGTTGAATGTTCACCTATCATGCATACTACAAAAATCACTAATGCATAATAAAAATAGGTAGAAGAATGTGTGTCACTTGCCTTTTTGAAGAATACGATCTTTCCACTTCTCTCAACTAAGCACGTAGCCCTTCACACAAACTATAACACAAGAAATAGCATACCATAAACATACCATTCAAACACAATCAAACAAGACAACAATTGAAAAGTGTTGGTTTAACAATTTAGTTTTATTGAGATGTTATGATAGAAAGATTTGGTAAAGGATCATGAATTGTGAGATATGAATGTGAGAGCTTAGTTGGGAAAGATTAATATGGTTGGAGAGAATTGGACTAGGCAAAATATAATTGATGAAGTCTTTATGCTTTATTAAAGCATATATGAAGCTTGAAATAACTCATGTGAACCAAATCACACAAGTGGCAATTGGTGCAATAACTATACTATTGAATAAATGTGACAACAATTACCCTTAAATAGTAATTATTACACTTAGGCTTTGGGTAAGTATCCATGGAGCATGGAGTTACTCAATTCACTCATTTGCAAATTGAATAGTTCAATGCATGAGAATAAGTTTAAGTAGGCATAGGATTTGGGTATGGATGATTGACATTTGGGAATATGGCTCAAGAGTTTATTGAACAATATGAAGTATGATCATATGCTATGGTAGTAGGTTATAACAACACCATAATAGCAAAGTAGAGGTTAGGGTTGAATTAATTCACACTTTACTCAATTTACCCATTTGCAATTGAATAGGTGTGAACTAGGCAAGATAAGTTTAGATAAATATGATATGGATCAAGATGTTGTCAAGATGATATTTGATAGCTAACTAGGATCATAGGGTTTACTAAAGTAGATGGAAACATTAGTTGAAAAGGAATAGAATTAATTTATATAGGAAATACTCAAATTCTCATATTAGAATTTGAATATTTGTGAAGTTGTTCAAGAAAATATGGGAGTCCGGGGCGATACTGGGCCGAGGCCGAAATGGACTGTGGGCCGAATCGTTTCCCTCTGGCCCTTTTTCTCTTTTCTTTATTCTTTTCATTTTCTTTTCTCTAATTTCTGATTTATTCAAATTCTTTTGCAACTTTGATCCCAATCAATTCAAACAAGGTTATAAAATATTCTAACCTTCACCACGGTGTTTTAAAACAGTAGTAAACCAAGTTTCCAAAATGAAATATATTTTCCAATAAAATTTTATGTGCATAGCAAGGAGGACTTGCTTGCATAAAATAATAGAATTAGGGTTTGAGAAACACTTCTTTGAAAATAGAGAAAATAATATTTGGTGAAACAATAGTTGAGATTTACTCTCAACCTTAATTCTGAAATACAATCTTTTTAATTCCTTTTGAAATTTCATTCTGATACGTCTCCAACGTATCTATAATTTTTTATGCTCCATGCTTGTTTTTAAACCATTTGCCTACTGTTTCATTACACTTCGTGGCACTTTTATGCATTTTCCGGAACTAACCTATTAACAAGTCGCCACAGTGCCAGTTCCCTGTTTTCTGCTGTTTTTGTGTTTCAGAAGTGATACACAGGAAATATTCTTGGAATTGGACGAAACAAGTTCCTGAAGTCTTATTTTTCCCGGAAGCTTCCAAAGATCTGAAGAGGAGATGGAGTGGGGCCACGAGGGGGCACACACCAGGGCGGCGCGGCCTGGCCCCTAGCCGCGCCCCCTACGTGTGAGGCCGCCTCGGTCCACTTCTGACGATGCCCCTTCGCCTATAAAGACCCCCCGACGGAAAAAACCTAAGTACCCGATCACTTTTCCAGAACACATCGCGATCCACTGCCGTCGTCGACCCGAAGATCGAGAGGGTCCAGAAGCTCTTCCCGGCACCCTGCCGGAGAGGGGAATCGCCACCGGAGGTCTTCTTCATCGCCATGCTTCCCTCCGGAGCGATGAGTGAGTAGTCTACCTTGGACTATGGGTCCATAGCAGTAGCTAGATGGTTGTCTTCTCCACCATGTGCTTCATGTTTAGATCTCATGAGCTGCCCTACATGATTGAGATCACCGTTATGTAATTCTACATGTTTGGTTTGTTGGGATCCGATGAATATTGGTGTTATGATTGAGTTGCTATACTGAAATATATCTTATGTTATCTCTATGTTGTTTATGATCTTGCATGCTCTCCGTTGTTAGTAGCTATCTTGGCCGAGTAGTTGCTAGTGACTCCAAGAGGGGGTAATTATGCTCGATAGTGGGTTCATGCCTCTATTTAATCTGGGGGAGTGACAGAAACCTCTAAGGTTGTAGATGTGCTGTTGCTACTAGGGAGAAAACTACATTCATATGCTCAAGGGCATATGCTTTGTTTACATTACACACTTTGCTTAATGCAATTATCTGTTGTTCGCAACTTAATACTTGTGGAGTTCTCGGATTGATTCGCCACAAGTGGATTATTAGTCATAGATGCAGTTGGATGGCGATCTATGTATTTTGTTGTAATGTCCAGAGTAAATCGCATAGTGATCTTCTCGACATATCACATTTATCTTTATTCTATCAATTGCCCAACTGTAATTTGTTTACCCAGCATGTGTTATTTATCTTATGGAGAGACACCACTAGTGAACTGTGGACCCCGGTCCTATTTCCATCATATTGCTATCACCTGTTTACTTTACTCGCATACTTCTACTATTTTCCACTCGATACGCTCATAACCTTTGTTTCAAGCAAACCGGTGAGATTGACAACCTCATCGCAAGTTGGGAACAAAGTATTTGGTTGTGTTGTGTGCAAGTTCCACGTTGCAGCTAGCAAAGCAAAGCTTGGACGAGGCGCCATATATAAATTGTCCGAAGCTGTCGCTAAGCCAGTCCGCATCACCTTCAGTCGCATTGTCTACTCTTCTCCTGAACGATAAACCTTGGTTTCTTAACTAAGGGAAAATCTTGCTGCTATATTCATCACACCTTCCTCTTGGGGTTCCCAACGGGCTGGACATTCAACTAGGCACCAACTCTTTTCTGACGCCATCAACCAGCAATCAAGCTCTTTTCTGGCGCCGTTGCCAGGGAAGAGTGGAAGACTTCTGCAAGGGGAGTTTTCGCACGCACATCCTTTACTTTGTTATTGTTTTTCTTTACTTTATTTATTTTTACCCGCACCGTTTTATATCAAAAACCCAAAAAAATTAGAATCCTTGGTAGTTGTTTTTACTTGTTTACTTTAGTTTTGCTGAAATGGCTAATCCTGAAAACACCAAGTTGTGTGACTTTACTAGCATGAACAATAGTGATTTTATCTGCACTCCTATTACACCACCTGCTCCTGCTGCAAACTTTTATGAGATTAAGCCTGCTTTGTTGAACCTTGTTATGAAAGAGCAATTTTCTGGTGCTAGTACTGAAGATGCTGCAGCTCATCTCAACAATTTTGTTGAGCTATGTGAGATGCAAAAGTATAAGGATGTTGATAGTGATATTATTAAGCTCAAGTTGTTTCCTTTTTCTTTGAGAGGAAAAGCTAAAGATTGGTTGCTGTCTTTGACTAAGAATAGTATTGATTCATGGGCGAAGTGTAAGGATGCTTTTATTGGTAGATACTATCCTCCTGCTAAGATTATATCCTTGCATAGCAATATTATGAAGTTTACTCAGTTTGATAATGAACATGTTGCGCAAGCTTGGGAAAGAATGAAATCTATGATAAAGAATTGTCCCACTCATGGACTGACTACTTGGATGATTGTCCAAACTTTTTATGCAGGACTGAATTTTTCTTCGAGGAACCTACTTGATTCAGCTGCTGGAGGCACTTTTATGTCCCTTACCTTGGGCGCCGCAACAAAGCTACTTGACAACATGATAGTAAATTATTCTGAATGGCACACCGAGAGAGCTCCACAAGGTAAGAAGGTAAATTCTGTTGAGGAAACATCTTCCTTGAGTGATAAGATTGATACCATTATGGCTATGCTTGCTAACGATAGGACTCATGTTGATCCTAATAATGTTCCTTTAGTCTCTTTGGTTGCTCAAGAAGAGCATGTTGATGTGAATTTCATTAGAAACAATAATTTTAACAATAATGCTTATAGGAACAATTTTGCTAGTAACAATTATAGGCCGTTTCCTTCTAATGGTGATATTAGCTATCTTGGTGTCGTGGTTTTGTCAACAGATCTGCCATAGGGGTAGGGGTATGGCGGTTTGTGGAAGGGGGTGAACACGGAGGAGCGATCCGGGATGGTGGTAGCATGAGTTTACCCAGCTTCAGATCCCGCGACGGTGGCGAGATCCTACGTGCTGCTATAATTCACTATATGGCAACAAGTGCTCGATTACAATGATGAGGTTGGCTGTTTCGCTATGCGATTGGCCATATGACTAGAACGTGCCTCAAGGGCTGCACCACGCCGGGCTTATAAAGGCGCCTGGCGTGGGCTACACGTTGGTACCGGAGCGGATACAACTTGGAGTCCTAGACTAAGTCCTATGCGTGTACTGCAAGGTAACCTGCCATGGGCCTGTCTCCGGGCCTGCCATGGGCCTATCGTCGGTGGTCCACCATGGGCCTGTCTCCGGATCCGCCATGGACTTGTCTAAGGATCCGCCATAAGCACCTGCGTCCAGTACCGCCGTGGCAACTTCAGCAACTGGGCCGCCCGGTATGGCGAATCCGCCATACCACCCCTGATGGGCCACCCTGGCTTGCTGATTTAGGACTACGTCGCTGGTATACCTATTTGGTATATCCCCAACAGTAGCCCCCAGGGAACTTCAAGATTGTCATCTACATCCGCCATGCATGTTCTTGGTGGGATACTTCCGCCATAGCTCTTCTTCCCTTCTGCTGGGATGGCGGTCATCTTGATGTTCCTTCTTCCATCTATTAATCCGCCGTAAATAACGGATCAGGCGACGTAGTTATCTTAGCGAGATTTTTGGGATCCATTGGTTCATACCGTGGAAATCCGCCGTAAATTCCGGCACGCAGTTCCTTCTAGGGCAAGACTTACAGTACACGCACTGTTTTCACCAAGTTACTTTTTTACCCCTAGACACGTGTCACCGGATTAGGGTTTCTGCGATCAGGACGAGCGGTGGTGATGGTGGGCACGAATCTTGAGGCCCGGGGCCTATATGTACCCCGGCCTCTCTCTCCCGGCCGGTCACCCCTCATTCGCCCCCGTCGCACTCTCTCTCTTCAGCGCCGCCACGAGAGCTGTGTCATTGATGACCCACAAGTATAGGGGGTGTATCGTAGTACTTTCGATAAATAAGAGTGTCGAACCCAACGAGGAGCAGAAGGTGTTGATGAGCGGTTTTGATCAAGGATTCACTGTAAATACTAGCAAACAGGTTTTCAGGGGTATTTGGTAATATGAGTAAATAAAGTGCGAGTAAATAAAAGACAGTAGTAACAATTGCAGCAAGTGGCCCAATCCTTTCTTCAGCAAAGGACAAGCCGGTTGTGTACTTATAATAACCAAACGTTCTCGAGGACACACGGGAGTTTTTGTCAAGAGCTTTCGCTTCATAAAGCCAATAGTCTTTATTGATTTGATAGGTGTTATGGGGGTGAACCTGTGCTAGCGCACTACCCTTACTAGGATAAATACACACTTGTGATTATACCCCTTGCAAGCATCCACAAATACAAGAAAGTAATTAAGATAAATCTAACCACAGCCTTAAACTCTAAGATCCTACGCTCCCTGGTGCAATGGTTTCCCAACGGAGGTTTAGGTTTTTGTCACTCCAGCAACCCCACAATTGGTAGCCAAATACACAATGCATCTCACTAGGCCCATAAATGGTGAAGTATCATGTAGTCGACGTTCACATGACACCACTAGTGAAATAGCACCACAACAATATCAAACCATTAAATATTTCTCAACAATAATTCACTACTAACATCTTGACTTCTCCCATGTCCTCAAGAACTAAACGAACTACTCACAAGACATCATATGGATCATGATCAGAGGTGAAATAATGGTAAATAACAATCTGAACATAAACCTTAATTCAACGGTTCCACTCAATAGCATCAACTACAAGAGTAATCAACACCGGGAAAATTTCCCCTATGAATATAACAAGATCCAACTCAAGATGTTACAGCGGGATGGCGTGGTGATGGTGGAGATGAAGGTGCTGGTGATGGAGATGACGACGATGATGATCCCGATGAAGTCCCGTGCGATGGTGATGACGATGGCGACGATCTCCCCTCTCCGGAAAGGAATTTCCCTGGCAGATTTCTCCCTGCCAGAGATCTTTTCTCTCTCTGTGTTCTCCGCCCCGCAGAGGCGGCTGTGTCTAACTCTGAGCCCCCCACCCCTTGACTTAGGTTTTCGGGGACGATGATGTACGCGAAGGGGCGACACCAGAGGTGGGCCAGGGTGGCCTCACGCAGGGCTGGCGCGGCCAGGGGGCTGGCCGCGCCACCCTGGCATGTGGGGCCCTCCTGGCTCCTCTCGACTCCTCCTTCTGGCTTCTTGAGTCTTTTGGGAAAATATAATTTCTGGGTATTTTTCTGGAATTTTCCTGATCTTCAAAATATGGTCTCTTGATGGTCCTTTTTCGAGCAGAATCCTGACTCTGGCAGCAACTCTTCCAATGATCATCAAACATGTGAAAACAAGGGAAATAACATAAGTATCAACTCTAAATATGAAATATATCAATGAATAACAGTAAATTATGATACAAAATAGTGATGCAAAATGGACGTATCAACCCCCCAAGCTTAGACCTCGCTTGTCTTCAAGCGAAAACTAAACTCGGTAAAAATGACCACAGGTTTATGGAGTGAAGTGTCGATAATCAAAATACGGACAAGAAGCATCACATTCACCAAGGCACAAGTTATAATAGATAGCAACTTCCCTTTATAAGATATAGACTTGCAATAGGTAAAAGGGAATCACATGTAAAGATGCACAAGGTAAACTATAATTGGCAATGGCAAACCTTAGTTCTTGGTCAAAGAATGAAGAACAAGCTGTTCTTTCTTTTGAACGGAGCCCTTTTAAAACAGAGCTAATATAGTAAAGACTATATGCTCAACACAACAAACTTTTGCATTCGTAGAAAGCTTTCAAAGATATATTCCTTCAGACAAAAGCATTTATACAAAACAAGGAAGATAGTAAAACATGATTAAACGAATCAACATATGGATGAATGAAACATAACAACTCAAATGCTTGCTTGAGATAGAGGGAAATAGGTTGACTCAACATAAAAGTAAAAGATAGGCCCTTCGCAGAGGGAAGCAGGGATTAAACCTGTGCTAGAGCTTTTCATTTGTAAAACAGAGGTAAAAAGTTATTTTGAGAGGTGGTTGCTTTTGTCAAGGACTAGCAGCAGAGTTCTTGATATCTTCCATACCAAACAAGTGAGAGCGGTTCTGAGATGTTTGATTAATTGGCACTTTGGTGCTCTTTTATAGCTTTGCACTCCTCCCCACCTTTTTCCTTTCTCAAACCATGGCTAACCGATTCCATCGGGTGCCGACCAGCTTTCACATTCCATGGAGGAGTGCTTTTCTTTTCTTTTCTTTTTGAGATTGTATTGGTCTGACCAGCTCCCTTGCAAAATTAATGATGAGCAGATGAAGCTGCCTAGTCGAGGGGTACTTAATTTAGTATGGAAGATAACAAACCCATCCACTACGTCCTCATGAGCTAAAAATAGTGGCACAAAATGAGAAGTGTTTGAAGGTTTTTGAAAGGTAGCACATGAAAATTTACTTGGAATGGCTTGAAATACCATGCATAGGAATTTATAGTGGACTCTTTGGAAGTGACTTGGCTTTGGGATTTGGATGCATGAGAAGTATTTCCTCTCAGTACAGGTTTTTGGCTAGCAAGGCTGGGTAGCAAGCATAAGAGTTGCATGAAACAAACAAACATACATATAATAAGAACAATCATGCAAACTCCCTTGAAGGTACAATGATTTTGACCTTGAGAATAACAATGCTTATAAGCCAAACATAAGGGAAAACTGAAGTGATGTAACTACAAGCACTTCTTTATTCTTTTCTACTCAAACCTCAAGGTAAAGTTGCTACTGACCAAGCTAGGTTTGCCAAAACCAACTAAATTTACTCATGCTCCCAAAGTGATACCAATACCAATCAACAAGGCTAACCATACAAGAGAGATTGCAAACTAACATAAAGTGTGCGGAAAGTAAACGATAAAACTTCTCATTAATATTTCATTACCGCAACTCACACCAAGGGATACATAGATAACCAACTAAGGAGGATACTTCCAAACTGCAAACTATTCTATAAGATAACTTCTCTATTCAAGATATGACTCTACTTGAAAAGTAAATGAGCAAAAGGTAATGATGTGATACCGCGGCACTCCCCCAAGCTTGGAACAAGCCAAGGGGATGCCTAAACCGATGACGAATTACTCCTTTGGCGGTGTTGATAGCAGCCTTGGATTAATGAAGTATTCCAGCATCTGGCGAAGCCTGAGATTCTCTTCTTGAAGCATCCCTACCTCTCTCTTCAAGGCTTGATATTGAGTGCAAAACTCAAAAGTGACCAGCATCCCATGTTCTATCACGGGCATGGAGCTAAGATCCAAAACATGATATGTCGGTCCCTGCAAATCATGAGAAAAGATACGTCTAGCTTTTGTTGGTCCTTCAAAAGCAGGGTTCTTGGGCCTTGCTCTCCCTGAACCTTGCTCTTCCTTCCACTTTTGGCGCTGGTGATCATCTACCCAGGGTCCTTTGCCCTTGTTGTCACTTGAAGAGGCCATGGTTCCCCCAAGCTTAAGATCAACTCCTGTCAGAAACAGCTCGAAACAAAACACGACGAGAAAACGATATACAGACCTTGGGGACTCCGGGGGGTTAAATAGGCGAAAATTATACATCGAAACGAAATCACAGGAGGAGACCGGGGTGGAAACGAGCTCCGGGGTGTTCTCACACCTAGGTGGCGCGGCCAGGGGTGGGCCCGCGCCACCTACGTGTGAGGGACACACAGACTCTTTTTCCTGCCCATTTTAGTCTCGTGATTTTTCATATTTAGTAAAAACAGCAAAAATATTAAAGGAAGAGCTTTTCGAGAAACTTTTCTGACTAGAACTATTACCTATTCGAAAGCGAACTCTGCAGGTACCTGCAATTTGTCTTGGATGAATTCTTCCGGAGAAACTGTTTCAATAACATCAACATCTTCATTATAAGAATCTCCAGAAATATAATGTTTGAGTCTTTGCCCATTCACCACTTGTGTAGAGTCATCTTTCAATGAAGCAATCTTAATAGCACCTGAGCGGTACACTTCCACAATAACATATGGTCCTTCCCATTTCGAAAGTAATTTTCCTGCAAAAAATCTGAGACGAGACCTATACAATAGAACTTTCTCACCAACATGAAACTCTCTCTTAAGAATTCTCTTATCATGCCATTGTTTGACTTTCTCTTTGAAAAGTCTGGCATTCTCATACGTTTCGTTTCTCCACTCATCAAGAGAACTCAAATCTAATAACCTTTTCTTACCAGCTAGTTTAAAATCTCTATTAAGCTCTCTCACTGCCCAAAAAGCTTTGTGTTCTAATTCTAAGGGCAAGTGACACGCTTTTCCATAAACCATCTTATAAGGAAACATACCCATGGGATTCTTATAAGCAGTTCTATAAGCCCATAAAGCGTCGTTTAACTTACTAGCCCAGTTTTTCCTAGATCTATTGACAGTCTTCTGCAAGATAGACTTGATCTCCCTATTTGAAAGCTCTACCTGCCCACTAGTTTGGGGATGGTAAGCAGAAGCAATTCTATGATTGACATCATATTTAGCAAGATTTTTTCTAAAACAACCGTGAATAAAATGAGAACCTTCGTCAGTCATAAGATATCTAGGCATGCCAAACCTAGGAAAAATAACATCCTTAAGCATTTTTAACGAAGTCTCACCATCGGCACTCTTTGTAGGTATGGCTTCTACCCATTTAGTAACATAATCAACAGCAACAAGTATATGGGTATAGCCTTTTGAAGGAGGAAAAGGACCCATAAAGTCAAATCCCCAACAATCAAATGGTTCAATAACAAGAGTGTAATTCATATGCATTTCATTGCGTCTAGAAATATTACCAACTCTTTGACATTCATCACAAGATAAAACATACCTTCTTGCATCTTTAAAGAGGGTTGGCCAATAAAAACCTGATTGTAGAACCTTCTGCGCGGTTCTATCTCCAGCATGATGCCCTCCATAAGCACTACTATGGCATTTTCTTAATATCTCTTGTTGCTCATATTCTGGTACACATCTTCGCATAATACCATCAACTCCTTCTTTATATAAATGTGGGTCATCCCAAAAATAATGCCTCAAATCATAGAAGAATTTTCTTCTTTGCTGAGCTGTAAAGGTTGGAGGCAAATACTTGGAAACAATAAAGTTAGCATAATCAGCATACCAAGGAAGGTCTCGCGAAGTTACATTTATTGCAGCCAACTGTTCATTTGGAAAACTATCATTAACAGGAATAGGATCAAAAGAAATGTTTTCCAATCTAGACAAATTGTCAACCACGGGATTTTCAGCACCTTTCCTATCTACGATATGCAAATCAAACTCTTGTAAAAGCAACACCCATCTAATAAGCCTAGGCTTAGCATCTTTCTTAGTCATAAGATATCTAATAGCAGCGTGATCAGTATGAATAGTAACTTTAGAATCAACAATGTAAGATCTAAACTTATCACAAGCAAAAACAACAGCAAGAAACTCTTTCTCAGTAGTAGCATAATTCTTCTGAGCAGCATCAAGAGTCTTACTAGCATAATGAATAACATTCAACTTATTATCTACGCGCTGTCCAAGAACAGCACCAATAGCAAAATCACTAGCATCACACATAATTTCAAAAGGTAAATTCCAATCAGGTGGTTGAACAATAGGAGCAGTAGTTAAAGCCTTCTTAAGAGTTTCAAAAGCTTCCTTACAATCATCATCAAAGACAAATGGTACATCCTTTTGAAGAAGATTAGTAAGAGGCTTTGAAATCATAGAGAAATCTTTAATAAACCTCCTATAGAAACCAGCATGACCAAGAATACTACGAATACCTTTAACATCTCTTGGACAAGGCATTTTCTCAATTGCCTCCACTTTTGCTGTCAACTTCAATACCTCTTTCAGAAATTTTATGTCCAAGGACAATTCCTTCATTTACCATAAAGTGGCATTTCTCCCAATTAAGAACAAGGTTAGTTTCTTCGCACCTCTGTAAAACTTTATCAAGGTTGTGCAAAAATTATCAAAAGAAGTTCCATAGACGGAGAAATCGTCCATGAAGACCTCCACAATTTCTTCACAAAAGCCATGAAAAATAGCAGACATACATCTTTGAAAAGTAGCAGGATCATTGCATAAACCAAACGGCATACGTCTATAAGCATAAGTTCCATAAGGACAAGTAAAAGTGGTTTTCTCTTGATCATCCTTCTTAACAACAATTTGAGAAAAACCAGAATAACCATCAAGGAAACAAAAATGAGTCTTCTTAGACAACCTTTCTAGCATTTGATCTATAAACGGTAAAGGGTAATGATCTTTCTTAGTAACTTTGTTTACCTTCCTATAATCAATGCACATTCTATAACCAACTACTACCCTTTGAGGAATAAGCTCGTTATTCTCATTAGGCACAACAGTCATACCTCCTTTCTTAGGAACACAATGAACAGGACTAACCCATCTATTATCAGCAATAGTATAAATAATACCAGCATCAAGGAGTTTTAATACCTCATTTCTTACCACATCCTTCATCTTGGGAATTAGGCGGCGTTGATGCTCCACGACTGGCTTCGCGTCTTTCTCCATATTAATGGCATGCTGACATAAAGTGGGAGAAATCCCTTTTAAATCATCAAGAGTATATCCCATAGCCCCTCGGTGTTTCCTCAATATCTCCAATAATCTTTCTTCTTCCTTTCCTTAAAGTTTAGAACTAATAATAACAGGATATATTTTCTTATCATCTATATAAGCATATTTGAGATTATCAGGCAAAGGCTTTAATTCAAACACAGGATCTTCCTTAGGTGGCAAAGTGGTACCAAGATCCTCCACAGGTAGATTATGCTTGAGTAATGGTGGTTGACGAAGAACAATATCGTCAATCTCTTCTCTTTCCTTACTAAAAACATCACTTTCGTGATCTTCCATGAATTGCTGCAAGGCATTATTAGGGGCAAGAGCAATAGAAGCAAGCTGTTCAACTCAAAAATTTTCATTAGGCGTGTCATTTTCATAAGAAGTCTTAGCAAACTTGGAAAAATTAAACTCATAAGACTCTCCATTAAACTTAGTAAAAAAAATCTCCTTCTTACAATCTATCACGGCGCCACAAGTGTTCAAAAATGGTCTACCAAAAATAATAGGACAAGTTTTACTAGCCTCCTTACCAAGTACTAGAAAATCAGTAGGGTATTTAGTCTTACCGCAAAGAACTTCCACATCTCGAACAATACCAAGAGGCCAAACAGTCTCTCTGTTAGCAAGCTGAACAACCACATCAATATCTTCAAGTTCACAAGCGCCTATCTCATGCATAATTTCTTTGTAAAGCTCTAAAGGAATAGCACTTGCACTAGCACCAATATCACATAAACCATAATAGCAATGATCTCCAATCCTGACAGAAATAACAGGAACACTTGCTTTCCTATGCTTTTTAGGATGTGAGAGAATGTTAGAAGCATCTTTACAAAAAAGAATATATTCATCCCCTACATCTTTAGTAACAAGATCTTTCAATATAGCTACAGGAGACTTAATAGTGATTTGCTCATCAGGTTCTGCAGCTTTCTTAGTACTTTTATTAGACACACTTACAAAAGTAGAATACTTCTTTACCTTAGCAGGGAAAGGTGTCTTCTCAAAATAAGGTTCAGGCACAATGCTATCAACAGTACAAACTTCAGTAGCTGCAGCAGGAATATGACTAATAGAATCTTTATAAGGTGCATGATATTTGTTCCAATCTTTCTTTGGAACATCAAGATAAGAGGCAAAAGCCTTAAGACAATTAGCAAGTATTTGTGAATCAAGACCATAAGCAGTGCTAACACTATGAAAATCATCGGTTCCCATAAAAGATTTAATGCATTCATAATCATAGTTTATACCTGACTTCCTACCTTTGTCGTTTTCCCAACCTTCAGCATTCTCTTGTATACGGTCAAGAAGTTTCCACTTAGCGTCTTCTTTCATATGAGTAAATGATCCAAAGCAAGAAGCATCCAAATAATCCTTATCAGGGAGAGTAAGCCGCGCATAAAAATTATCAATAACAATATTATTGGGGAGCTCATGAATGGGGCATTTGAGCATTAGTAACTTCAATCTCCCCCACGCTTGGGCAATACTCTCTCCATCATGAGGCCAAAAATTATATATCCGGTTACGGTCTTTATGAATTTCACTTGGAGGATATAACTTGGAATAAAAGAGAGGCACAATATCCTCCCATGCCATAGATGGACCATCTTGGAGTAGTCGATGCCACTCTTCAGCTCTGCCTTTCAATGATAAAGAGAATAATTTCTTCTTGACCTGGCTTGGTGAAATACCTGCACATCTGAACAACTCGCATAATTCATGTATAAATAATAAGTGATCACCCGGATGGACAGTTCCATCTCCTGAATGGCAGTTATCCATAATACGCCCAACAATTTTCATAGGTATTTTAAAAGGATCAATTTCAGCAGGCGGTGGCAGCGGTGGTTCCTCCGAATGTGCAGCAGTAGTAGTAGATGTGTTTCCAAATAGGAAACCAAATGGAGAGTTCTCCATAGCAGAGTAAAACAAAAATAAAAGACAAAATAAAAACAATACTCACAGTGACGGTTACCTTTACCAATTCCACTCTTCAATAGCGCTACACTCCCCGGCAACGGCGCCAAAAAATAGTCTTGATGACCCACAAGTATAGGGGGTGTATCGTAGTACTTTCGATAAATAAGAGTGTCAAACCCAACGAGGAGCAGAAGGTGTTGATGAGCGGTTTTGATCAAGGATTCACTGTAAATACTAGCAAACAGGTTTTCAGGGGTATTTGGTAATATGAGTAAATAAAGTGCGAGTAAATAAAAGACAGTAGTAACAATTGCAGCAAGTGGCCCAATCCTTTCTTCAGCAAAGGACAAGCCGGTTGTGTACTTATAATAAC
Organism: Dactylis glomerata; assembly: GCA_007115705.1. Lineage (NCBI taxonomy): Eukaryota > Viridiplantae > Streptophyta > Magnoliopsida > Poales > Poaceae > Dactylis > Dactylis glomerata. Next base: position 3,523 of record QXEO01001024.1, on the reverse strand, counting down.
CAAACGTTCTCGAGGACACACGGGAGTTTTTGTCAAGAGCTTTCGCTTCATAAAGCCAATAGTCTTTATTGATTTGATAGGTGTTATGGGGGTGAACCTGTGCTAGCGCACTACCCTTACTAGGATAAATACACACTTGTGATTATACCCCTTGCAAGCATTCGCAAATACAAGAAAGTAATTAAGATAAATCTAACCACAGCCTTAAACTCTAAGATCCTACGCTCCCTGGTGCAATGGTTTCCCAACGGAGGTTTAGGTTTCTGTCACTCCAGCAACCCCACAATTGGTAGCCAAATACACAATGCATCTCACTAGGCCCATAAATGGTGAAGTATCATGTAGTCGACGTTCACATGACACCACTAGTGAAATAGCACCACAACAATATCAAACCATTAAATATTTCTCAACAATAATTCACTACTAACATCTTGACTTCTCCCATGTCCTCAAGAACTAAACGAACTACTCACAAGACATCATATGGATCATGATCAGAGGTGAAATAATGGTAAATAACAATCTGAACATAAACCTTAATTCAACCGTTCCACTCAATAGCATCAACTACAAGAGTAATCAACACCGGGAAAATTTCCCCTATGAATATAACAAGATCCAACTCAAGATGTTACAGCGGGATGGCGTGGTGATGGTGGAGATGAAGGTGCTGGTGATGGAGATGACGACGATGATGATCCTGATGAAGTCCGGTGCGATGGTGATGACGATGGCGACGATCTCCCCTCTCCGGGAAGGAATTTCCCCGGCAGATTTCTCCCTGCCGGAGAGCTTTTCTCTCTCTGTGTTCTCCGCCCCGCAGAGGCGGCTGTGTCTAACTCTGAGCCCCCCCTTGACTTAGGTTTTCGGGGACGATGATGTACGCGAAGGGGCGAGACCAGAGATGGGCCAGGGCGGCCTCACGCAGGGCTGGCGCGGCCAGGGGCTGGCCGCGCCACCCTGGCGTGTGGGGCCCTCCTGGCTACTCTCGACTCCTCCTTCTGGCTTCCCGAGTCTTCTGGGAAAATATAATTTCTGGGTATTTTTCTGGAATTTTCCTGATCTTCAAAATATGGTCTCTTGATGGTCCTTTTTCCAGCAGAATCCTGACTCTGGCAGCAACTCTTCCAATGATCATCAAACATGTGAAAACAAGGGAAATAACATAAGTATCAACTCTAAATATGAAATATATCAATGAATAACAGTAAATTATGATACAAAATAGTGATGCAAAATGGACGTATCAGTCATCTCCGACGAGCCGCCGCGGAAGATCCTCCGCCGGCGGACGTTTTTCACCGGAAACAGCTTGCTCAAGCACTTCATAGCGGAATCTTCTTTTCAGCGCCATGAACCCTGGATCACCTTCCCATCACCATTCCGAGGCTGAGGAGGAGGATTCCCCCCTGCAACAGTCAGCTCAGGGAGCACATCCTGTAATGGTGGATTTAGATCCAGAGGACATCATGTCCGAAGCCGAAGAAGAGATGGCGGAGGGCGAAGCTGAGGAGGAAGATGCCGAAGACGAAGAAGAGCAGATCCCCCAGAACCTCCATGGGTATTGGCAGAAATCCCATGTTAAGGACTCTGACGTCCAAACCATGGAAGGCGAGGGCACCGTGGCTCCTCAGGCTGAATCTAGATGGCGGACCGTCTTCAAGGCCCCGGTGCCTATCCCTAACCCCTCCGAAATTGTGATGCTCAAATCTCACGTGGAGAGGGGTCTCAGTATGCCTCCATCTCTTTTCTTTACTAATCTTCTAAAATTCTACGGACTGCAGCTCCACCACATATCACCAAACAGCTTGGTGTATGTGGCGGGCTACGCAGCTTTGTGCGAGGGATATCTCAGGATCCGTCCCAGGGTAGACCTCTTCCAACTTTTCTTCTCTGTGCGGGCTAATTACGAAGATGACGGATCCCTTCGAACCTGCGGAACGGTTTGCTTTCTTCCACGAAGGTCGAAAGAATACCCTTTCATCATGCCTCTGGATTCCGCCATAGGATGGAGAGGATCCTGGTTCTATATGGCGGATAAGCCCGTGCCATCTCAAGCCCGCGGCCTGCCTCCCTTTAAGAACGTAGCTGCTGAATCCCGCGACTCCTGGACGGCTGTCAACGATGAATCCGCCACTCCCTATGTCAAGCTCTTGGCTCGGCGGATCGCCAAGCTATATGTGGCTGGCTTGAAAGGAATCGACACCATCAACTGCTGGATATCCCGGTGGATTCAGCCGCTTCAGCACCGCGATAGCCTGATGCATGAGTATACTGGTGCAAATGATGGCATGCGCTGTTCAGACTAGGAGCTGGACCCTAAAGTTGTCGAGAAGCGCATCCGTTCTCTGATGAAGTCTCCTAGGAAGAAACCTTTGAAGTTCGGCATGGCTATGTTTGAGAATGGCAGCTGCCCTTTGGTAAGTTTCCTTTCCGCCATAGTTCCGTATGATACCTTTATATTTTATAACATTTTCTCTTATCAGGTCAAATCGCTTGGTCCTGCACACTTTGCCCATCCCCTTCGCCGCTCCAACATCAGATCTACCGCTAAGGAGGAAGTTGTTCACTCTAGTGGGAACAAAGAGGAGATGGCGGGGAATGTGGATGACACAGCCCATACGACCCAGGAGAAGGCGGTTCCCAAGAAACGGACTGGTAGCGGGAAAACTCGCGGTGGTGGCGGGAAATCTGTTGATTCCCGTCGTTTCGAAGCTCAACGCAGGGCGGAGTTAGAAATACCATCCGAGAATACCACTACTATTAACCTGCCCAAGTCAAGGCAACCTTTGAACATCCTCCTCCATTGTTGCTGCTTTCCATCTCTAATCCTCCTTTACTTAGAAGGAAGAAGTCTACTGTCAAGGAGCCGTCATCCAAGCGAGCCAAGCCCTCCCCTGCCACTATTCCGCTCACCCCTGACGTACCAACTCCCTCCGCCGTTCATATCGATATCGATATGGAGGATGCTGGTGGTCAGTTTGACCCAATGCCAGAAGCCAACCCAACGACTGAAGCTACGGCTAATGATGTCGTCCAAAGCGAAAAGGCTTCTGGCTCGTTTCAGGGTCAAGTGGCGGATGCTCCGATGGGGGGCAGTTATTTTGGAGACAGAAGCAACTTGAGGTCGTCAATCTTATTTCCAGCCAGGAAGATGCCAGCAACCAGCTATCCAGCGACATCGCCGCTTTTGTTGAGAAACAGCCACTATGAAGAAGGTATGTACTCCCAGTAGCCCCGAGCGCCATGGCGGATTTTTAAATTCGATCCGCTATGGGGCTTCAAGAGTGACTTCTGTAAGTTTTTGAATAGCACAGCCCTCGAGCGCTGGTAGTTCACACAGTGCTCTATAGAGAACTTTTTTTAAAATTTCATATTGAGTAGCCCCGAGCGTTATGGCAGATGACTATCCGGCATAAAGCTCTTAGGAAGACAAAAAATTAGCATAAGTAGCCCCCGAGCATTATGGCGGATTCTATCCATCATGATGCTCTAAGAGTGACTAGAAAATCATCGGAGT